>JAGPOW010003642.1:38372736-38401724 GCA_030014935.1 Caiman crocodilus
ACTACTTCACAGTTAGGGTGGCTAGGATGTGGAACCAGCTTCCTAGGGAAGTTGTTCTTGCTCCTACCTTGGGTGTCTTTAAGAGTAGATTGGATAGGTCCTTGGCTGGGGTCCTGTGACCCTGGCACTCATTCCTGCCAATTGGCGGGGGGTCAGACTAGATGGCCTGCTCTAGGCCCCTTCTGACCGTAGGTACTATGATACTATGATACTATGATACCATTATAGGAAGCCCAGAACTGTTAGGCCTGTGCAAAGCAGCTAGTATTCACTTCATATTCCGCCCAATTCATGGGACAGTGATTTAATTTGGTGATTTGAATCACTGTCCCAAATTGATTCAGCCAAATCTGATATAGAGATTTGGCCTCCACCATATCAGCCATATCTTCAAATCAAACAGGGTCCATCTCACACCTGCTTTCCCAGCCCTGTCAATGATTGCCCCACCCAGCCCCAGCCTCCCAGGTCTTTAAAAAAAAAAGCCCAGCACTCACTGACTGCTACCAGGTGGGGGAGAAATCCCCGCTGAACCCTGCTTCCCCATATTGTGTGGGGGGCTCTGCCACAAGCCCCCATCCTCTGCCCACTCTCCTAGCCCTCGCCCCCATGGCTCCATTGCCCCAGCTCTTAAGAAGAAATAAAAAGCCCCACATTCACTGGCTTCTGCCAGGTTGGGGAGTGATCCCTGCTGGCTCCCACTGCCCCACGCTGCATGGGGATTCTGCCATGAGCCCCCAGAAGCTCCAATGGCTGCTGTAGCAGCCGGTGAGTATGGGGATTTTTTTTTCAAAGGGCAGCCATGCAGGGAGGCTGAGAGAGTGGGTGCAGGATGGGGGCTTGTGGACCTTTTTATTGGACTCCTGATTCAATTCGGATTTGGAGATTCAACCGCTGAATCAGGCCAAGTCTCCTCCAGATCAAATCAGCACCTGAAGCTTTGCACATCCCTAGCAACTGTGGCCACAGCTCCACCAGTAGTCTCAGTGGTGAAGTTCCTGAAGTGCTACTGGGGCTCTGGCTGTAGGAAGTCCCACTACCATCAGCAGAACTCAAGGCTCTGAAGCCCTGTATGGTGGATCTTATCCCCATGTAGCACTTCAAAGCAAGCATCCCCACACATAGGAACTCTGAAGTGCCACAGGGATGGGGGAGGGGGTTGCTTTTTTCCTACATGGCATTTGACAGTCACATGCCCGGAGGTGCAAGCATAGTGATGTTGAGTGTCATGCAGGGTGCCTCCTTACACAACACTTCTAGCCTGTACCTAAAGGTCCATGCATGGGGAAACAGTTGCAGGGTTCTCAAGTGCCAGGCAAGGGAAAAGGCCCTTTCCCGCTCCCAACACACACACATACACACTTCTAGCTGCAACTCACAGCTTCACCCATGGGCCTGCAGGCATAGAGCTTTGAAGAGGCATAGAGCTATTTCCTCCACACCCTTCTAGCTAGCTCCCATACCCCTACAAGTGACTGACAGTGACATGATAGTAGGCCAGTGGAACTACTGCTCTGAAGGGTCTGATGTCTAAGTATACCATATCCTTGGAGTCGCTTGAAGTAAGATTCCCTCCTCACAGTACTTCAGAGCCCTGTGCCTTTCAGTGTCCCACCATGCTGGCAAGTGAGTTCAAGGGGTGCTGGCCAGTGACTTTCCTCCTATGTGCTTCAGGTCAGGGGGGGAATAGCTATTGTACTGTGCAGTGGAATAGCTATTCTGCACAGCCCCAGAGCTGTGGAGAGAATCTGGGTTTTCCCAGCCTCAGGGAAGACAGGGGGAATGGTTTCATCTGTGACTCAGCCACAGTGGAGTCCAGCCAAATTACAGACTATTTATGGAGATTCAGAGAAGTAGGGAAAGTAATGTACACTGGAATGAGGGTGAGTGTCTAGCACTTGGGTAAATATTTAATAAACATTTGTTAAATCCAGCTAACACCTATGGCACTAGAATTAAGCCTTGTAGCATAAGGTTTAATTTCCTATCAATTGTGCCATTTTTAGACTAAGCAGAGTTGTGAACACTTGTACACTGAATGTTTCTACCAGAATAAAAATAATTCTATCAATAGAAATATAATGCTTGTATGCACCGTACAGCATAGAACTTTTTCCTATCCTGCTGCATTTCAAAAGAGCATCCCCAGTAAAACTTGACAAGAGGGAACTCAAAGTCATGTTCCTCTTGCAGAATCCTCTGCAAGGTGTTCCTCTGAGAAGGGTTTATCGGACTGACAATTCTGCTCTCACTAAAATGTCACTGGATTACTTAATTACAACTAGTTGTCAGGACCTCAGTTTCGTATATCACATTAAAGACAGCAACAATAATCATCAACAATAATCATCAACACATCAACTACCAAAACCATGGTAGGGCATTGTTTGATTTTTTAATGTTATCTAAAGAATTACTGACATGTCCTGCAGGTCTCTGCTCTTCAAGTAATGAGCAAACATGACCTTGCAACATCTAATAGAGGATAGACCAAAGTGGTATGTTTGCAGGCATACCAGCATGCTACCTATAAATAAAGAATGAGACAGATTTTATTCACCTGGCATTAATAGAGGACTACTTATTTTTGTTCAGTGTAACTGATTGATGTTTTTGGATAACTCTGCCTTCCCCAATTCATGCAGTTATTTGTAATGGTACAAAATATTTTTTAGTTCATCTTTGTGTCACAATTAAAGGAGTGTTGCTGTTGACCAGGAGCTTGCAAATGATGTAGCTCCCCAAAATGTTAGCTTATTTTGAAGCATCTTCAGAGGTACGATATACCTAGACATCAGACCTTCCAGAGCAGTAGTTCCACTGGCCCACTTTGATGCCACTGTCAGTGACCTTATCATGATACCTTAATCAGTTAGTTTATTTAAAGGCATCTATAACACTCTGATGTCAACCAAGAGAACCAAACTTGATAAGCCAAGAAAGATACGGATTTTTTTTTAGATTTGTTGGTATTAAAATCATCAGTAAGCTTAAGTATAAGAAAATAATAATAAAAACAATACTTTCCTTATTGAGCCCTCATTGTTTCTCACAACTTGGAGTTGAAGTAGTCACTGACACAGGGCAAAGGCCTTGTGAAGCTGAAATCTGTTCCTGATCTGCACTTTACTCAGTCAACTTAAAGTAATGTCAACACCTAAGGATTTGACTTTCAGAGATTCTAAATAAATATCCACAGTTACTAAATGAAAGTAGCAGTATTCCTGCAGTCTCACACTGTACAATGGAGGTCTGCAGTTCATCATTGGTAATGCTAAACATTTCTAATTTGTATATTGCCAATATGAGTGAGGAGAGAACAGAGACAGGAAGGACACTAGGGTTAATTAATTGCAGAAGCTGGGCTCTTACAGATAAAATACATTCCATTCCAAGTGAACCCCTTATATACATATGCATGCATGCATGTTTTATAGTGCATGGATGATAAAATGAAAATCAAATTCCAGGTAAAACTTGAAACCTTCTCCTAAACTATAATATAACTTTAAAAGACAAAAGCCTAAAAAATTAAAAATCAGTTAAAATGACAAGCTAATTTTAAAATACTACAGTATGATCAAAGTGCTGCATAAAGCATTACTCCTGTATCCTTTGAAAAGGTGGTTATGACATTTAATTTTGCAGCACATACATTACATTATAGCTCAGAAATATATTGCAACTTCTAGCAGATTTTTCACTTTATTGTGAGAGACATGCATCAAGTACAAAAAAAAAACCTGCTACAAATTCAAAATTTGACAATCATATAATGAACTGGGCTAATTTAAAAGAGATTTATTTTCCATTAGTATAGAACTCAGGCATAGGGTCTTACAAATAATGTTGTCTGAGCCATGATAGATTTGAGTTCTCACATTCAATCTTTTTCCTTAAAAGACTTATTTCAATAAATAAGCCATTTTTCAAGCAGTCTGTGTTGCATGTGTCAGCCGGGATAGGATGTGGGTAGGATTTGGTCAAGTTTGAAAGTTCTGAAGACTGAAAAATAAAACATGATAATACTTGGAAGACTTCCTCTTTGCTAAAGTGAGGCCTAATCACATGTCCAGAGCTGAAATTTGCTCAGTATTGTTTTAGCAAATTAATTCTGCCATTTGCAGTACTCCCACAACAGAGCTGAAATGACAGCACTGAAGAGAATTTCAACATCCTACACATAGCAGCTGTCCATTCACCCACCACCTTTTTCTTTCCAAATGGAGCTCTTCAATACTTTATTGCAAATTAAACACATTTGAAAGGAAAAAATAGCACATGAAAAACAAACTGTTAAAAAGCAAATGGAACAAGTGAAATTAGTACAGTAAAATTACATTTTTTTCTTTAAACCAAATTATGTCACAAGTGAGCAGGTTTTAGGGCAATAAAAAATAAATAAATAAAAGAACATGTCTTAGTCTATTTAAAATCACTGATCTTTCACTAAAAGTACAGGGTTTGCTTCTTTCTCTCTACCCATGCACTAACATAAGAAGGGCATGGAATACATTTGGACAAAGCCCAATCCACCCCCTCTGCATCTGCCCAATGCACAGGAAGGGTTTAGCAAGAGAAGCTGTCTTCTCACAATTTAGAGAATGACAGTTTTATATAGTCCTCCAATGTTTACTTAATGGTGCAGCTCTACAAGGTCTCCAAGATGCAGCTGTGCGCAAATGGGATAGTGAAGCCCTTAATTTCCAGAACTGTAGTCCATAATACATTCTACTTCTTCTTTTTAAACCTATGGAATCATCAAGTGTTGTATTATAACAGCCTACAGTGAAAATAATCCAAGTTTAATTAACACCACAGAAACACAATACATTACCTATACCTGTATATGACCACATCTGGGGGCTAATTCACTGGACTCCCATGATGTACAAAGTGATTTTTTCATGTTTTTAAGCTACTTCACTATGTCACCTACTGTGCCATCCCTTAATATCTAATTATTTTGAATATTTCACTGTATATGGCACATTCTCCATTAACATAACAGTCTCAACAAGGATAAAAGATATAGGAATTTTTTTTAAGCAAGTTTGATTTACTTTTCAGCCTCCTTTATTACAATCTCCCAGAGCTTTGGTATGCAAAATGGACTTAAATTTTAGACATCCTTTTCCAGAGGAAACAAAAATGTGTTTTTTGCACAAGAATGTATGGTACATTACTTTTGATTGTATTTCCATGCATATAGTTGGCTGCACACATTCTCTGCTCCTCATATGTACTATATCCAGCAGGTGATGTTGTAGTGTAGTTTAAAAACATAGCAAAATACACTTTGTGGACCACAAAAATTCAGTGGAATCAATGAATTTTGCCCCAGCTCATGATTATATATCACCATAGGTTATCATGATGTAACAGGGTGGCTAGGAATCCTTTATGTGACATGTAACAAATAATGGAGGAGACGGGCACCTAAGTAATGGATACAGTAGGAAGCAGAAGGCAAAGCAGGAGGTCAAGCAGGGACACGGGACAGGAAGCAGAAACAAAGCAAGAGGTTGGGCAGGGAACATAGACTATGCCACAGAAAACAGAGCACAGATCTGGCAGAGGAAGGGGATTAGAGTGACACTTGGGAAAAGTGCAGCACTAATTTGTGTCACACTTGACAAATAAAGTTTGGCCCCCATTGATATACTGTGGGATGGTAAAGTGATTTTGCAAGTACTGAAGGTGTTTTCATAGGATCATAGGATAGAAACTACATAAAATATAAAAGCTCACTTATGTTCTGTATATTTTTTTTCTAATAAAAGAACATATATAGGTAAAAATTCTAGGAGTACAATTAGTCATATTGGAGCTAGATTTCTTTCATATTCATTTATCACAGCAATGCAGCTCTTCTACACAGCTGCAGTCAGGCAGAGGGCAAAACCAGAGATAACTTTTAATTCCTAAAAAGGAAGTGTTTTGCATTCTGCTTTGCAAGAACCATGACTCATTTCCATCATTCATTATGAAAAATATTATGGAAATTTAATTTAAAATAGAAAAAAATATCCTTTCAGTAGGATGTTTAAAATCCTATGCAAAGGATATCAAACTTACATACACGCATGGAATATCTTCTACAGAAATCTAACATTGCACTCCTATTAATGCTTTATTAACATTCCCTGCAATTTCTTTTTTTTTTCTTTTATAGTATAAGGATGCCTGCACACCTCTGAATTCAGTTGAAGTGCTGAAGAATGGCACAAGTTCCATGGTGAAGCATACATGTCCTGGGCCAATGGTGTTGGCTGAGGTAATGGCAGCAGTAATGGCTGGGGTGGTGGTAGCTACTGCCACTACCATTTTCATGAGCTCTTCAAAATTGGTGTGCTGGGGCTGATGCCACAGTTGCCCACCCCAGTCAAGTTGCTGTGTTCATGTGCTCAGTAAAATACCATATTTACAATGGGACGCCAAAGCCTGCTTTAATATCTATAGTTAAAAGCTGCATCTCGTTTTGCTCTTCACTTTCATCAATTGTGCAGAACCCAGAGATCTGCTTTGCTAAGAAAATGGAAACTTTGGAAACTTACCTGTACCAATGTTTTTTCTAACTTCAAAGAAGGGTACTTTGACTCCTTTGGCTAGAGAAAGAGGTCTGTTAGTAGATCTCTTTATAATAAATCCAGGAACAAAGAATTCTAAGTTTTATAAAGTACTGCCATAATAATGGGAGTTAAAGAAAATGGAAGCCAATGCAGAGTAGTCTTAGTTCTGTGCCTTTAAAATGGTTTTGCCAGCAGGGATGGGATAAGTGTCTTAAAATACATGGGTTTAGTAGAAGGTAATTGTATGAGATTAGAAGTTGTCTTCTAGCATCCAAAAGGTGTTCCACATGTCACCAATTTAAAAGCTAACTGAACCAAGTGGGAGGATTATTAGAGAATATAAGCAACAAACAAAGCAAACTAATAAACAAGTTATCTTGCTACATTAACTGTTGTTTACCCTTAAGCTATTCTATAGAAAAAGTACCCATCCACTTAGGTGAATCTTTCCCTGGTTTAGCCAATTGTCAGTTGAATAATAAAGCTGGGAGAAGAGCCAAGGACTTCAATCTTTTACTGCATCTCAGGTACAGTACATAGCAAAACTTTTCTGCACAGTAGCCCAACATCAGCAATCATTCCCACATAAATTAATTTCTACATGACAAGTGACATTAAATTTGATTTGGCAAAGTCAAAGGTCCAACCAAGGCCAGTAATCCATGGGACTAGCATGGTCGAAATACTCCAGTTTCTACATCCAACATCACACAAGTGAGTGAGTGACAATGTCTTAGTCCAAATCACTAGGCACTCAGTATCATCTGAATCAATTTGGGGCTGTCTCTGATGTAAATTAGAAATGGAACTCAAATTCACACTTACAGAAGTGTAGCAAGTCACCTTAACTGCTTTGCCACCACACCCCTGAAACAGGACATTCTCAGTGTTTATACACATGCTCCAGGAGTCAGGGTGGGGAGCACTTTAGAGTGGCTCTGATAGCAGCTCTAATTAAAGTACCTGGAGTGTCTCATGTATCAGCATCCCCATGCTAAAAAAGGCAGTGGGGGTACTTTAACTAAAGCTAAAAAGAGCTTTAGTTTCATTAAAGGACCCCACCACCATTTTTCAGCACAGGGACACAGATACAGGAAATGCTGAAGTCCACTGGAGCACAGTAATTACCACAAGTATGTCTGCTCCTACATGCTGTAAACTGCAGCAAGTTGGAGCATCTTTGCTACTTGTTTATAGGCACCCTGTCCTGAAATTTTCTTAAAATTTAACTTAGAAGGTAAAACAAGCAGTTGTAAAACAAATCTCAAAACCCCGACCTTAATTTTTTAAAAAATGTGCGTTTGTTTATGAATGGAGAGGTTTAAAAGGGATTTCGAAGTCATCTACCCCAACCCTTTTGCAGATTCAGGATTCATTCTTCCCAAATCATGCCAATTTAGTGTTCCCATATACATTCTCTTTAAAAATCTCTAATCAAAGAGATTCCACAACATCCGTAAGCACCTTTTGCAATGTACTACCATTGTTACAGTTAGAAAGCAGTTAGGATGTGTTTTTCTGTATTAATCTAATTCTGCTCTGCTGTAGTTTAAAGCCAGTGACTCATAGCCTACTCCCTGTGGTAAGGGAAAACAATTTTTCTATGCCTTCTCCACAGCAGCCTTTCAAATAATTAAAAACATTCTATAATGTCTGCTGGTTTTAACTTATGGCTAGAATTTTCAAATAGGCATCTTGAGAATTTTTTTTTCTGTAAACTACCCTGAAGGCCCTCAATTACCTGTTACATATGTAATAGAAAGATTTACACAGAGCTCTACAGAACAGCAAAAGGAGGAGGCACTCCTAACACCACAACTGCATTTATCACAATTGTATATAAGATCTAATCCAAAGCTTGGTAAAGCCAACCATTCCTTTGGAGCTAGGACTTTGGCATTAAATTTAATAGCTATTCATTATGTCCAATATTGGCCTTCAATTAGAATAAAAATTACAGGGACAGGAAAATTGAGTACATCACAAGGAAAGTGGAGAAGGTTGAGAACCAGACTGTGATGAGATACACTTACTAGTGAAGAGGTTCTTGCATATGTAGTTCTAGTAAAGATAGTAGGACTATGCAGGTGAGTAACTGCTCAATCATGTAAATAAGGTGTTCAATTATGCATTATTTGAACACCTGCATGTTCAAATATGCATTATATGGTCACTCAAAAGTCACACAGCTTGAAGACTACAAGAATTAAAAGCAAAGCACAAAAGAGTTTGCTGTTAAGTTATACTTTCTTCACTACGTTCACCAAATTAATATAAAAGGTTGCTGGGAGCAAATCACAGGTAAAGTAACTAGATTTTAAAAATATATTTTTATAGGACATGCATAGAAAAAAAATCTTACTCTTGTGATTTCAGGATTCTTAAGCAGATAAAACCAAAATAGTGTAATCCCTCAATCAAAGTTATACCTAATAGTTTTGATGCATATTGTTACTGCAACATTTCAGATATATAGTTTGTTATTAGCATTATTAATCAAGAAAAAACATGAAAGGTTATATAAATGTAAGGCACCTTAAGAAAAATATGAATAACTGAAAGCAATGCTAAGAAATTTAAGACCTATTAAGGACTAGAATGAGACAAGGAAAGATGAGATGAAAAGCACTATGTGTATAATTTAATATATTACTACATAGAAGAGATAATTATATTTTCCTTAATCACCCAGACAATCTACAGCAAGCTACATAAAGTAATACTTATCTACAGGCAAGCAAAACTGATAGAGCTCTAATTATACATGTAGTCTCCACTCAAAATCATAAGAATTCCATAAATGGTGGCTCAGTGTATGAGATTACTTGGGAGTTTCATAATAAAATAAAATAAAATATATTCTTGGTAAATTAATTTATGTCAAGCATTTTTAAGCAAAAATTCAACCACCAATAACAACAACTCTAAATGGGTTCCTAACATTTTGTTGAAAATGTGATCCAAACATATAGCAGAAAACAATATTTTCAAAGTAATGCTAGGGAGAACTAAAAAAACCCAGAAAGATTCTATCCCAACTCATAGTGTTGGTGCAGGGAGACATTTAGTCTTTCTATCCTTCTGCTTAAAGATTGGGACTAAAATTGCTTTTCCTGGAGCCTTCCGGCCACCTAGAGTAGTTAGAAAGGTTACGGTAAAACATACTAAATTTCAGACTTGTGTATCAGACACTCAGTTCAACTTGGCCAACAGGCTCTCTGAAACATGCCCAAGTCAAATTTCATCTGCAAGCTTCCAATTAATGTGATCTATTCTGGCATTGGGATATATATTTGGCTCATTTATCTAATGGCATTTGGGAGTAGGAAACTGAATTTAAGTTGCTAGTCAGCACACATGGAAGGTTGATGAGCAAGTCATCCCTTTGCTTTTAAGGAGTATGAGAAGAGCCAGCCATGTAAGATATGCAACAATCAATTTCTCCTGTCACTATACATGCAAAAGAATATCGCCAGACCACTATGAACATCAGGGGTTTGGTGAGGAGTGGACAGAAATGCAAGGTTAGCATTTTCTTTTCTAGTTTTCTTTCTTATAGATTAAAAAGCATATGAAGCTTGAAATATTTTTGGCTGAATATATTGATTGAAGATATAGATAATACCACACTGGAAGAATTACAAACACTTTGAAAGACTGGTAAAGAATTCAAAATTTCCTGGATCAACTGAAGAAATGGTCTGAAATAAACAACAACATTAAAAGCAAAGTAAAGGATAATATAATAATAAATTATATAAATGAAGATTAGAGAATAACCAGCTAGGCAACAATTCTGTAGAAAGATGTGGTCCATTACAGGTCCTACAAACTAAACTTTAGCCAACCACACCATACTGTTGCAAAAAATAAACAACCATCATTATTAGATACAAAGTAGAACCCAGATTTTTCACAGGGTTAGTTCCTTATTCCACTGAGAACATGAAGTTTTGTGAACTAGCCAGGGTTATATATAGCAACAGCAAACAGCTCCAAGCAGTGGTATAACTAGGAGGTGATGATAGTGGGCAACAGCCCTGGGTATCAGCTATTGAGAGCCTAGGGTTGAGCTTGGGAGGGCACACGTTTACAGTTGTGAACCCCAAGTCTCCACTTGCTCTTTCCCTGGGCACCCAGCCACAGCCCTATGTTGCAAGTTGTAAGGGAATATCAGATGTGATTCAGCTTCTTCAAGGGGCTTTTATTTCCAAAGACGTCAGTCTTCCAATTAACTTAGCAGGACCAGCCATAAACCCAACTGACTAGAGAACATCCCCTACCCCTCCCGCCAAAATAAAAGCCACAGTAAACAGCTGAGTAGCTTGTTCTTAACTCAGCAACCCAATGAAAACTAAGTCAATTTTAAACCATTGCAAAAAGTTAGGCTGTACTCTATAAAGAAGAAGAAGTTAGGCTGTACTCTATAAAGAAGCTCAGCATGTGAAACATTGTTCTAGTCTGAATCTCTCTAGTAAAACCTCAGCTGGAGTATTGTGCCCCATTCTAGGTAATACAGTTCAAGAAAGATGTAGAATCCAGAGAAGAACTATTACAATGACTAAAAGTCATGAAAACATGAACTAGATAAAGATAAAAAAAGATTGAACTAATTGGGTTTGTATACTCAAGAGGAGACAATGAAGGGAGACATGATAACGGTCTTCAAATATATATAAAAGGCTAGTACAAAGAGGAAAGTACAAACTACTTTCCATAACCAGCAGGAACAGGGAAATAAGAATGGGCTTAAATTGCAACTAGCTCTTGGGAGGAGGTGCAGGGGGAACGACACAAATCCCCCCCGCCCCACACTAACTGAAAGGATAGATTAGCACTTGAACAAATCACTTCAAGGAGGAAGGAGGGTTAACAACGAGTTTCAGACATTTCTGTCAGGACTAGCTTAGGTCAATTGAGGCTCGGGGTAGGATCCCCACAAGTCTTCTTCAGAGCACCTTCCATTTTCTCTGAGTCTATGAGTTTACAAATTCCTTTGTTTAATTCAAATCTAACACTCACTGAAACTCCACAGGTACAAATTGATGCGAGATTAAGTTAAAAACATCCAACTACCTGTGCAAGTCAAACCCATTGCAGAAGTTGCTGTGAGATTTAACTGTTTTGCATAGTAGTTTGAAATCCCTAAATGTATTTGTGTATTTATGGCACACAATATATTGTAGCAATGAGTCCTTTCAAAGTGTATGTTCCTAGAATGGACAAGTTAAAATAAATACATAAGATAAAATAAAAAAATAAAATAAACCAAGTGTTTGTTTGTGAAAGTGCTAAAGGAGGGTAATACTTTTCAGGTTTGATGGAAGTGGGTAAAATATAAAGAAAAACAAATTGCTGTGAAAAATCACTTTGGACGCTTTGAATAAAAACTGATTTTAAGGGTAACAAATTCTTTTCACCTATTTTTAAAACTGGAAAGTCTTTCATCTTACTTAAATACATACTACAATGCATAGTAGGAGATAAAAGAGAGGAAATGACATGAAACTGGACTAACTGGATTTTAATGGCAAGTTTCAAACGGAGAGCTATGCTTGTGATAACCACAACTGGAAACTAGTGAGACTTAAAAATCTTTGTTTTATTTTGTCTGTGCTGCAAAAGAGAGATGCTAAATAGATTCTTGTAGCCCTGATGGTGCCCAAACAAAAAGGCAGGTATTAAGAGAAGATTCTTGCCCACGGCAATTGGGCTAATAAATAAAGAGACTTAAGTTGAAATGCAGAAAGAAAGCCTGAAATGAAAGGGTTAATTAACTATGTAAATTTGGGGAAATAGATTGTAGCTCTCTAACAGAGAAGTCAGGGACTGTAGCTGCAGTTGAGACTGCCTGCTTCATCTGTGCTGAAGGAACACACATAGTAGGCAGAAGCTAGATGATGACTCTGACTAGTACAGTTTGATAACTAACTGCAGGCCCTGGAGAGCCTCCACATGAATGGGTCATGTTAGCTGAGTTTAGGAAAGGTCATGTACCTTGCTTTGGGGAGTCAAGTGAGGACAAAAAAAGTTTCTGTCTCCAGTGGATGAAAATCCACATTTTGATCCTCCCAGTATAAAGGCCTGAGAGTAGCGTGGAATTCTCAGCTCCACGAAGGCAAGACTAAGTCCCAAAATTTGGCATCATCTATGAGAATTGACAAAAAACTAAACCTGAGTGGTCTAACCAGGGAGATATGTAAATAGCTAATGGGAGAGCTGTCAGCTACCTAAGGAAAGAAAGAAATCTTCCATGTTATGCTCAAGTCGCACACCCAGCAAAGTCCACAGGGACATTTTGGTGGGAAAAGAGTTGTCTCATCATATTGATTAGTTTTTGGCCTTTTTTTCATTATTGTGAGATTATTGTGCTTTGATCTCTTTCTGTCCTTGTCCTTCTTTTAATGTATGCCTTTCCATTTTAGAAATTAAGTACCATTTATGTTGGTCCTTGATTTTCTCTCTCTTGAGGTTGAAACATCCTTGAGGTCCCAGGAATTTTGATTGGTTTTCGCAGCCAGTCACTGAGAGGAGACACTGAGTACAAAGTAGCCAAGGCCCAAACATTCTTAGCACTACCAAGTCCTTCAGAGTCTGTGGGCCCATTTACATTAGATACTACTTTGCCATAGTGACAAGCTAGGTGATGTACTGTCAGCTGGCACGGACCATGTTGCCAACACTACTGCACAATACCAAAGAGCTCATTAGTACTGTGCAGTACGGTCAGAAATGACCCGTGCGCCAGTGAGTCTGCACAGTAACGCAGTTACCGCACAATCATTTATTAATGCCTGAAGAAGGGCATACGTGCCCTAAAGCTTGCAAAGAACATTTTTTTCCAACTATTTAATTGGTCTAATAAAAAATATCACATCTACCCAAAGAACCTTACCCATCTTTGGACCACTACATAATTCCTGACAAGGTTTGACAAGCTTCAGATTATGCTCCAAGGCATTTTTGTTTAATTGGTTATTGAAGAGAACATAAGTTTATTTTTACTGGTGTTTTGGGGAAGGCCATTTTTTCATAGGTAATCTTTTACTGTATGCTTGTTACTTTCAAACACAATTATGTTCTGATTTATAGGGTTGAAGTGAGTTTTCTTGGAGCCTAAATTATTGCTAGCTGGCAGCTGTTGCTGTAGAACAAAGACATCACTACTACTGTTCACCTCTTCCCAGATGATCCCCTGCTTTTTGGCACCTAACATTGTATTTTGACCACTGGAATAGTAGCTTGTTCTTAATTTCCTGTTAGAATATTATTGTGGACAATAACTCATAATTAGGTCAGCAATACTTCATTCTATTTTCCTTTACAAATAGATTTTACTTTCAAGAAAAAGGGGGACAACAAGAGTTCCATAAGAATTTTGTTTTAACTTTCTGTGTTAATAAGTTAACAAGGGAAAACCATAGTCAAAATTACACCAAGAAACCAGTTACTTCTGTATCAAAAAGGAATATATCTGTAAAGTTCAGCCTAAAAGGAATTCATGCTTTACATTCATTAAAAATAAACTAAAAAAAATAGTCATGGTTTAAACCTTTAATGAAGAACCCAGTTTGAAAAGAACATCAAACAGACTATCAGAATAGTGTGAGACAAATATTTAATGAAACACAGAAAAGTAACTGATCTGTCCCATTAACACTAGATGCTATTGTCAAGTACATTAACAGTCAATGACAAAACTGCTAGCTAAGGTATGCAGCTGTAATACAAAATTTTCAAACTATACCAGTAAATTTTATTTGGACTTCATTTCTACTTATCAATAACAAGGAAACGCTTGATAAAAATAGTTTCTGCTCTAAATCTATAAATGGGAAGAAGGATAGAACCACATTGTTCTGTTCTCTAGAGATTCATTGTGATGGACATGGGAATTATATGTATTTGTATCCATTTTTATAAACATTATCTCTCTGTCTCTCTGTGTATTTGGTATACCTAAAGGTTAAATCTGTCAGGAATCCAGAAACAAAGGCTTTAGGCAGAGTTCTATTGCCTGGTGCTCAAAGGAACAATTTGAGGAATCCATTATGAGAAAAGTCTCTCCCACACCCTTTGGAGAAATACATAAACCAGTCTGGTCAGGTTCAGATGCCCTTCTGAAAATCTCTGGAGATCTCCAGGCATGACCTCTGAACAAAATGGCTTTGTAATGGATAAAAACAGTACCTGTTACTTAAGAGGAGAGAAATTCTGACTGGGGTGGGAGAGGTCTGACTGTCTGGGCAACAACAGAAGTTGTCAAGGACACTGTGTACTCTAAGCAATATTTTGGGGATGCCTAGATTAAGTGAACCTACTTAAAATGGTAATGAAAGCCTAAGTTTAAATAAAACAGTAAAGGTTTTAAGTTTTTCCCATTTGCTTGCAGCATTCCTATGCAAAAATATGCTCTGGTTTGAAAAATGGGTAACACTATTTACTATTGTGTCCTAATTCTAAAATAGTATTCCTTGTCAGAGGCCAAATTTAGTTAGGTCTACTGAAGGTAATATGATTGATTAACCTAATGATGGCACTCATGTTCATGTGGTCACAATTGGTGCTTCATTCTCAGAAGACTGTTTCAGTAGGCATGGGTGACTGGTGCCTCCTGAGTCAAGGGGGCACTTGCCCCCAGTGGCCAGGCAGTGACTGGGGTGAGGAGGGTCACCCTGCAGCCGATCACACCAACCTGGGTGGGGGGGTGTTCCCCCCTGCCAGTCATACACACCTGGAAGTGTCAGGGGCAATTCTCCTACTCCCACACCCTGGCCAGTGCTCTTGGGGGAGGGGCACTGTGCTCCTACCTGCCTCCCTGCCCATCACCTAAGAAGGGAATGCTGCCTGTCAGGGGGTGCACATGCACCCCCTATGTGTGCCGTTGTTGGTAGGTCTTTCGCTTGGAAAACATGCTTATAAGAGCAACTACAGTCAATAAGGCTAACTGTACCTTGTCATGAATCCACAGATATACCATAAGCAAGACCAAGGAAGCGATCCCCCCCCTCTGTGTGACACTGATCAGGCCACAGCTGGAATACTGCATTCAGTTCTGGACGCTGCACTTCAGGAGGGATGTGGACAGCATTGAGAGGGTCCAAAGGAGGGCCACTCACATGACCCAGGGACAGCAGGGCAGACCCTACAATGTGAGGCTACGGACCCTAACTTGTTCAGCCTTTGAAAGAGGAGGCTCAGAGAGGACTTGGTGGCTGTCTATAAACTTACTAGGGGGGACCAGCGGGGATTGGGAAAGATCTTGTTCAACTGAGCACCTCCCACAGTAACACAGAATAACAGTCATAAGTTGTTAAAGAGTATGTTTAGACTAGACATTAGAAGGTACTTCACGGTCAGGGTGGCTAGGATCTAGAACCAGCTTCCAAAGGAAGTGGTGCTAGCTCCTACCTTCAGGGACTTTAAGAGGAGGCTTAACGTTTACCTAGCTGGGGTCATTTGAGCCCAGTTTTCTCTCCTGCCCAGGGCAGGGGGTCTGACTAGAAGATCTGCAAGATCTTCCAGCCCTACATCTCTGAATGTATGAACTGAGAACGTGCACTTTTCCACGTGCTCCGACATGTTCTTATTAGAACCTGCTCTAATCATGACACTCCAGCATGCTGCAGCATCTCATGTATTCAGCATCCATTTTAAAATGTGGGACACTGAATACACAAGATGTGGTAAGTGTTTCAATTAGAACAGCTCCTGCGAGCCGCTCTAATTAAAATACCACCCTGGATCATGTGTATAGGTACACAAAGGTATAGTGTGCACCCCAGAATTGAAACACTTGCTCTGTTGATCAAGCATCTCTAACATGGCCTTAACAGGAATTGAAGTTCATTACCTTCATGGAGTTAATGCCAGACCTTTTGAGAATAGCTTAGTCTCTAAGAGATATTTATGTACAAAACTTATAGTGAGCTGAGGAAACAAAATGAGAATAAAACGTTTATGGACACTCAGATTCATCAAAGCAGCAGCAGTGTTATACCACAGGATAAAAGGGGGAAAAACCAAAAATATATATGTTCAGGGGTGGAGGTAATAAGTGAAGAAATAAAAATTTTCAAAGATGTTACACCACGCAAATGTACCACACTTCTTTCTGCTGTTGATGCTGAAAGGGATTTAAAAAAATGAAGCAGCAGCAACAGTAGCAGCAGCTGCAGGGCAGGTACATAAGACAGAATGAGGTGACTGCTTATATAAATGTTAATGCTGGGTGTGAGCAGAAAGCTTTAAGAGCTCAAAGACCAAGATAAAAAAGAAGAAAAAATGTTTGCCCTAAGGGAAGTAGGGGAAGGGATGATGCCAAAGAAAACTAATTACAGCAAAGTAGGGGTCAAAAGAAGATACCAGTATGTACCAAATGCAGTGTCCATGACTTTTTGTTGATTTAAAGTACTTTACACCAACTTTACATGGAAATATGTATCTGGAGTCTAACTGAGGTGGTTTAACAATCCCTGTTCTGATATCCACTGTTTAGTGGCAGAAGGAAGTGCAGCATAATGTAAACTAAAACACATAATGTTTTGTCATACAGTGATGAAAACAGTGTACTTTAAATTAAGAATTCCTTTTTCTTGTTGATTCTGTGTAAACAATGCAATTTGGATTATCTCAAGAAGTGGCAAGAAAGGATTACATTAGTATATAGAGATTGTGCTACTGGAAAACATTATAGTATTGAATATTCAACCATGTTTTGTTCCAAAATATTATGGAACATGGACATTCCATTATTTTTTCCACCTTTCTATAGTTGTACTAGGTATATAGTGCTCAGGGTTGGGAGGGATCAAAACAGATCATTAGGTCCAACCCTCTGCTCTGGGCAGGAACAGGTGCTGGGTCATAACATCTCAGTCTGTGTCCAAATATCCGTCCAGCCTTCTCTTGAAGACCCCCAAGGTAGGAGAGAGCACCACCTCCCTTGGAAGTCCATTCCAGCAGTCTTTTTAATACTGGCTATCATGCGGTGCTTCCCCTTCCACCTTTCAGCGGCATCAGAGCTGTTCTCATGCATGCTGGGCAGCTTTTATCACAAGGGCTGTTCTGCCTGCCCACCATCACTACAGCGTTGTGTTTCAGCCAGCCCTTTGTCCCCTCCCTGGCACAGCCCTTTCACAATACCTGCTGCATGACACCCAGACATCCTCTGTGCAGGAGGAACCCTCTGTATTTCTTGGCAGTTTCCCACTCTTTGTGCTCCCAGGGAGGAGCACAGGGAAGGGAGCAGGCTCATCTTCCTTTTAGTAATAGTGTTTAATGCTAAATAAATAATTATACCTATATTCTATAATCACATCTAGAATTTTTACTTCCAGCTCCACTCTTTATAGTACTTTCTAAATGGTAGACAATGTTGGGGAAGGAATTTGAGTGAGAGAGACATTGGCCAAGTTAAATGACTTATCTGAACTCATTTAGCAAAGTCACAAGTGAACGAGGGGGTGGAAGAAGAATGGGATTACTTGGCTCCCATTACACAAACCTGCTACCTCAAAATTGTTATGAAAACAATGGTCCACAAACACAAAGATACTTCCTTATCAAAATATACTCTTCTAGATTTTAGTTAAGTCTTGGTTTAACCATGTTTAACTCTAAGGTTGCCTATGGTGCCCCTGTGCCCCCCTTCAAACCTTGTCAACCGGCTCTCTCTTTGGGCAATCTCCCCTTCTCTTCACTTGCCATATTGATGTTATTATCTTTTAGAAAAATGGAAGCTGCCCCAGGGCTTACCAAATTTGATCTCATGCTCCTGAACTCAAGTGTCTCTGCTCTCTGCCTGAAGGGCTAATTATGTGGGCTCCATTCTCCTTAATATTCATGCCGATGCCTCACGGGTATTACTCATTCTGCTCGCTCTCTCTCTCTACTGTTCCTAACACCCCTCTCAAGACACAAGTCCACTGGCTCTGCTGACACATGTCTCTCATAGAATACAGGTTTCCAGCCCCATAGCTTGCCCCTACCTTGGCTCCTTCAGTCTCCAGCTGTGACCCCCAGTCCTTGGCCCTGCTCTCTGGGTCTTGACTCCACTCTTGGGCCAACTGAGACTCATGGCTCTACTAGTGTTCAGCTGTGGTATTCCTTGACCTCTGGCCCATCTCTGAGCCTTTGGCCCCACTCCTGAAAATCATTTGGGTTCCTTGACCCTGTTGACACTTGCCTCTACTGGGCTTCAGACCTCTGATGTCTGGTCCTACTGACACTCCCCTGCACCCAGTCTCTCTTGCCCTCTGGGCCCTCTGTTCCTTCTGGGCCAGCTAGGACCTCATTACCTCCCTTTAATCTCTTCCACAAGTCACCAGAGTTGCTTAGTCATGATGAACAAGGCCTTCTCTTCCCATGAATTTCAGGGCTGGACTGCTTGACTAGCTTAGGACAGAGCTTATATGCTTCAAGCCTACCACCCTTCTGGTCTGGTGACTAACTGGCCCCTGCCACACCTGCAAGCTCCTTCTCATGCCACCTGCCTTCTCTTAAAATAGTAGGAGCACCAAGCATACTGATACACTTGGGTTCAATTTAGGGACATAAGGTGCAGTAGTTGCAAAATGTCAACAAATAAATATGCAAATAGGCTTTTTCACATTAGCTTAAGTACTTTACAATAAGTGTTTATCACTTTTGAATCTTTACATTTGCATGGAGGCAGTTTTATTTAAGCACAGACTTCACTCTGTGCAACTAATTTATGAGAAACAGCATCTCATATTCATAGGAGGGTCTAATGACTACAGGTAAAAAAAAATCACATAAATGTGAATATGCAATGTTCATACTGTGAATATTGGTATTTACTATCAATGGCATCATTTTTACTGTTTTTTCCATAATATGAACCCAAACCTCTGATGGGAGGTCTATACATTCAGTGGCAATTCTGGAAAATAAGAACCAATTTAAAATTACTGTCCATACTAGAATACTGAAGTGTTCAAATGCTGACTGTATTTTTTTTTTTTTTTTTACCATCGTATTTATCTATTTTATCATATATACTGCGATTTAAAAGGTACTAAGAAGAAAGAAATCTCATACATTAATACATACTTTTGCCATCTTGTATGATAAAACATGTCTTAGCAGAAAACAGCAAATGAATTGTAGCTGCCTGACCACTCAGATCTCTTGTTAGCAGTTTTAGATGTCTTTTGCCAGGCAAGTCAAATTTATTTAAGTAAATATTTTATTCAGTGGGATTGACTCATGAGAAACAGTCTGAGATTCACAAGGGTTCTAGGTGATAGAAGACAAAAATCAGATAAATATGAATATGCAGTCTTCAAATCCTACAAACACTGGTGTTTAATATCAGTAGTGTCATTGTTAATACACTTAAAGCCTTAACATATACTTACAAATGTACAGTTCTGTATTCAACATGCCCAGTTATGACCTCACACCATATACTCACTAGTATCAATTAGAAGTAAACATAATACAATTAACAGATCAGTATCTTATCTCAGAAGCCCATGAGAATGGAACATCCCGTGCTCCCCCACACATCCCCTCAGGGATTTCCACTAGTACAGACACATCTTTATCAGCTGTAGATGGCTCATTTGCTTTCTTTTCTTCATCAATAAGAAGAAGTTATGGCTCATATAGGTTATGGGGGTGCATACAACCAGTCAACACACATGGTCTGTGTTCATATGGCTTACTTTAAACTTGCTAAATGTAGACCAGAAGGGGGTATATAGCCATTTACGGCTCCTGGAACCCACATGGGAAGCTGATGCCAGTGACTCAAGGGTGGGGGAAGAAGCATGTGGGATCAAGGGGGTTAGCAGCTTCATAGAGGTGTTTGGCAGGATTGGGTGGGCCTGGTGGGGTTGTGAGGGAGGGAGTGGGGGGAGGCTGGTGGATCTCTGCAGATGGGGAGGGGGGTTGTCACATTGTCCAGGGAGTTGAGGGGCTAAAACTATCCCAGTAAGGGTTGGGAGGGGAGTAGAAATAGTGCATCCCCAGGGCTGGGGTGAGTGGGTAGGCTTTTCCAGCCCCAGGGCTGTGCTGTGAATGTGTCCATGTGCTCCTGAGATCAAGTTAATCCATTCCTAGTTCAGGTTAACCTAATTTCAATCTAAGTTAGTGTACCTCCTTTGTTGAAATAATTTAAATTAGGCATGCCATTTTGGGGCTATTTAAACCCTTTGAATGCCTGCATATTTAGGCATTTCCATCAGCCTAATCCTGGTTACTTCAATCTATAGGTAATGCCTGTACATACCCTATACTTTAAACTAGCCTTCCCCAAAGGCTGTAAACTTGGAGAGCACTGTCACATGGTACAGGTTAGATTAGCACACAGTCAAAGAACAGAATAATTGTGTGGAAACATCACCTATATTTTCCAAAATGGAAACTGAGCACAGCAGATAATTTGGTCTGATATAAACATTGATTATAATCCATGTTGTAACACCAAATTTTCTTCCTGATCATATTTAAAATAGTTCTGTTATTTATGTATTTATATTCAAATGTTCCATTGTGATTTTTTTTTCATTTTTAATTTCATGAGAATAAAATGTAGATCTAACATCAAATGACTTACACTATTAAGAAGAAAGAATGGCTAGTTTCAAGACAGGAAATACTGCTAGCTATGCAGTTGCACAATAAGAAGCCTTCAAGAAGGTGGAACATTCATAGAAACAAATTCCTCTACTCTGTCACTTCACAACTGCTGATATATGGATTCATCAGACCCTATCAATTCCATTGCAAAATTTCTTAGTTAAAACACCATAAAGCTAGAAGAACTATGCCTGTGAGTTCAGTAAAGCAAAACTGATTCTTTCTGGGTTCAAGACTGTTATCAAGACCTATTTGTTATCTTTGAAATCTGCACGATAACTATTGCTGGATTTCTCCAAAAGGGATTTTCCCTCTAGTATCATTTAAAATAATGATCTTTTCCCATATTTCTCTTGTCTAACCAACATTAGGAAGAGTCACTTCACATTTTATGATTTCTAAATATAATTTTTGAACTCTCAAGGCATGAAAATATGACAGCACTGTTTGAGCCAGGGACTTAAACTACCCTAGAAAACCCAATGAAGCAACTCATTGTCAATATATAATATTCCCCCAGCTACTGCTGTATGGTTCTTGCCACAGACATAGCTTGCACCTTATTGTACTGGAAAGTAGGAGTCACTTTTTGTCTAAGATGATTCTTTCCCCCTAAATTTTGAGCTGAATTTAATACCCATGAACGATGCCAGATTTACAACACTAAATCTGAAAAACTAAAATGTTGTTTTACCAGGGAGTGGCACCATCTATGTCAAGGTTAATTACAGCCCTTCCTGCTGGGGTTTTACAAGAAAGTAGGCCACCAAGAAGTGTCATTATATTACAGCCTGTGGCTCTGTGCATGTGTTCCTAGCAGACAGTCAAGAGAAGTTCCTTTGAATTCTTGAATCTGAGTCTCAATAAAAAAAGCAGACAGCTCATTTAGCATAAAAGGCTGAGATAGGCTGCTGTGTGCTGTTGCTGGAAAGGAAGGGAGACACAGGGTATGAAAAGATCAGCTCCAAGCCTCAGCATCATAGTGCAGCTTCTGGCAGGTTTTGATGCTTCCATTTTATTCATCTAGAAATACAGCCAATGAGGACTGTACAGTGGTACTGACATCTTTTTTTCTCTCACTCTCTCCAAAGTTGCTTACTATGGATTAACACTGGCACCTCTTTACTGGAGATTGCTATAGAAGGAGTGCTAATGTAGATGACTGAACAACTCAGTAGGCTTGTCCAATCAAAATAGAAAAGACTGATATAACATAGTTATTATAATACTCGTAATTGATGGTATCTCATCTATGCCCATGCTCCCTAGCCTCTAGTCTTTATTCATGCTCATGCCGAGTCTCAGCCTGAGTGAACACCAAAAATACCAATCTGATATGGAAACTCATTTATTATTAATGAAATAGTGCCAGTCAGTAATAAAGCCTATCAGGGACTATGCAGAAATGCATGGGATAAATGTTCTAGGAGTAATTACACTTTTGAAAATGTTGAAATAATTAGGATACCCAAGTCAATGGACTTAGGCACTTCAAAAATTTTTACCCACTGCTCTACCATATTTATTTTCATAGTACATATACCTTTCCCCTGCCAAACCAGATCTTTATATAATTGTGATGTGCATCTAAAGCAGGGAAGATTAATTCTGCACTAGACTTGAAGCACTGTGATGCTATAAGGCTGCAATGAGATCCAATTCTCTCCCAGCCCAGTGGAATGCACTTGTCAAGGTCACAGTTAGTTTTAACCTTCTCCCCAAAAGCTGCTGTCAATTTGGCAATGGTTCTGATGGGGTTAGAGCTATGATTCTGAATCTATATCTACAAAGCAAGTAACTTTACCCTTCCTGTATCAGCTAGCATTCAACCACTTTAAACCACTCACTGCAGAAACTTAAGATTCTGATAAAATAGTTTCCTTTTCTTTCTGTTTTCTCAAAATAAGCTGCATATTATATCTGGCAGCATGTGTTATGCAAGAAACAAAATGTTCCATAAGACTTTCCAGACTATAACAAATATGGAATTCCAAGGTCAAAGCAATTCTGAGATATATTTTTTTGCATAGAGGGAAGATAAAAACAACAAACGTCTCATACTAGAGTTGCCCTCCTATTCACCTCACTTTGTTGCAACACAGCAGCAACTCCTTATCAACAATATTTCCCCTGCAAACATTTTTCCTATCATGTCAATACTTTCAGATGATACTCCCTATAACAGTAACAGTTGTTTAGGAGCTACAAATCGTCAAGACATGGACATATTGCTGTTAGTGGGCATCAGGTGTAGTACAGCTGATAAATAATCCAACTATCCCCAATTTTTCTGAAATAGACTCCTTTGTCTGATAACTAAACTGCTTGGTAAAGGCAGTTAAGGAAAAGGGGACCAAAGCTTGAATTTCTTGTAACTTTAACTTTGTAGAGACTGACATTTCTCTAGTTCTTTTTTTTTTAAAGCGACTAGAAGAATCACAGCCATTCAAAATCCACCTAAACATACAATTCAGGATTTTAAGCAATTTACTTTGTACCTTTCATACCATACACAAATGGAAATCCAGAGATACAAAGAGGGGAAATTCTGTGTGATTCAAAACAATTACGGAGAAAATACTGCTCCTATTTTAAAATAATAATAATTAGAATAAAGTAGATAATAGACAACCTAGAATCCTTGGTCTTATGAGATTCTCAAATGTTGTTTACCATCTTTCATACTAACTCATTATCTTATTTTTGTCATGTAGCCAAATCATCCTCACACAAATTTGCAAGACCAGTTAGTATGCAACCGATTTACCCTCTTCTTCCCACAAACCACACCACTTGGCAATGTTGAAATACATTGCCAAATAACTTTTTCAAGAAATGCTAAAACTTGATGCGATTCAAAAGACACTTTTGGAAACTTATCTAAAACTAGTATCACATTCAAAAAAAAATCTTGAATGATTTATTATGTGCAAAATTTCAAAATAAAAAGATACTGAAAATACAAAGTACCTCAGTTACTCATAAATATAACAGTATAAGAAACAGAAAGACTATTTCATATTTGCAATAAACACTAAACAGTGTAAACCAAGGTTCACTTGACAGTTCAAACCCCACATACAGAATCCAAGCAACATGAGGATTTTCCATAACTCTCTATTTAATTTAGAGGGGAAAAAAAAAAACATTCCTATCTTACCTTCATAGATAGCTTTGAAACCTTGAGCACTCACAGCAAAATCTGTAGTAAAACAAAGGGTGAGGATAGACCCTGTGCTCACAATAGATGAAGGCAGCTGAAATCCAGACAACCTGCAGAATAAAAAAAAAATATACATATATAATAAAATAAATATAACTTGTAGTGTGGGGTAATCATAGACATAAAAAATATATTATGTGTGTACCATGCCAAATGGTAAGCTGCAGAATATCAATGCCATGAAACAGCCATCTATCTGAAAGGCTACCATTTTACATTTTTCCATTCTTGCAGTATCTCCAAACACTCCTTGCACATACCAATATATAACACGATGATTTGGCTAGACCTTCAGATCATTAAACATGCATGGGTAGAAAAATAAATTCTACTTACAGCTTTTTAAAGATTAAGAATTTTATATCCCTCCCTCCCTTTTCCCCCACATCTTCAAACAGATCTTGTATCTTTCCCAAATGATTCTCTGTTCTCACCTCCATACCTTGAAAAATTCATTAATCCCTCTGGCCAAATTCACTTTGTGTTTGTCCATATTGTTCCCTACATTAAAGACTATAGCTATGCCACTGTGGTTAGAGAGAAGGCTTTAGGCTAAAGGAAGAAAACAGTTGTAAATGTATTTTCTGTGGTTGTCTGGTGAGCAGAAGGAATAAAATCCAAATTATAAGAGAGAAAATGACAACACTGAATTCCAAACCCCCAAGACAGTGAGCAGTAGTAGGCACAGTCTCTAAGGGTGCCCGTACACATGCAGTGAGGCTGCTCTGACAAGCTTGATTAATCAAGTCTGCTGAAGTACGGTAATTACCGTGCTCCAGCAGACTCCAGTGTCACATGCATCAGCATACCCTTGCTAAAAAATGGTGGCGGGGTTGCTTTAATTAAAGTTTATTCAATGAGGTTTAGTAAAAGCACCTCTACTGCCATTTTTCATTATGGGGACGCTGATACACATGACACTCCTGACACTTTAATTACAGTTGCTCTTGGAACTGCTCTAATTAAACCCCACCACCGCCCTGCAGAGCACATGTACAAATGCCCTAAAACACTAACAGTGGGACATGATAATGATGTAGAGTGTCATGTAGATTCTTCCCTTTTTGTTCTCTAAACATTTTACAGTAATGGGTATACTTTTGCCTTTAAAATGTTCTTGGAGAAGGATAATATTTTATTTTGTTGACACTGGCTGAATTTCTTATTTTCCTGTGGCACTCCCACGGACTCCACCTTATCACCTTTCCTATTCAATGCATATAAGATCAATGGGTCAGATTGTGAAGAGACTTAGAGAAAGGTAGCATCAACATTCAGATGTTATCAGCTTTACCTCTTCTTCTATTCTGGAATCCAGCTCTTCAATCTCAGTCCTAGTGCCTTTCTGCAGCTAGGGACTGGATGTGTAAATTAAAACTGAATCTACATAGAATAGAAGTGATGATGGTGGGTAGATGGTGGGTTGTACTGAGGCACCTGTCATAGATTGGGTTCAGCCTCTCCTTGTCACTCAGGTTCATAGCTTAGAGGTACTCCTAGATCTTCAAGTGGTGGTTGTGGCTAGGAGCGCTTTTCATCAACTCCATCTGGTGCAAAAGTTCTTTCAGAATCTGATCTGGTCACTATCATCCATGACTTCATAACCTCAAGGCAAGACTACTGCAATGCACTCTACACAGAATTGCCCTTGAAAACCATCCAAAAGTTGCAATTGGTACAGAATGTGGTAGCTAGCTTTCTGACGGCAGTGGGTTACAAAAAGCACATAAAGCTAGTGCTCCAGCATCTGCACTAGCTGCCACTAGCTTTCCAGGTGCAATTCAAGGTGCTAGTTTTGACCTTCCAGGCCCTAAATGGCCTGGGCCATACATACCTAAGGGACACTGAGATTCTGTTTAGTATGTTTAATTCATTTTGCTTTTTGTTTTGTTTTGTTTTTTACTTAAATTGATTTTTTTGGTTTTCATATTTTTTTTCATTTTTCTGTTTCTCTTACTGTAAGCCCCCCTGATACTTTTTTTGGGAAGAGTGACATACAAACTGCATACATACATGTATACTTGCATATTTTTTCAGCCAGTTGCACAATATTGGCTATCCAGTATTAGCCTGCTGATTCCCCCCTAGTCTCTCCCACTTTCAAACAGTTTTAAATAGAACATATCATTATGTCTAGCTGAAATCAGATGTCTAGTCATATGTTAAGGTCATTTATCTACCTACATTTTAGTGAGTTCTTTTGTTCATTGGTCTAGACATCTGGTTCTATATTACTGATCCAATTGCTAATACTTAATAAACAGACACTAACAACTTCAAAGTGATTGTTCAGTGGAACAAATCTGGTTTACTAATAAAGTTAAAGGAATTAAATACCTTGTTATAACCTCTATCAACAGCAAAATCAATGTTCTGAAGTTCCTGAATATAACCTATTACCCCTACAACAGTGGTTCCCAACCATTTTTTTTTTCTTTTTCTGCAGACCAGCCTGGGAGCAGAACAGGGTACATGGAGCCAGCTGCCTCCCTCCTGGGGCTACCCCACCCCCCATCTTTAACCCAGTATGTGCCTGTTGGTGGTGGAAGCTGCTCACCTGAGCAGACAGACAGGGGTCCAAGTGTACGGCTTGTGCCATGACCCAGCAGCCAAACTTTTGTGGCCTGGTGGTTGGGAACTTCTCTACTGTAACATATCAAAACATTAAAAAGACAGGTATGGGAACAAAAATGTTAGAGATAGAAGTGTTAAAATCCTTAAATATATAGGGAAAGTGGCTCTACAAAGTAGCACTGGATATACTTCTTGTCATTTTGGAAGAGACAATGTGATAAAAATACTGTGAAATACTAGTCTTTCCTTGAGTGAAAAAGGTTTTAAAAGGTTGGATTTTAGCACTAGCTCCTAAAAATATTGTTTGCCTAGACCATGAATAACTTACTGGCCAAATCCAGTATGTCTTAAAATATTAAAAAGTAACATGCATGGGAAAAGTCACATTAGCCCACAAAAGAATAAACTCAAGCTAACCTAATGGTTTCACAGCACATAAGAGATCTAAATATGAGAGCAAGAAATTCATCTTTAGTGAGCAATTTAGAAATTACAAATTATGTAAGTGACATAGTGAAGGCTTAACCATTCCTCAGACACCTCATGATGAGAGAATTACATTTAATATATTTCAAAAAAGAGAAAAATCTTATCTTATTTTTCAGCCACCTTGTACCCTCACCAAAGATGGAGGATGTGGGTACATCATGCTAGAAAAGATACGTAGTTCTTCATATGCACCACATCCTGTATATAGTCTATGAATCCTAGCAGAAGACTGTTGGTAGGTTTGGAAAAGAAGAATGTTGTACTCCTGCTACTCAATGAGTTTCTGGGAGGAAAATGCTTTTAGAGACATTTAAAAAGAAAACTGCAATGGAAACACTCTAATATTCTCACAAAGGTGGCAAGATTTAAATACAAAGCTAAAAAGAACAGATATGTTCAGTGCATCTCCTTAAAACAGTTATTTATGGCAAAATTAACTCAAGCTGTAACTGAGAGTTGCATGTGACTTAAGTCCCACTAAAACCAAAAGCCCTTAACTCAAAAGTTGTGGTCCTTTTGAGTTGGCTTGCTCATTAGGTAGTATAGTTTAAGTACTATTCGGCATCAATTACATAGTTTGAAATCCTAAATAATTACTGAATTTACTGGATTTATTGCAGTTTTACTTATTATTCATCCCAATTCTGTTTATGGAATGTTAGACACAAAAGCCAGCTGGGAAGCTCTGTCTCCATGCTTCAATGCCTCTACAGCCAAGAAAATAAATATGATTAAAGTTACAATCAATATGTTAGATAAAATGTTCTTCACAACTGCAAAAATGTATATGAAACATACATTTTATTTATCTTTAAGGAGATATCTACACGCTTCATGATTTAATGAATTCTCATGATTTTACACATGTATGTCTTATTTTACTTTATTCCAAAATAGAGACCTAACAGTTATATTTGTGACATCAAGTTATATTAAAAACCTTATTCATTTGTAATTGGTCCCACTACTTTTAAAATTAAAGCAATTTAAGCATGGATAATGTATATAGGGCCATAAATCCTTTTTTATTTTATTTCTTAATCATGGGAATATTTAAAAGCAGTGTGTGGAGGAAAATAATGGGTCCTTGTATTAAAAAGGAAAAAGAAAGCAACCCACCCCCTCAGCAAAAAAAAAAAACTAAACATAAAACCCTGTAATAGTATGATGCTTCAATGCTTTTAAACATATGTATAAGAAATGGTTTTTCTAAGCTAAACTGACCTGAGTTGTAATAAACATTTTACAGGACCTTTTCTCACTGACCATTTTAAATTCATGATCATAGTATCATAGTACCTAGGGTCAGAAGGGGCCTAGAGCAGGCCATCTAGTCTGACCCCCTGCCAATGGCAGGAAACGAGTGTTGGGGTCACAGGACCCCAGCCAAGTACCTATCTAATCCACTCTTAAAGACGCCCAAAGTAGGAGCAAGAACCACTTCCCTAGGAAGCTGGTTCCACATCCTAGCCACCCTAACTGTGAAGTAGTGTTTCCTAATGTCCAACCTGAACCTGCTCTCC
>JAGPOW010003642.1:38403359-38430019 GCA_030014935.1 Caiman crocodilus
AAGACCCCCAGGGTAGGGGAGAGCACCACCTCCCTTGGGAGCCCGTTCCAGACCTTGGCTACTCTAACTGTGAAGAAGTTCTTCCTAATGTCTAGTCTACATCTGCTCTCTGCTAGCTTGTGGCCATTTTTTCTTCTAACCCCCAGGGGTGCCTTGGTGAATAAAACCTCACCAATTCCTTTCTGTGCCCCTGTGATGAACTTATAGGCAGCCACAAGGTCGCCTCTCAACCTTCTCTTGAGGAGGCTGAAAGGGTCCAGTTTCTCTAGTCTCTCCTCGTAGGGCTTGGTCTGCTGGCCCTTAACCATACGAGTGGCCCTTATCTGGACCCTCTTCAGGTTATCCGCATCCTTCTTGAAGTACATTTGGATTAGTAGTCCAGGGAATGAAACCATTAACCCTTTAATATTTTAGCTATATATTTAATGCCCATAAATTATTGGAGCCATTCTATAAGATAGCATGTTAAAAGAAAAAAATCAACTTGGATATATTAGTACACCCTCAAAACAGAAGAAAACTAAGGCAAAATGTACTGTCTGCATGAGAGAGAGCTCAATAGGTATGTTACAGCTAAAGCTTTTTTCCCCCTCCACAACTAGATGAAAGCTAGAAGAGGGAATAGTCATCTGATTTGAACTTCAGTGTGTTGTTCAGTCCTAAATATTTTAGATAATCACATCTGCTTCTGCCTGAATAGAAAATTGCCAGTTTCTCTCTTTCTGATATAACCTCTCTGTAGTTTGTATCTATTCTTGTAGAAGAGTACAGTCCTAGTCCTTCCCATCCCCTTCATTCCTTTTACTAGCCCTCATACCTAGCTAAACCACAAAATGGTTCTTTTCTCATACTTCAACCTCTTTGTATGAAAACTGAAGGAGAGTTTCAGTTTGAAAAGCTAGAGTTTCCTAACTGCCAGTCATTTACAAATCCTAACTTTGGAAGCTAAAGCTCAGAACTGCCATTGCTTCACATGGTGCTAAATACTATGTAAGCAAGATATTAATATTTCTGTCCCTAAACAAAGTAACCCAAGTTAAATTTTATAATGCAGTTCTGAGCTGAAAAATGGCTACATAAAAATAGCTACATCTTAGCTCTACTCCTTCTGCATATGACATCTTAGTCACTTTTGTGGTAAAATTGCATTTTATTGGTCTTCATTCTTACTAGTCTTACACAGTCAATAGAGCCAAAAAGCAAAAAATAAAAAAAAAAAAGGATCCTGCTGATTTATTATTAAAAAGGGACAAAAAATTACACTGCTTACTTGGTTCCAATTGCTCACGCCTGTACAAGTGCACTGTTGACAGTAGGTTTGCCTAGCTGTCACCAAGGGCATAATTTGAATTGTGCACAGTTCTCTCACAGAGATAACACTGAAGGCCTATTTTGATCTACAGAAGCTTTATTCCTAGGGACAATTCTTGAGGAGAGAAAGCCGCTTGACTGTCAGATCCCAGGTTGAGCTTGACTGGTTGGTAGTTCAGTGGGGGAAAACAGGACTCAAATAAAGGAAAAAAATGTGACAGTATTTGGGAGAGCATTTTCCATAAGCTAAGTTTTGCTCATTTCAAATGAAAAAAACATATGATGGCACTTACACCAAAGCCATGAAAGTATTTAAAATATACTAAAGGTGATTTTGGTGGATTCCATATGCTTGACTCCCCCACACTAGGATTTAGAAACACCAAGCTAAATTAAAACATGAGGATTTCAGTTCTCAGTGTCAAGTGTCTTTATTTTCTTTTAAAGGAAATCTGTTTTTTTATCAAACTAACGTTTGCAAATGAAAGCTTGAAACGGTGACTTCAGTGTAACCAAGAAGAGCAGTAGGGTTTGTAGACAACTACTAGCCTAGGAAAAGTAGCATTTGCCAGTGCCTAGGAGCTAGGGCTTATGAAATAAGTTTGTGTGGGAAGGGGAGGCAAATATCCTGGTGGGGAGAGCTACTGTTTTGGAAACAGGAAATGGCTATCAGATTTTGGGAATTTCAAGCTTAGAGGCTGGGTACGACTGGAGTCCCATTACCCCCACTTACCATAGGTCTTGAAGAGAAAACCCTTTCTAGCACTATATTTCAACTACTGAAATTATCTTGTTATTCCTACTAATTTTGGGAAGCTATTTCTGGGTTTGAGCTGTGTTGCTGGAATCTATAAGATTGGCCTGCTTCTGGTGGACCAGATCAAGATGCAGCCACTTTTAAAGGTTTTTTTCCCCATAAATACTGGTAAAACTCACTTCTTTTAAGAAAGGAAAACATAAAAGGAGGGGTGGGAGATCTCATTCTGAGCGCTGGATAGATTAACAAAATAACAAAAGTTTATAAATGGAAACGTACCTGAGGACAGGGCTTTCTTGTTTCACATTTTCCTCTGCTTTCTATGCTCACAATGACACTTTCTCACCTCTTCCCATGTTTAGAGGGCAGGTAGGCCTGTCTAAATCATGTGTAGTGATCAGTTTCTCATCATCTCCATCAGTAGACTCACACTAATTAGTGCTTTTTCTTAAGATCCATGTGATAATATGATTACATTTCACTTTCTTTTTATGAAGTTTCTCACTTTCATGGAAATGGAAAAAAAATCTTGAAAACATGAACTGCAAGTGATGGACAAGGCAAATGAATCTACACAATTTTGTATTTATATTAACATGGTATATAATTAGGTATAATAGCATTATACCAAGAGTAACACATAATTAAATAATATATATAAATGTCATTATTTTAATCTAGTCTGGGTGGGGGTGTATGGGTTGAGTCATGATTTTGAATCCCTTGACAATAACAGACAACTAATCCAGTGTAGGACTGTTTCCAAGGACTATTGAAGATAAATAATTATATCACCTTAAATTACTAGATTAATCAGGTTATTCATAGGATCCAAGGGAGATTTCAGCAGCCAAATAATGGGCTGACTTTGGTCTTAGGTTCCATATATCATCCATTGCACCCATTTCAGTAGATTTCCCAAACACATATTGTGAAGATGCATAGAAGGGAATCTACTGAACTTGAAGCTCACTTTTCTTTGTGTTTCTTTAAGGTGGTCCACTTAGGACACACATTTTAAGTTGTCTTTTATCTCCTATTCCTTTGTCATGTGGTAAAGCCTGTATCAAAAAGAAAGGTTTTGTGCAGAGTTGTAAACTATACCTACTTAATATCTCGTGGAAGAATGTTGCTCATATGAATCCACCTTCAGTGAAAAAGTAGTATCGCTCCTTTGGAGACATTTTAGCCAGGCCTCATAAGCTACATTCACCCACATGAACTCATCTGTTTTCACAGATGGCAAATACAAATATGTGACTGCACAGTAGCTAGCATATCTGCCATCAGGTTAGCTGACTTGCCAGTTCCACCAAGGACTTTCGACAAAAGAATTTCTAGGACACATATAGTATTAAAGTTGAGTTTTACAAAGGGAAGATAGATAGAAGTAATTTCAGATACTTCAGCAGTACTTTAAGAGAACAAGAAACTCAAGGAGACCTGGAATGTGTATACAATTATTTGGCTGGATAAGTTTTGAATGAGTGAAATTCATTGACCCTCCTCACACATAACGACAATAATGTTGAAGAAGTTCTAAGAAAGGAAGGATTTTATTCTATAGCACCACATAATACCTAATGAAGAAGAAGTAATTATCTAATGTTTCCAGCAGTGGTACTGTGCTTGAGTGTAATAAGCCCATTTAGTCATGTACATACATTTCCCCAGGTAATTGCATTTCTAAGCAATAAAACATTACTTCTAATGAAACACAAATATTACACTGTATGTATTTTAACTTCTTTGTTAAAACAGACCTTGTGATTGCTGAAAGAAAAAAGGAAATAACATTCCATTCTCAAACTGAGGAAGATGAAAGAATGTAAAAAAGGCAAATCCTTTTTAGTAAAAACAAAACAAAACAAAGAAAAGCTATTAGCAATCATTCCTGTCAGTTTTTCCCAGAGTCTATGCACAAGAAGTGGCACAGAAATGCAGTTAACTGAAAGCACAGTGATTATGGAAAGTATGAATGTAATATATCCTCAGAAGACATCCAATTCTTATGCAGAAAAATAAGTTTCACTCAAGTTTTATACTAGCCTGTTCAATGTTGATAAATGTGAAACTTAAACACTTGTATCAACTACATGAAGTTGTCATTTAGGATCTTTGGACTGAGTATACAGTTTTTAATCCTGTACTTTTATGAGATTTTATATTCAGCATATTAGGTATTATTTTTCTTCTTAATCTACACGAGATACTTTACTGTGGAGCTGACTAATTAGCTACCCAGTAAAGCATCACCATCTACACATACAGCACTATTAGGCCACAGTTAACTAATTAACTGCATTGCAGAATAGTACTGCCCAACACAGACAGTATCCTACAGCAGAATAGTTACATGTGGCAAAATGCATATGTAGATGGTGATGGGGAAGGCCAGGGTGCAAGTATAGCACCACACCTAGACTCCCAGTGGCCCCAGGTGAACTTTTAGTATTGGGCCACAGTTTTGCCAGAGATAATGATAATAATAATCATTATGTTCACTATTTTCAGGATCCCTTTCTGTCTGGGCCCCAGGCAGCCACCCAGTCCATCCATGTCTGTGTTGAACCCTGAACAAAGGTGCTATACTGCTGGGGCTGCCTGCCAGCTAGCACCACTCTATAGCACCCTCATGCCCCAGGCAGTCTCTCCACAGCACAATGAGCTGGAAGGGGGGGAAGCAGCTCCTGGATGGCAGACTGACCACCTCCATGGGCTGCATCACCCCAGCTCAATGTGATGCAGTCCCAGGTGCACGTGTAAATCCTGAGACTGGGAGCAATAAACTCTGGCATGAACTGCACCAGAGTTTATTGTGTCACAATAATATTGCATGTAGACATGCCCATTGAAAAACTAGATTTCATGTAATTGATTCAAGACATGATAAGTTATCAACCCCCCCTCAGTCTTCTCTTCTCCAGAGTAAATCACCCTAGTTCTTTCAGATTTTCCTCCTAAGTCATGTGTCCTATTCATTCTCTTTCACTTGTATTTATGTATGTGGGTATGTATACTTATATTATACACCCAATAAGAGACAATTATTATTATTCCTGAAAAAAAATATTTTAATAAATGTGTAGTTATTAATTGTACATTGAAATATGTTGAGGAGGCAAAAATCTGACTTCCCATTTGGACTTAACTGGAAATGAGTCTAGAAATATGTAATAAATAAGGGAAAGATGGAAAATATATTTGAGATATCCAGTAATATTGACAGGTTTAAAATGTTAATTAGGAATGAAGAAGAAAGAACATTAGCAATATCACTGTGTAAGAGATCTGCTTTCTATTCCCAATTATGCTTTATTGCCTCCTAATGACAAGAACAGGGAGGACTACAAAAGTGTGCTTTATGTAAATTCACTTTATTTTATACATAATTTATCACATCAAAGAGTTAACTTTGTATTCTTGGTGAACCAAGCACTTGTCATTTGAAATTCAATTTAGACTACCTACAAATATTTGGCTACAGGAGAGACCATTCACATGTATGACACTCATTTGCAAATGATTTTGAAGATGAAAGAGGTTTGTTTTAAATAACTCTTTTGCAGAAAACCATATCTCAGCTATTAGTGGATTGCTCTCTTTCATGCATCTTTAAATATTGTAGCGTACAGTATATGCACAACAGTGATTGTTCTTCTAGAATACAGTGTCATTTTGTGTAATTGCAATCTCTTGTCATTCTGCTGGATCTAAAACATGAAAGTTGCATTTAGAAAGACTGTTGCCAAATTCCTAAAGAAAACAACACACAAACTGTTAAGCACCCTCCGCCCCCTATCCCCCTAATAATTCACAGGGTTTGTGGGAAGTTCTGCAGATTTTCTTGTGTTTGGTTTAGTGCTCTGGCATGTGTGGTCTTGTTGAAAAGCCAGTGTTATGCTGTGCTCATTTATGTCATTTTTATCTCTGTGGATTGTATTACACTAGCTGCATATATATGTATGGATTTTGGTCATGGTTTAGCCAAATGAAATGTGGCATGCAAACTTAAGGAAAAAGGGGTAGGAGAAACCGCTGAGCATCTCTTGCCATTGTACTACTAGGGCAAGGATAGTTGCCATTTCTAACACAGGTCGAAGGGGCTACTGTTGACATGGGTACCTGCAGTATTACCTGCCTGTAATGGGAAAGAGCCTTACAATAGCTAAGGCATCTTAAAGTAATGAAACATCATCTGGAAGTCCAGCTGCTCATGATAGGAACAAAATTTATAGAGAAGACTTATGGGGAATACAACAATTATGGGATTGGAGAGGTAACTTAGAGGTATTTAGGGAGCTATCTTGAAATGCATATGATCTTTAGATTCTTCCAGGCTTTAGAGGGGTCTGGGTCCACCATGGTCAAGACTGCCAAGAACTGCAATAAGACGGATCTCTGAAAATAAGGGGAAGACTTTTGGAAGGACTAGGTCATAGTCAGACCAAAAGGTAAGAAACCTTAAGTGGTCCTTTTGTTCTGCAACCAAGGTAATGGTCATTTTTTCTCATATCATTCTTTCCTCTTATATAATAATTCCTTATTTTGTCTCCTTACTGTGGTAAAGAGTGATCTCATGGCAAGTGATATTCCAGGCTAACCCACCCTATGGAAAGGAGGACCTATTATTCTTTCAGAACCCGAAAAAAAGTCACTCAGAGATGTGTAGTAGTTGTGAAGTCTGGTATCAGGTGATGGACCAAGACTTGCAGGGATAAGAAGTAATCCCAGGGCAAACTTTGGTCTGTTTCTTTGAGCAAGCAGTGCACTAGCAGTAAGAAACTTGGAATTCCAGTAGAGGTATTTTATACTGTACAGAAAACAAGTTTTCAAGGGTCTGTAATTACAAAATGCTCACTGAACATTGATTTCATGACATTATCACATATAGCCAGCAGTATGATAAAATAGAAAGAACAAAAAAGAGTGAGACTTTGAGGCTCCTACATTGAATTACATTCAATTCACTTCATTTTCTCAGCCTTTAAAATTAAGAGTATTAGTAGCAGTGGCAAAAGAACAAATCTGCATGATTGTACACGAAGGCTTCAATGAGATTTCAAGGTGCTTAGGAGCGTACAGGATTTGACTCTTATAGGAAATTGTGCAACTATAAAGTTATCGCTCTTTTTCCTGTTAAAAAACAAAAAAAGGATTTGAGTGTATAGATCTACTGACACTTGAAAATTTGCAAGTATAGAACCAACACAAGACTGCAGAATACTGAGTCTGCAGATCTGGGTATCGGCACCTCTGTCTTCAGATGGTATCATAATAATAACCTGTAATATTTAGAACTGAATGCTGCACATCTAAGAGTATTTCATAGGACTAAGGAGTCCAATATGAAACAATTTAATTTGCATGCATGTTCATTGTAAAGTGGGGGGTGAGGAAGAGCAGAGGGAAAGGGACAGGGAGAGATAGCTTGTTAGTAGAGCTAGCCATAACATTTCATGAGACATTTTCTTTTCAGTGAAAGGATCCTGCTAATAAAAATGCTTCTGACAGATGCATGTTGTTTTAGAAAAAAAATGCTGGAAGTATTTGCATCTATAGGATAGAATTCCTGGTTAAAATCAGAGAGGTCCATCTACAGATGGCTTAATAAGGTTTTTTATTATTTTCTACAAATGAGAACAGTTCAAGCTACAGAGACTGCATTTGTATCACTGCGGTTAGGGCAAGTCCCTGGGATAGGAGAGATTCCAGCAGAGCAGGGTTTTTCAACCTAGGGCTTCTACAGTCCAAGTGAATATTCTAATCACTAGGCTACTGGCTAGCCTGGGGTAATTTGGTCATCATTTTTCATAATTGATTTAAAAGGGTTTCATTTTTGTTCCAATACTGTCTAAAACAAATGTTAAAAGCTGGGAGCTTTTTACAAAACACAATTTTTGTTGTCTGGAAAAACCTTTCTAAGAGTTCAGTTTCGGACCAGTCAGTAAACACCCATTGATTATTTCATCAGTGAAATTTGTGACTTATAAAAAACTGTAAACAAAGTATTACAAGATGCTGGCTATGGTTAGATAATATTAGAGAATTCCCCATAATGTATCCTGAGACATAATATACAGAAATCTTACTAAAAGCCCTACATCGGTGTAAGACTGCAAAGGGATAAAAATAAAGTTGTTAGTGTAGCATTGGCTTTTCCTGACTTCTGAGAACCTGAGCAACCTTAATAGTAATTGTTGTATATAGAATATGTTTAACAACAAAATCTAACTGAGCAATGCTGTTCTAAGCTCACTTGTGTGTTGTGTGAATGTTCTGTATTTTCAGTGAATTCTCATCTCCCCAGCCCATTGCCACAGGCTACTAATCTGGAACAAAGCTCAGTCTCAGAAATGTCAAAGATAATGAAAAAGGTAAAAATCACAGAGGAGAAAGCTGGCCAGAGCCATTCCTATGAGTTGCACTCTCACACAGGCTCTTCTGCTTCGTTAATCAACTACTCCAACAGCCAGAGGGAAATACTATTAAAATGTATATATTTTTCTCCTGCTTCTCCATCCCTTCTCAAAGGAAACTGTCCATTCAAAAGCAACTCCTGTCAGGACTGTCAATTTTGAGAAAAATCACCCATAAACTTGTACAAATAGCTCTTGATGGTCCTTCCTCCACACAATATATATTCTAAAGAGTAGCCCAGTTACTGTTGTAGACATAACAATTGCTTTCAAATACAAAGATTTTTTTTTTTAATAGTAATTTATGAGCAGGCTGACGGCAGAAGCCACTGAGAACAGGGCTGCTGACTGAAGTACTCTCAGTGAATGCATAAAGATCTGAAGTGTTGGTGGTCAAAGTCATACTAGATTTCTCATTCTAAATTCATACCACAGAAGACATATGATGTTACAGTGGTAATACAGTTTTATGTGGTTTTTTCTGTGTTACACTGGTATAAAAATTAAGGCTTTTCTGTAGCTTTTATCTAGGATCACCTCACCAGAAAAATAAGAAAATATGAATGAATTCTGTCTTTCATTCACTAACCCTGTTTCTGGTTACAAGAGGTTTAGGGATAGAGTTGATTAACAAAAAGAAAAAAGACTAAGAAAAAAAACATGCCAGGAAAACATTAATTTGAACAAGCATGTGTTCAAACATGTTTTCAACAGGAAAACATTAATTTGAACAAGGGGCATGTGTGCATGACACTTCAAAGCAGGCTTAATGCTTTTGCACCACCTTAATGGTGTTGGCATTTGCATGCCTCTGTGGCATATTGCACATTCATTCCAGTCACTATAGGAAATTCGGCTGTGTAATACACCTTAAATGATTTGGGGTGCAGCAAACTAAAACTCCTTTGATAAGGTTTGTCCTTAGTTTGCTCCTTTGAGGAGTTTTAGTTTGCTGCTCCTATAGCCTTGGAGTGAAGCACCAGGCTCTGTGCAGCAACATGGCTCTGCAGGAAGCCCTGCAGTCAGCCTGGCAACAGCTCAGAAAAGCAGGCTCTACCCAAGAAAAACCTGTTTCCTCCCCGCACTTGCCCCAGAACCTGCCTGCCTGCCTGAGGTGTGCGGGGGCCTGGTGCTCCCTCCATGGCTGTGGTACCCCCTGGGACTGCCTGAGCTGGGTTTCTGTGGGTGGGTGCCACCTGGGAGGGGGAACACTGCTGCCACAGAGGGGAACACCAGGGACTGCTGTGCCTGCTGGCAGCTCGCCTGCTTCAATTTAAGGCCTCCATTTTGTCTACATATTCCCTTTGTTATTATTTGAACCATGTTGGGCTCAGTAAGCTTCAACCAAATCAAAGGCAGGGTTCCAAGTAAACCTTCCGGGTACATACAGACATTAAAAATCTAAGGTAAGTTGGAATGGGGGGGACTGACAAAAGGGGCTTGAGGGGAGTGGAAATTAGGGAATAAGCAGGTTCTGGGGGAGGAGAATTGGAGAAAGCTAGTGAGATCCACAGGTGGACTGAGGATGATCAGGGTGGGCAGATGGGGTCTGCAGGTGGGACTGGGGAGGACTGTAGGGGCAAGATGAGTCCATGGGAGGGATTGGGGGTTCCAGAAAAATTTGGCACGATCAGGGGGCTACCAGAGTCTACAGGGGTGGGGACCCTGGGGGGTCTGGGGAGTCTTCTTCATGGGGCCAGGGGTTATTAATAGCCCCCCTGAACTTCCAATTCCTAATTCCAGACAAACAACCCCCACCAGTGAACCAACCCCCCATCCCACCCGCCCACCCCTTCCCCCACTTCAATTTACTTTCTTGGTTTGCAGCATCAGTGAAAAACTGGCAATAGGAATAGTTTGTGGGATGGTGGGGGTGTCTAGAAGCATCTGCGGGGACAATTGTTCATCTGGGGGTGAGAGGAGGGACCAGGGGGCTAAAAATCAGGATTATGTGAAGCTTCAGTCCCTGATTTGATTTGGCCAGATTCAGTGGCCAAGTCTCTGAATCTGAATTGAACCAGGAGACCCTTTAATCTCTCCAAATCAAATCAGAACCCTCCAAATCTATTTGGAGAGATTTGACAATTCAGATAAAGACACAGCTTTAAATGTTTTTTCTATATACCTCAAGGTACCAGTGAATTCTTGTGAATGCTGAGATGCTGGTGCAGATGGAGCATCCCATGGAAGAACAGAGCAGTCCCCAGTGTGCTCAGTTGTAGACCCAGAAGTGGATCAGAAGCACTTCCCAACCACTTCTAAGTCTGCCATGGAGCACATGGGGGCCCCCCTCCCACCCTCTGGCTTGGTGATTAGTGCCTCCTGGGTCTGTGAGGGCACCCGGTATCCCCCCTCAGCCGATCACATTGGGGGGATGCAGGGGGGGTCCACTGCCAAGCACGTGGGGGGAGACACTGCTGTGGGATGCTCCATCCATCCCACCTTGTCAGTATTCACAGACCATGGTACTTTGAGGTATATAGAAAAAAAAAAACATTTAAAGCTGTGTCTTAAATTTCGATTCAGTGGAATTGAATTGGGACAGTGATCCGAATCAACAAATCGAATCACTGTCTCCCAAATTGGGCCTAACTGAAACCAAATACAACCCACTTTGCATACCACTGCTAAAAAAAAAAAAGCCTGGTGCTGGGGCGGGAATAGGTATCCCCAGGGCTCAGACCAGCAGCTGGACTCTCTCAATCCCAGCAGTGCACTGGAACTGTACAGAAATTCAATTAGAGCAGCCTTACTAGACCTGACCTAATTTAGGTACCTTGGAGGTATACTCAATGTAAATCAGGTTATCCATTTTTAGACCAATCTAATGGTCCTAAACTTCTGTACAGTTAGCACTTAGATCCACCTAACTAGAAATATAAGGTCTGCACCTGGACAAACTTAGATTTGGTGGCCATTTTAAAACATGATCTAACCTCCCCTTAAACTCCCCAAACAATTGTATGTACTCTTCAGATCCTAGCATTTACCTTGATCTTCTCATTCACTGGCCTTAGATCTTTAGCATGAATAAAGCAGTAAACCTCTCTGCCACTCACTGGGAAGTTTCTGTAGCTATGCCAAACACCTCTCACCATAACCCAGTTGACTGCCTCTTCCAGGGAACTCCTATGGAAAGCTTATTCCTTTTTCCCTTCACTATTTATTAGCTACATCACCCTCTTAATCAGGTCTAGTCAGAGTGGACCTGCTCCATCACAGGGGAGCTGGAGATAATTTACTTAAAGGAGACAACCAACCAGTCACAGTATTTAATCTACACAGGTAGAGTCTCTTAACCTCCTACGTTTCTTTCTAACACTGTATTTTTATATCATTTATGAATAGAACATACTTAATGAACCTTTAGATTAAATTTCACATAGTTAACTGTGTGATTTCCAGGAGAAACCAGGAAGATATCCTCAGTTTTCATTTTGATGCTGATTCAACCGTGTGTTAGTTGAGAGAACAATTAGCAAGTAAGTAAATCTTGTAATCAAGGTAAAACAGCTGTAACAAAAATGCTCTCAATAGGGAACTACTCATAGAAGTTACATATTCAAAACATAAATCAAAACGTTCAAGCTCAAAGCTAAAGGACATTGTAGGTGTAATGGATTTGACATATTTAGCCTTCAGAAAGGAAGCTATTTTTCTAGGTGCTACCAAGCAGCCAAATGAGCAATTGTTGCATGCATTGCAAGCCCCCCTGAAATTGCCTGTGGCAACAGTTATCAGACATAAATAGGCATTCCAAAAATATGACAAGAGTTGGCTAGAGCCCTACTAGCATGCAGCTGTGAAGGGACCTGAGAAAGAGACCAGAAACTCAGTGTTCAGACCCAGGGTTTTAGAGACAGGATTTCAGTTGTTTGTGGGGGAGAAAAAACAACAAAACAAAACAAAACAAAACAGAGCATCATACCAAGCAAGCTTTGGTGGTACATCAGAATGGCAGGAGATCAGTTCAGAAGGAAGATCAGAAGGATCACAACAAGTAGAACAGTGATTGCCAGCTGATGAACCAGCTTTGTTCACATTGAGGAAAAATGTGTTTGGATAGCAAGAAATCACATTACTTCCCCATGGCTTCAGGTCTCCTGCATAGTGTTACTGTAGGAGAATACCTTTTGGAATAGTTTCCTTCTACAATAACTACCACAGAAATCAAGTACCAAGCCAGAGCACCATACCATGAATAACCCAAAACTTGTTCTTTTGCTAGCAAAACATATCACTACACCAAAGATGCTGCCAGCTGAAAAATATACATGATGTATTTTGGCAGGATTACTGCATAATGCATATAGTTAAAAAAATAGCAACATGAATGGCTTGCAAGCTTCTGCAGTAAGTGGATTTAAAATAAAACAGCATCATACAATACTTAATAAAACTAGATGAATATGCAACACTGCAATAAAATGTTATCAGAGAAACAGAACTAGTGTTGTTCCATAAGAATAGGTATTTGTTACATGCACTGTGAAGCTAATAACCCTCTATACCTGAACCCTCCCCCCCCCCCGACATTTTAAGCCTTTTCAGACATTCCAGGTCACATTAATATGTTTCTTTTGGAATTCCTAAATGCCAACAATAAAAGCATTTTCATCTCATTACAAAATTAGATACAGAAAATCTTCAGCATCTGTATCTCATTCTGTTTTATATTTGATGGCACCCTATAAATAGAAGCTTGGTATACAAAGAGTTCTGTACCCAGTTCTGCACTCCATTATGTTGGTGTAAGTCCAAACTGGATCTACCAAAGCCAATTATACTGATGTAAATGAGAGCACAATTTGGTTCACTGACTCACCATTCATGCTCATACATTTTGACAAGATATTAACATTGTTAAAATCAGATGGCCAAGTTTCACTGTTATAGCTAAAAGGTGCCTCTGCTGTTTAAAAAACATAAATGCTAGCAATTTAGTTAGCCAAACTGGCCGCAGCCAGATGAGCATGCATATGTGTTTCCTTGGGGATAAACAGCAGTGGCACACAGTTGTGCTGCTGCTACTTGTTCCTGGTGAATGCACCTGCACATGTGCTTTAGCATGCAGAAAATTGTGCATGGTGGGATAGTGAAGGCTGGGGCCAGCACCTGGGTTGGCCCCAGCAGCCTTACCTGGATCTTGGGGAACCCACAGGACTAAAACACTAGCAGTCTAGGTGTGCAAAACCTGGTAGGCAGCCAGAGCATGAGTCTGGCTGGCCAGGCACCAGTTTCAGGTAACCCACACTAGAGCCATGTGTGCCACTCCACTTTGTCACTTTTTTTTTTAGATACCAGGATTTCCAAGTAATTTTGCAAAAGTGCAGTGAGTAGAACCTTTTCATGTGTGGGGTATGCATTTTGTGATACTTCAAAAGTATATGAGGTGCTGCAAAGTGCACATTTGCAGTTGTCTGGGTGTGCCCACTCAGATTATACTGAGATTTTTTTCTGTTCTTTTCTACCAATAGAATTTCATGTGGGATATGGTAAATCTAGTCAGATCAATCTAGATGACTAAAGGATTATTTTTCCCCCAAAATAAATTTATATGAATGATGAGCCAAAATGGATGTTTTTATGCATAAAATTACTAGAAGAAGAAGAGCTAGAACAGGTTAGGGGCAGAAACCTATGGATACCATAGATCCAATACGTGGTCCATGTCAAATCTTTCATGGGTAAAATTAAGTAATTATAAAAGAAAATTAATATTTTGGTAAGTAATCTTAGTTTTAGTAGTATCACATCTAGAGACTAAAATAGTACCTAAGAAAGCATCACAATATTTTCAAACTTCCTGAAGCTAGTGACACTTTGAATTAGCAGGAAGCTGTTGATATTATTCAGTTGACATCTTCACACCATTCTTAATAAAAGAACAAATGAATGAGCAACTTAGAAAGTTGTTTCTTTCTGTTTGGTGTCATCTTATTCCTTCAAACAGATCTTCAATTTCTTCATTCACTTCTAGGTAAGTATAGTGAAGAGGAATCTACTATGCCTGTGCAAATAGGGAAGTATTCAATTCAAATTTCAGATTCGGATTTGGCTGATTCGGAGGACAGTGATTTGATTGGGAGATTCAGACCACTATCCTGAATTGATTTGGCCAGATCAGCTTTGGGCAATTTGGTGCTGATTCAGAGAGATTTGGTGATTTGCATTGGCTAGGGAGAGGCAGACACAACTGACCAGCTACAGGTTCTCCTGTGGGGTCCACAGGAGGGATTGGGGAGGATTGGGGCAGGTGGCGTCTGCAGATGGGGTTGGGGAGGCTTGTGGGGGCAAAATGGATCCATGGGAGGGATTGGTGGTTCCAGGAAAATTTGGACCCATGCCTGCCTCTCCTAGGGGGGAGCCATGGGAGAAGCCCCCATGGCTGTTCTGCTTGACCCCATCTCCTACCTGGTTCCAACCTAGTCCTGGTACTTAAAAAAAAAAAGCCCTGTACTCATCAGCTGCAGAAGCAGTGACCGGGGCCTCTGGACACTCACAGCAGAACCCGCCTGCACAGTGCAGGTCAGTGGGAGGTAACAGGGATCACCCCCTGGCTTGGCACCCATTTAGGCAGCCCCATGGCTGTGCCTGCCTCTCCCTGGTCAATAGAAATCACTGAATATCTCTGGATCAGTGCTGAATCTTCTGAAGATGATTCAGCCAAACTGATTCAGGACAGTGATCCAAATCTCCTAACTAAATCACTGTCCTCTGAATTGGCCAATCTGAAATCTATTCTCAGAGGCCTAGTTGATGGCCCAAGTAGAATTTATTAACTTTCATCTGTTGTGTCTATTCTCTCATTGATCATTTCTCCATTCTCTTCATTTCCATGACAGTATATGGTGTCCTTTTGCTTTATATCCCATAATTGAAAGGAGTTTACATTTATTATGGCATAGACTCATTTATACTGAGACAGAAGCAAAATGATGATCCTGTTCAACCATGAAAACATTCAATTTCTCAAGAATAAATGAGTATGGAATTTTATATTGGATTATTTGTATTATGGATAGTTTCATTATCAATCATCCACAAAAAATGTATACAGATTCAAAAATTCCAATATAAAGTGCACTTCTCATAGATCAACTTAAATGCAAATCTTCATTAGCATGACCATGATGTCTCTACAGACCAACCACTAATAGATTACAAAGAAAATCATTATATAGGTTTCCACCCATCTGGGTTTTTACAAGGTCAGTAAATGAACACTTTTGTTTTTAGGGGATGGGGGTACAGTGAAAAAAAAATCTAGTGAAGATGGGGATTGAAAAAGTGAGGGAAAAGTAGCTGGAAGTAGAAAATAAAATCAAACCCTAAAGTTTTGGGGTGGGGGTTAAACTTAATTACAAAATTGGACTACTATGGTATTGATTAATAATATCAACTTCAGCACCAGCTTTGATTCAAAAGTAAGAAACATCTAATTATATAATTTCATTTTAACAGAAACTATTTTGTTGGCTTTATTCTATTTATCATGCCCTTTGTACAATATAACAATACTTGGCCAGAGTATTTAGCAATTAAAGAGCTGTGTAGATATGTACATCACTCCTATCAAAGATACAATGAGAAAAGAACCATCCTTAAAACTTCCTGCCAGAAATTTATGAAAATTCAAGTGTAGTTCAGGCAACTGTATAGAAATAAAGCTTAGCAAGGCCAAGTAGATGGCTTTTACCATTTCCTTCACCTCTGCTATTGTTGCAAGATAAATTATCTTACTTTGATTTTAATAGCTATTCAAACATATAATAATAGACAGACAGAAGGATTATACACACAGCCAGAAATTGGTCTAGCCCAGGTCCTAGGAGGAGTGGTGGGCAGAATGTGTTATGAAAAAGTTTTCTTTCACTGGGAAAACCCTTTTCAGATTCATCAAAACAACTCTGAAAATTGTGTTGTATTTGCAAAATTATTTTAACTAATAATACTGTAAAAAGTAGTTTTTAAGGCTCCACTGTGAAATTTTCTGAGAAAACTTTTTCAAAATTTTATTTTGTAATTCATTTTCGAAAGTCTCCCTCAAAACCATTTTGTCTTGGGTGTGGCCAAAACTGGGGGTTTTAACTAGAGTGTCCTGGGACTTAAATCAGGAGGTTCCTGGCCAAAAGGTCTTGCCCCTCTGCTCAGGGTCAGACTGATCACCATATCTGAAGTCAGGAATAAAATCTACCTCATGATCAGACTGGTATGGACTGTGGATGTTTTTGCCTTCCTCTGTAGTGGGAGACATGACCCTCTTCCTTGGATCTCTCAAGTGTTTAAAAACCTTGCTGCAGCAGGATGTTGGCTGCCATGGTCCCCCTACTTTAGCTGTATCAGGTCCAGGTGTTATGTAATAGAATAATAGAAAATTAAGTTTGGAAAGGACCTTAGGAGGTCATCTAGTCCAACCCCCTGCTCAAAGCAGGCTCAATCAAATCATTCCAGTCAAAGCTTTGCTTAGTGTGGTCTTAAAAACCGTCAAGGATAGAAAGTCCACAAACTCTTGGGTAATCTGTTCCACAGGTTTACTACCCTCTTGCTGATAAACTGAGAATGTTCTATGATTTTACCAGGGTTGACCGTGTGGTTTTGCTACTAAGTTAAACAATGGATTTGCATAGGGTTGTTTAGATAGGGATGATCCTGTCTCTGCCAAGATGTTGCATTGGATGACCTCTGAAAATCTCTTCCAACCTTACTTCTCTATTATCTTATGATTTCTGTACTCTGAGAGACATCCTAAATGACCTTGGGCATGCCATTTAACTCCCAGTCCTCATTGGGAGTTAAGCACTAAGTTTTTTATGCCTGTTTCCCATTTATAAAGTAGTCATAAGGTTATCAACTCATAGGGTGCTTTAAGGTTAAATGTATTACAGAAACAATGGAATTCAAGTAATAAAGTAATTGTACCATGTGAATACCTAAGCTGGAAAGATGGAAAATCAGATTCATTGGTTTCACCCAATTTAGACTAATGCAATTCACTTTGGAACATGAAATCTTAAAGATCTCCAGTGGCATGGATTTGGATAGAATCATCTGACAAAGCACAGAAGACAAAGTGCCAGGTTGAAAAACAACCACCAATGAAATATTACAAGGAATATTATGAGGAATACAAATATTACAATTATAATACAAGGAGTTTGGGAGCAATCTAACAAGACCTCTTCTTTTTTTTTTTTTTTTTTTTACCTTATCACTACTAATGTTTTCAGCTAACATTCTGTCACTGTGGAGCTACATATGTCAAAATACAAGGACTCTCCCAACTTGATAATTTAATGCATCCTGTTTCCAGAACTGAGGAACAAAGTTTCTTTCAATGTCACTGAATTATGACTTTCAATTTTCTCCCTTCAGTTAATTGCCCTGACAACTATATTTTGGGGGACTCAAATTTTGACAGCTTTAGAGTAGCAGCAAAGCTCACACTATTAACTATCTGCTTACATAAGTGCTTCATTCCCAAGAGCTCTGATATTTTCTTCTCTATGCAAACTTTTGAAGTCCCTCTATTATTCCTACTCATCATATTGATGCTTTATTATAGTTCACAGTACTTAATATTTGAATATCTTCAGTCAAAAATGCTGACTTGCAACTCTGTCTTCAATAAGGAAATGTAATGGGTATTTCAGGGGGTCACAGAGCCTATTATATTTTAATTTAACCTTTAACATGTTTTCCAAGATGACTAGCTTTAAATGACAATAGCAGGAAATGAGCACTATTGCTAGTACATGCTATGGACCAATCCTGCAAGTGCATTGAGATTATTAGAGTGTTTTCAGGATCAACCTACATTATATTATTCCTTCAGTCAGTATTTTTCCCACTTTTTACTTTGTATACATGAGGATGAGTATCATTCAAAACTTCCTGGAGGAGAGGTTATTGTTTGAATATTTCAGTGATTTTAACTTAGCTATGCTATAAGCATCCATAATGTCTACACACATCAAAACGGAGATTTGATTGTAGCATGTATTAGCATAACTAGCAAGGGTAACAACAACATGGCCTGTACTTCACAGATATCAACCAGAAGACATGCACATGGTCCATGGTACCTTGAGACTTGCTAGTCTGCTTGCAAGCACAGGCTAAAACCCATACTGCTGAGTTTTCACTACTACTATAACTCATTCTAGAATTAGATAGCAAAAATGTGCTTGGACATGATACAAACACATTATTGTGCAGACTTATTCTTGCCAAGTTTCCATCTTACTATACCAGTTCAGTTCTAGACATTGTAAAAAATAACCTCAAAGTAGATCTACTTTGTTGTAAGTTTTCTGAGGAGGAGAAAGTGCTTTAGGTATCAATCAGCAGGAAACTGCAACCAACCTTTATTTTCACAGAAAATGATTGTTTTTATTTCATTCTTTCTTTTTCACATATGCTGTTGTTTAGTACAGTGTTTTATTACTCTTATCCACCACAAATTGTGCTTTGTGGTATCAGATGTGCAATATGATGTTTGCATCCATATATGTTTTTAAAAAAATCCTATTTTATTAGCCATATGCTCTCTGATCAGTACATCTTCAGACTATACAGAAACAATGAATCAGAATATCTTGATAATTTAATTTTGAACAATTTTTGGTAACTTCAAACAAAATGAAACTTCAAATAACTCTATTAAAAGAGTAGATTTTCAAAAGTAGGTCTTTCTGAGTGCTTTTTCATCTCATTCTTCTGGAGCAATTTCTATGTTCATATTTTAAATCACCTCACTAGAGGCTTGCTGTAAGATACATAATTTGATGATTGAGCTTCTCCTATCATAAAGCTCTGCCTTGATCTCCTGGCTTCTAATCCTCACATGTGAAATATAGTTCAGGTTTATGATCATTGAGAATATCTATAGTATTATCACTGTTAGTTAGAAGAAATTGTTTCTTATGATGACTTGTCCTGACTGCTATGTTTAGGTGATGACTTAAGTTTGATAGTTGGATGCCTCAAGATTCCCTGTAAAATGCAATTTCCATTAAAAGAGTGTACACAGGATACCTACATATTTACCCTATTTGATGTATGGATCCTTTTTCTTTGGGACTAGTTTACAGTGTTTATGACCCAGCCTTGATCAGGAAGTACTGCAGAGCTACATTGAACCAGATGGATATTGTCTATAAGGATTTCTTCATCTAAAAAGCATGCTATTAAACAGTGTGACTTTCTCCCAATTTTTTCACATGGGTGAACAAGACCAAGCAATCTTTTTAAAGTCAAGAATACCTGTGACTGTTACAATAAGATAACCTAGCAGGGTTACATATGATGTGCTCATGTGCCATTCACAGTCTGTTCCTATTTTTCAAGAACCCATACTAATCTGATAGGAATTTTGAGTGAAGATTAAAAATCTGAATTAGCATTTGTCTGTATTTGCATTTCTTTCCACTGTTATTGGCACATGCCTATGTAGTGCCAGTTAAAATTGTCATTTTTTTTGTCAAAAACACCTGCATGTTGAAATTATACTTTTTGTGAAATGCATTGTTTTCACTTGAATGGCTCCTCAGGGCTAAAATGGCATTAGACTTACAGTCAAAATTTAAATCTGGGTCTCACATCTCCTAAGCTGAGAGTCCTAACAGTCAGTCTATAAAGGAAGGCTTGTATTTGCAGCCATTCCTGTTGCACCTGTTCTAAATTGTGCAAATAATAAAAAAAATTACTGATCTATACTGCAAAATCTTAACTCTGTAGTCCAACAGTTATCAAATCATCTGCCAGAGATCCAGAGGTGAATTCTTATTCTGTTTTAATCAGAACAGGAACTTAAACCCAGCTCTTTCATCTCTGATGAATGCCCTACTCATTGCACTATGGCTTACCTTGGCAGAAACAGAAAGACATTCTCCCCTGTACACTCCCTCTCCTGTTCTCTGCCCCTCTCCCCCACCTTTAATAATTTGATATTTATAATTTTTATGTGGAAAGCAAAATTCAAAATCTCAAACTATTTTAGAAAGAGTATTTTTTCTAGCTAGCCCCATGCATATGTTTACCTAGTATGTTTTATGTTTTAAATATTTAAATAGTTTCATGCTGTAAAGCATTTCTATTTCCCTTCTGTCTTGGTTCCTTAATAAGATTTTATATGTCCTCAGTTTCATATTATGATGCTGAAATGTGATTACCTTGGGTCAAATCTTTGTTCATGTTCTGCATTTTTATTTAGATGCAATTTTTTTTAGTTATACATTCTTTTTCCTTTGGTGCACCAACACAGGCAGACATAGAGCATCAAGCCTGGAGATGCATTTCTTTGCATCCAGCACTCATAACCTATGGTTGCTAGCTAAGCCCAAAGCCAATCTTTTCACTGATTTGCTCATAAACCTGTGTTATTCAGCATCTCATGTTAAGAGTTCTTTCAATGATTTATTTCTATATGTTATGTAATTTAACACACTTTTGTGTTATCGTCCCCTTCTCTACATCAATAATTTAATCTAGGCTACAGAATTTGATGTTGGAACTCTACCTATTAAAGGGTGTATCTACATGTGCCATTAGTGTGTAGCAATAAATTGCAGTGCTCCCAGACATGTACACCCGGACTGCAGCACACATTGATCCCAAGCTTCAAATATGATTAAAATATGAATTATATTAAAATAAGCAGTAATAGATATATTCAGTAAAAATGTTTTAGGTATCAGATCTGCCTAACAGATGGAAGGAGATTATCTGTGCACAGCCATTGACGATTAAATTATTAAGGAATAAGAATATTTCTATCTAATAATCTCCTATTTTGAGAACGTTGCTTCAAATAACTGTCCTGCAATGAAGAAAGTTTAATAAATGTATTAGAGGACAGCAAGTCACTTAATTTTTTTTAATATATCTAATTACTCTCAGCCAATCTGTTATTTTCTCCATCTGGAAGAGCATCAGTATAGTGAGTCATATTTTATATGCTATTAGCTCGCTTCACTATGAATATACTTTTGGCTAAGTACTACAGTTTGGGGGTTTTTTTGTAATAATTCCTTAGCATTGCACAATATTATACCTCATCTTTCAACAAGTTTTAATTGTTTTTAACAAAACCTACTTCTGAAAAATGACTTTATAAATTACTAATTCGTTACACATATAACAGAAAAAAAGTTGTGAAACTAAAATGTGGATCACCACCATTAAAAAAGCAAAAAAGAAAACAAAGTATGTCACTTAATAGGCTTGAGGGAACTCTCTTTAGTAGCTGTTTTTTAAGACAAGAAGGTAAGAAATAGTTTATATTTTTCATTCCTAGGGATACTAGTCTGCAAATATTTTCATACTATTCACTGTAGGAAAAAAAGACTAGTGATAGTTATCTTCAGTCAATATTTTAGATATTAAAACTGCCTAATACTTGTACAGAAAATGAAGGTGGATATTCAAAGGTAAGGCCTTCCACGCCAAAATGTATCCAAAAATAGGAAAACTAAGTTAAATAGAATCAAATTAAAAGTTAAAAATTAGAAAGTTAAAAATTAGAAAAGCACACTTAAGTAGTATGCAACCTTAATTCTGCCCCTTTTGAACAACACACAAAAATCCCAACTAGACGCTTAGAGATTACTTTATTCATCCATCACAATGGTAAATCACAGCAGCATCCAGAATAAAATATAAGAATTTATTTCTAAGCATACAATTGCTGCACAGACTCTGGCCTATTTTATAACGACATGCAGAATATAGATAAAGATCCATTTCCAGCATTCAGTATGGTTAGGTACAAGAATGCTGTTGCCTAACCATTCCTTTTGTTCAAATCCCGCACGCCACCAATTTTTCAAGTGGGATTAGATAAAGTACTAATTTATGAACCTGTTAGGCCCACATTCTGAAACTAAGGTGCGTATAGCAAAGTTTATGTATGTAATGTATGAAATGGCCAAGGTTATATTTATAATGAAGACTGCATTATTGACTCATGATTTTATTTCTGCTGTATTCGGCACTGAGATTAATGGTGGAATAGATATTTAGTTTAATACCCACATTTTAAAAAGGATGTTGGAGAACTGACATGAATGCACAAAAGAGCCACAAGCAGAATTTAAAGATGGATAAAAGGCTACACTGAGAGACTTTGGCTAGGAATACACATCCTTTTTGCAGGTTGGTCAGCTGTACCGCGATGTCACAGCACAGCCAATTTTCTTAATTGGCATCTATAGATGTTGCTGGAGTTTTCATCCCACAGGAACAGACCGCTGTCCCTTCTGGGGCTTCAAGGGCCTGATCCTGTGGGAAAAGTGCCCCCAAATTAGGAAATGTGTCAGCAAGTCAGGGAAACCTACTCTTGCTGATGCAGAGGATCAAGTACCCTTGAACGCTTCTGCAAGTGTAAGAGGGAACTTCCAAAAGGGATGCCTGCTTCAGGCTTGCAAATCAGGCACACCAAGAGAAGCCCTTTGTAGGGGATTCAAGTATGAAGTCCCCTCCATGCTTGCCTACTGTGCCCCAACACCAGGCACAGCAATATGATGGTAAGAAATGGGGCCTGGTAGGTTTTTTTTATTGTTGTGCCCCAGGTTACGGTGCTGTGTGTGAGTGGAGTTCTCTCAGGAGCCCCTTGGCATGATATGCAAGCAAAGGAGGGAACCTTAAACTAAGTTGCCTAAACCTGAGTTGAGTCCCAAGAATGCTTCTTCACGCCCTAAGGTTGTACAGATACATGCTTAGCGACTAATTAATAATAGGTCAAATATACTTAATCTTCAAGTTTTTATGCCATTAAAGTTAAACAAATAACTGCTTAAGCAAGCCAGGGCATGAGGCTAAGAACTAATCTTTTTTGTCTCCAAAATTTGATTATACGAAAGTACAAAATGCTCACCAAATGAAATGATGCCATGAATCTTAAATGTCCAAACTACAGAAATTAAGCTAACACTTTTATTGGCCCCCTTTCTGTCAGACCTATACCAGCTTCTTTTCAAACAGTCAGTAATTTCACATATTGCATGTGCTATAACAAAATGCATACTTGGGATCAATAAAGGCAATTAAAGAAGAATTTCAATTTAAAGCTTAATTCCTCATTTTAGATCAGTTTTAAGAAAAAAACTATATTATGATCATACACAGAGCACTACTAAACACTTTATACTCTTTTCTTTTGTGAGTAATTAACATTACAATAGCATTCACACTGCTCTTTGTAATTAGAGATGTCAATAACATTCAAGTGGCAAGATTGAAAAACATTTTTAAAGGTAACAACTCTATTTTTAAATTTCCTCTTTATTTTTAAATAAAAGAATATAATTTTGTTGTAGTACATTCCTAACCAAATATGTCCACTCAACTACTTCAAGTTATGTACTCAGCTGACTTTCTACTATCTCCAACTTCTGACTGAAACTCACACATCTTCTGTCTCCATTGCCCTTTTTATATGGACCTTACCAACTTTTTCCAAGAGAAAGTAAAGACTTCTTGCTCCCTGTTTTTCTTCCTTCAAGTTTTGGACCTGACCCACAATCAAACATTTAAGATGATCTGAGATTTTGGGGGGTTAAATCTACAGCTATCGAAAATCAGAAGTTCAGATGTTCTGTTTTTAGATATGCACACTTATAATGTACCACATTTTTTAAGACTAGTAAGGCCTTACAATCTTAAAGCATCTAAATATAAATCAGATTATTTAAGGAATAAGAGCATTTACAAATTCATTCATGTACCTGAAGAGGTACATACATACTCAGAAACAGTCTCACACAGGCTACGTACAGACATTCAAAAAGCCCGAGAGGGAATCGTTCCAAGTTATGTAGTTTTCTGTAAGGGCCTAGTTTAGACTGGTAGCAAACAGAACACACATTTGCCCTTTGGTGGGGAGGGGCGAGGAGGGGTGCAAATCTTAAACTAGGCACTGCTATTTTTAAACCAGTCTATGTGTGCTGAATTTCTGTTCTGTTATGGGTCTAGAGTGGTTTCTGATCACTTATACTAGTAAAATGATACTTTACTTTACACTTGTACATTTATACTGTATACAGATTTAATATCTGTACTTGGCCAAAAAAGTACTTAGGCAGATTAAGCACCAAACTCTCATTGAAATGATTCAAGCCCAGTGCATCAACAGTGGAATTCAATAAAATGTATATACACAAACAAACACAGATAATTTGTTTGGTAGATAAAAGAGGTAGACATATGGCTGTATTTTAATATAACTTTGACAACAGGATTTACATTTGGGATATATTAATCAATTAAAAAACTGGATTATGGAAATCCAAAATAAATTCAAGAAAGGTTAAACGATATGTATAGAGAAAAACAATATGCAACAAGAAAAAAAATAACTGACTTAGTGGCACTACTAAGAATAATATGGAAGTTATGGACAAATTCAGAAATATGGTTGCATTAAAAAGGTATTATATTCAAGACACAGGAGCATCGCATATGAGATTATTATATTTAGTACTGGTTAAGTCTTAACTGCAGTGCTGTGTCCACTTTTGCACACCATGTTTTAAGGAGAACATAGGAAACCAGAGAGGCTCCAGTGAAGAGAAATGAGGATGGCAGTTTGCAAGCCAAATGAAAAAAACATTGACAAAATTAAGTAAATTTGGGATGGGACGGGAATCAGATGGAGCCATGATAGTTATTTTTAATTTTTTTAAACAAGGTTGTCTAACTGGGAACCTGAAGGCCACAGGCAACCTACAACAGGCCTGTAAGTGGGCCATGGGACACATGAAGCCTGTGAACAGTTAACATATAGCCCATGTGACATCTTCTGCTGCCATGCGGCCAGGGTCCACACACTGCCTACATAGCCTGAATGGTGAGGGGTCTACATACTGCCAACTCTGCCCAGGGAACAGGGGCCAAACTCTGCCAGTGCTGTCTTGGGGGGCAAGGGGCCACATGCCATCACCAGAGCAGGTTGTCATGTGTTGTTGGCCTGTGGGGGGTATCCAAGGTTGGTTTTACCCTACAACATATGCCTGGCATGGTATACAGCACAAAGGCAACACACAAGGATCAACAAGGCAGATTTAGGTAAAAAAAAACCAAACAAATAAATGACTCTCCGTCCCCCACACTTTTCTAACAGTAAGAGTAGTAGGGACAATGTAACAAGCTGCCTATAGAAGTTCTTCGGAGTTTTTTCAAAACGAGGCTGAATAGGCATCTGCCTGGGATGATTTAAAAACATGAAAGCCTACATCAGTTCAGGAATATCTTTCTAAAAGTTGTACACAAGGTGGTTACTGTGTTAGTCTTAAGTCAGGCAGAAGGTATTGGAGGTGGCACCTTAGAGACTAACTAATTCAGAGAGGTACAAACTTGTAGGAAATAACCTATTTTGTGAGTTCCATGTGATGAAGTAGGTTGCTGCCTCAAGAAAGTCCATGCCTGTCTGAACCAGTTAGTCTCTAAGATGCCACTTTGTCCCAGCTTCTGTTTAAAATAGTGATTCTCAACCAGGTGATTAGAAACCAGATTGCTGTGGCACCCTGGGGCACTGCAAGAATTTTTCAGGAGTGCTGCAGGGTGACATACAATGTTAGCACCGTTAGCTATGCAAACATGATTCAGGCTGAGGCTCAGGGCTGAAGCTGGAGCTGAGCCATCACTTGCCCCAGGTCAAGATGGATCATTTTGCAGGGAGTGTGTGTGTGGCAGGGGAAGCATGGGGCAGACCATGGGATGGCAGTGAGCAAGTGGGGGAGACCTATGTGTACACATCAGTGGAGCACAGAGGTGCCATGCAGCCTGCTCCTCCCCAACCCAAACCCAGCTGTCTCTTCTCCCCCTTACTCTCTCCAGATCCAGTTGTTCCAGTCCTGACCTGGCCTGGCCAGGACCTGTTGACATTTTTCTCTGAGTGGGCAGCGCTGGATACAGACCAGGGCTACTGCTTCTGCTGACAATCCCACAGCTGGTGTACAGCTGTAGCAGAAGTAAGTGGTGGGGGGGGGAGGGATGGGGCAAGTGGCAGGGGCCAGGGACAGGCACTAGGAGGCAAAGGATTGTGAGCAGGCTGTAGGGAAGCAGACAGTAAGGGTCAGGCACAAGCACGGGGCGAACAGTTGTGGGGCACCAGCATCAAAGCACTGATAGGTCAAGTGACATGGGGGAGACAGGAAAGGCAAGGGGCAGGGGAG
>JAGPOW010003642.1:38434406-38469846 GCA_030014935.1 Caiman crocodilus
AAAAAAAAAAAAAAGGTGTAGCCTCACTTAGGGCAGCAATATTGATGTTATACATTACAAGTTCTCTAGCTACTATGGTGGTTCTTCTTTCAGGACACTCACTGCTCCTGCAGTCCATGAGAATGTGGATATTCCATGTAGCAAATGTTAGTACTTTATTTTGTTGGGTTTGGCCATAGGTAGAGTTTGCTGGATGTAGCAATCCACCCAAGGGAATGAGACAGCCTGTGTTTAGGCATCTTTTCCAGCCTCTTCTCCATTCAGGGTGAGCAGAGGGGATCCAAAAGAGGACTGTTCAGTCATGTCTACAGCCGCCAAATTGTACTTCTGTGTTGGTAAGTGAAAAATGATCATCACACAACCGCCGCTTATGTGCAGATTTGTGACTAGGGTGTCCCAGAGATCACTATTCCTATCCCCACTGCCACTCACCCATTGCTGTAGGACTTGGTTTGTGGGAGATGTTAACATCCCTGGCAGAGGTCTGTGGGTGATATCTTTTAACAAGCAACTGTATATATCTTTTATCTTGCAACTGTGTATATCATTCTACTGATATATCTTTGAACATAAGATTGCTTGCATGTGGATGGATTCCAATACACTATTTATTTTAACATGTTCTCCTCTAGCTCTAATATGTTTGAAATCTGATATGTATATTCATAACAAAGGTAAAGCATTTTATAAGTATATGCCAATATGTGCCATCGTGAGTGTTTTCCTCCTAGTATATTTTTGCTCTTTGTCTGCTTGAGAGACTGTTGCTTATTTTATCCAAATGATAATTTTTTCCTTTTCCAAACAACCAACTCAATGAGGCTTCAGAAGATTAAAAAACAAACAAACCCAAAACACCCAAAAACCCTACAAAGCCCCAAACAAAAACACACAAAACCCTCAAGAAACAAACCCTTCCCCATTAATAAATACTTCTGTAGAAAAGCAATCTAGAAAAGGCAAATGCATTTTTAAGCTTCTCCAGCAGTATTCTTCAATGTAATTTGCAAGCCAATAAGCTATATTCTATTATTCTGTGAACATACAAATAATTTTTCAACTATTTTAACATAAACAATTCTGCTTTACTTCCATCTCTGTATCACTATCATAAACAAAACTGGGAGTAGCCTGTTCCCCGCTTAAATTAAACTGAGTTTACTGCAATGGTATTTCATTTAGAAGGTGGTCTGCATCTGCTCAGGATTTTTAGGTACATGAAACACTTGATTGCTCCATCACTGAAACAGATTTTTCCTGCCATGACTACATATTTTTGCACTTCCAAAAAAAAAAAGAAAAGACAAAGAAGAAAACAGAACAAACAGGAAAAAGTACAACCCCATCCACCCAAAAAACAAACAACCCCCCCCTGAAGAAAATAAAAAAAACCCCAAAACCACCTCACTCCCAACAACATATTGAGACTTGTTCACTCTTTCCATAATCAGCCACTCTTCTACTATTCCAAAGAGCTAATACAAGGATGTTCAATTAGTGGCCCACAGGCCACATGCAGCTCTCAAGAGGTTAACTTGGGCTCTCAGTCTGGCCACCACTCCCCACACTGGACTCTTGCTGGTGCCATGGAGTCTGAATTCCACCCCCAAGCCCGGCAGGGGTGGCATGAGGCAGTGAAGCCCACAGTCATGGGCCTTGGATGGGGGGACCTGTGTGGCATGATGGATCAGCAGTGGGAGAGGCAGTTAGTACAGGACAGTGCAACATGAGGGCATGTGGTACAGTGCTAGGAAACTGTCCACCATAGAGGGACTTCATGGTGCAGTGTGTGGCTTGCAAAACATGTAGATCTTGACTACTTAGAAGTTGGACAGACCTGATCTAAGAGAACACTTCCAGTGTGGCTCACAAGAGCAAAACTCTTACCCTTGAATGATCTCCTGATTCAGGTTGTTTCACAAAACTATTAATATCAGTACTCCCATTTTTGTTTGCTGAAACCAGCATGTTTGATTATGTTTGTATAAATTTAAGGTAAAGGGTTGTGTTTTCTAACACTGATTTGATGATTCACATTATCTTTGCAGTGAAGACTGATAATATAACACAATAATAATAATAATAAAAAACCAACATTCAAATCAATGTCAGGTAAATTTAAAGTGCTCTTTGCTAAGGTCCCAAACCTTTTGCTGCAATGGAACTGAGAGCAGTATACAAAGTGAAGTACATAAATATTTGCCAGGTTGAGGTCAAATTATGAACTCAGATGACTTCACTGGATGAAGCAAGGTCTTGAGGTTAAATACTACAGCTGAGTTTTAAAATATTTGGATGCATTTATGACCAATATTTTGAGGTTTTGAATCCCTTCAAGATGAAGTAGGCTTAATATCTAGCTCCTTACTTCTTGAGGACGATCAATAGTCCAGGTTTAGGTGCCTCTTGATTCTGTTGGGCTTGTCCAGACAAGTGTGCCCTGCCTCTTGCTCCGCTTCAAATCCCTTTGGTTTTGGCCAGATCATCTCTTTGGTGTTCCTGCTGCCCCCGGCCCTCAGCACTGTCCAAGGTAAGTGTGGGGGGGAGTCTTATGGGTGTGGATGGATGAGGGGTGACAGGGAAATGTGGGGGCAGGTTGGGGAGTGGTGGGGAGGATGTCTCTGGGGCTGCAGGGGGTGAGGACCTGACTCAGATCCCTGCGGCTCGCTAGTCTGGCTTTGCACTGGAGTGGGTCGCACAGCTCTGGGAGGCATGCACAGGAGTCTTACCTCCCAGAGTCCTGTGACACACTCCAGTGCAAATTCAGACCAGAGAGCCACATGGGGCTGGGCCAGTCCTGCCACCGTTCCCCCCCAGCAGGTACAGGGGCAGACGCAGGAGTTAGCCCTGGGATTCGGCCCATGGTTACAGGACCCAGTGCAGCACATCGGGTCCTGCTGCCCAGCCAAGACCTTTCTATAGTGCAGTTCTATAGTGACTGTATGGAGCCGAGCCAGGTCTTGCCAATGCTGGGGCTGCTCATGCCACCTGGCTGGGCTGGGGACCATAAGCAGCCCCAGGGCTGGCAGGACCTGGATTGGCTCCATGAAATCCCAATGCAACAGGCCAGGCCAGGCAGCATGAGCAGTCCCAGGCACCATGAACTGCCCTGAGCCAGGCACCCAGCCAAACCCAGCTTGACTCTGCACAGTCCCTGCGTACCTGGATGGACTGAGAAGCATGAGCAGCCCTAGGGCCAGCAGGACCTGGCTTGGCTCTGTGCAGTCCCCGTGCACCAGGCTGGGCCAGATAGCACAAGCTGCATGGTCCCTGGGCTGCTCATGTTGCCCAGCCCAACCTGGCACATGAGGACTGTGCAGAGCTAAGCCAGGTCCTGCGAGCTACCTAGCCCAGGGCTGCTCATGTTACCCAGGGCTGCTCATGCTGCCTGGCCTCGTGTGTGGGGACCGCACAGAGCCGAGCTGGGTGCTGCTGGCCCTGGGGCTGCTCATGCTCCCCAGTCCGGCTGGTTGTTTTGTCCCGAGTGGCACAATTTGCTCCACAACAAAGTGCATGTCTGAGCATGTGCGCTGAGGCAAAAAGCCCTGGCTCAAATTTACACCACTTCTATTTGAGCTGCAGTAAGTGCACATGCTTGCATGTGTGTATGTGCCCACCAAGGCAAAGTGTGTGGTGGTGTGTGTGGGGAGTCATAAATGACTCTAGCTGCCAAGCATTACAGCCACTAAGGAAGCACTGGTTGTGATCACTTTTTGTGATTTAAGTGCCTATTTTTTACTAAATCACGTTTAAAGCCTTAGAGATTAATTGGGTGCTGACCCTTGAAGTAGAACCCACACTAGTGGATGAAGTCTAGGCTTTCTTTACAAGACTTGGAGAAATATGGCTTTGTCAAAATTCAGGCTAAGCAGGGAGTCACGTAAAGATGGCATACGAAATGGGGAGCTGGCAAAGTCCAATAAGGAAACCCCCAAAATAGCAGTATCTATTAGATACCTTCCCTGGCAGAAGGTATCTCTCCCACTTCTAGTAATTTTCCACTGTGAATTCTTTTCTGTCTAGAGGTAGGTACATTTTGATATGCTTCTCTTTCAAAAGCAGAGTAGGAATAACTTTTTGTTCACAAGACTGCGAAGAAAGGAGATGGTGCAATATTTCATACAGTAGCTCAGTAGTTACTACTAAATATGGGAGAACTGAGCTCAATTCCATACAGCAGTGAACCAAGCTAAGGGCTAATTTTCAGGGGAGGAAGGGAGATGTATACTGGCATGTCCTCCTATTAATGCTATTCTACTTCACAAAACAAATTAAGATTTCATTTGGCCAGAATGAAGGCATTCTGTATTGAAGGAACTTAGTTGTGGGAACACTTGAACTGTAGTTCCTCTTTCAAGAAGTACTTTTGTATTTTTTCAGTCATAGTTTAATGCAAAATGCATAAATAGTCTTTGGAATAAGGACTAGAACCCACATTAATGCCCTCACCAGGCTACAAAACCATTTTTGTTCCAATACCTATCTTTCTCTCTCTCTCTCTTTGTATCTCAATGACTCTTTATTACTGTATGCCACATGGAACAGTTTCAGGAGAGTAATGGACATCCTCCTGTAATAGGACCCTCATCATATCACAGAATGGGAGGGAGGGAGTCAGGGAATGGCTGGCCTGCTCCAGGCCCCTGAAGAGTAGCAGATAGTCCTTTAATAAAAAGGCTGCCTGCCCTAGGTGCAGCCAGTGATAGACAGACTTGAAGTGGCTGTAGTTGGTCAACTTACCAGAGAGGGGATTAGAGGCCTTATAAAACCAGGACTGTGGCTGAGGTTTTGGGAGTGGGCGTGTGGGAGGACAGGTAGGTCTGAATTGACAAGAGTAAGATCTCTAGATAATGGGGAGCTGCAAGGAAGCCCCAGATCACTGGGCAGCAGAGTTAAGTATTTTGCCATTATGTTTTAGCTCATTATCATGGTGTGACATTGCCCCAAAGTTGGGGGGGGGGCACGTTTCTGTTTGGAAGCAGATATTTGTAGTTTTAATTGTATTAAAGTTTGAACTGCAGGACCAAATTGTGACTGTAGGGGAGAAGCCACTGAGAAGGGTGCCAGGGGCACCCTGGGTCCTAAACCCTACAAAAATAGGACAGACAGCATAAGTGAGATAAGACTGAGAGGAACAAGGCCTGGCTGCGAGCCCTGAGAGATCTGAAGGCCTCAGGCAGTGCCTGAGGGGAGCACTGCTATCAACTGAGGGACTGTTGCATGTTGGAGAAAAGAACAAGGGCACAAGCCCAGAGCCTACAATGGGCAAGACAAGAGCTTAGGGGCCCAGAGCCCACGATGGGCAAGGCTGGAGCTGGGGCCTTGGACAGTTGATCTTGGGTGGAGGGGCCCAGCCACAATAAAATGGGCAAGGCCACAAGGGCTGCAGCCCAGACAAGGACCTAGGACTGGAAGAAATCCCATGCCCCAACAAACATCTAGGGGCAGCCTCAGAGTCTATTTATACCATCTAGTCATGGCAGGTAAGATAACAGGATGCAATTCTGAGAGCCCAGAGGGTGAGTAAGATGGGATCCAGGCACTTGGCTGTTTCGTTTTGGAATAAATTGATTATTTTTTGCCGAAGTTTCAACTTAGGCATCTCATTTCCTTTTTGGATTTGCAGCTCAGACAAACCTAATCAGAGTCTATGATTAGATTTGTGTTTGTACTATTTACTGAAGCAGTGGACCTTTTCTTGTACATGAAATTTCCAATATCTTTCTTTAACCAACATCTCTATTGACTCTCTTAACTTAATTAACAATTATTCAGCTACAAAAAGTTTAGTGCAACAGGTAGTTACTGTTTTCATAATCACCCTGCACTATGTGAGAACAAATATGATATTCAAGTTTATTCAAGAGAAAACGTTCAAGATCAATATAGCCAAAAACTCTATCATTTATATTCTCTATATTAAAAACAGAATATATTTTACTCAGTCTGTTATGCGTATATATTTACAAAAGAGCAGAGCTATGGCTACAGAAACGATAATGTTAGGACAGAGGAAGAACTGTCATCCATGAAGGAATGATTTACAGCCAAGTGGGTTTACTCATGTACCTTATAGAGTAAATGGTTATGAAAGATTGAGGAAAGTTGACCTAGGGCCTTTTTACATGGTAAGTTTAGAGCCCATGGCTTCTAGGGCTCTCAACCTCTGGACTGGCTGACATTAACACCTTTTGAATAGTTTCAAGCACGTGTTATTCAATTTAAAGTGTTATGTCAGTCCAAGGCAGAATTATCTCCAACCCACCTGATTTTGTTACTGTTTCATTACTATGTGACCACTTCTCACAACTGTTCTGTGCAAGTTGAAGTCCTTCAGTATCCCAGAATGCTCTGGGCTCTAAGGGACCTGATTCTTTTTTCTCTAAGACTCAGGCGGTGCCTGTCATCCTGCACTCTTCTGACTTAGGTTGTTCATTAGATGAAGCAGAATATCTGCCCTTTGCCACTGTCATCCCTGACTAGATTTATTCCCTCTTCTACACCCTCATTTGTTTAGTACAGTCATTTCACTGGAAGCAGGTATTAGCTTTTTTGAACAGTATTAGCTTTCACAGAGAGCTAATATAGGGAAGTGGAGGGAAGCGAGATGATGAACTCCCTTTTGAGCTCCACCCCTGCTCAGTTCACTTAGTTGGGTTTCTCATTCAGTTCCAAATGATTTGCATTTGATATGAACAAGAGACAGGGCATTCACACCATGTTTCTGCAAGTCAGAGCCTTGTTTCAAACACAGACCCTATAGTATGAGAACAAGAACACCACTAAGCATACTGCTGTCTAGCTATCTGCCCGTGAGTAAATATCACTGTAAAAAGAACATGTTTAAATTCAAACATAGTATCTAAATGAATGAATATCTTCAGAACCATGCCTCTGAGACTAAAATATGTAACTGAAGCTCTGGAGTACAATATCACTTCTAAATAACAATCTGCAACCACAGTTAATTTTAAAGAGCATGGGAGACACTCAGCCTTTTCTGTTTTATATAATTGAAGTCCTTCTTATTTAAGTTCTAGAATTTATAGAACTTGATTTAGGATAGAGATCTTAATTGACATAATTAGGCACCGAAGATCCTCATACAGTCAGAGGTGGGTCATCTGGCCTGTGAGGCTTCCGTTGTAGCTGCCAGAAACTAATGGTTAATTAGTACAGATGCTAGAGTACAGATGAACCTCTGAGTTGTACTCTAAGGCTGTACTCCTTGTGTTTCAGAAAGGAGTGATGGGGTTGAACACTGACAGTGTGAACTCCTTGGTTGCTGCCAGAACCATGGTGTCAGTACCTGCAACCAAGGAGTTCACATTGTCAGTGTTCAACCCCATCACTCCTTTCTGTAACAGCAATTCCCACAACTATGAGAAGGGTTGTTGAGCTGTGGCAGCTTTGGAAGATTTGCCATTAACATCTGGCAACTGTGGTGAGAAGCCCCACTGCCACATCCAGAGGTAGGTTGTCCAGGCTGCGGTACGCCTTATGGCCTGATTCTGGCTTGTGAGATGCCCTACAATGCAAATGAGTGACACTCCTGGTCTAGTCATTTAGAAAAGGAATCCTGGATTTTCTTCTCAATTGCAGGACTGTTTCTATTTTTACTCAATGACTATTTAATGTGTAATGTACAACAGGTTTTGGAAACAGTAAGCAGAACCCAGGATTAGCCCCCATCTCCAGCTGAGCATCCTAACCATTAGGTTGTTCATCTAGGTTTTCTCTTTCACAGGTCAAGGTTTCAACAGAAGGATTGGATGGTGATTAAGGAACTCTTCTGGAAGGTAGAGAGAGAATATGACTGAGAACAGCACTGAATCTAGGATTCCAATAAACTTGTATATAAAATGTGGGGCCTGTAGAAATAAAGTGGCCACAACAACATTTTGTAAAGCTCCCACCCTCTCAAGTGTGTTGGCTGTAGTCAGGACGGATCCTCCTTTGAGAACTCCATGTGCTGCCTCCCCTACATTCTGAATCCCATTTGGACTTGGTCTTAGATAGGCACTCATCTGTTCAAAACAGGGTGGGTCAACATGTTTAGATTACCCACACATATGTCTACTAAATTTAGATTACCACTGAATGGCAGGTTTTTAAATTCTGGACTAAAGTTTATTTTTTAATTAAGCTTTTTCTTAGATCTAACCCAAATCCTAATTCACTAGTTGTCAACCTTCATAAGCAAAAACCTCAAGGAAGACCACAGCATGGCAAAGTGTTTTAAAAACTATAAATTTATATTTGAAAACTGTGTTTATCTTGTGAATCACTTTTGTGTGCTTAACAGTGATGAATCACATTGTGTGGCATCCTATGGCATTCTTGAAACGATCTCAAGTCACCCCAGGTGCTATGGCAGGCTAGTTGAGTGTCACTGTTCTAGTGTACATGCTTTAATTCTATTCATATGGACAAGGTGTCTATAGTCTGCAGTCCACAATGTGCTGATGTTGAAAATCTGCTGCAGCTAGTTCTTTTTAGCCCATATCAGAATTAATACAGCATTCTTTCTGGTTCAGCAAGTTTGAATTAGAACATTAAGTTCTTATGCACATTTTAAGTTCTTGGTATATTGCAGATTTGTAGATAAGCTTTCTAAGCAGTTTTCCCAATCTCTTTGCATTTTGAATAAGGTCTTTAGAAACACTATCAAAAAGCTTTGTAAGATCAGTGTCTGACCATCTATCTGATAGGAAAGGCATATTTTTGGTGCACCTCAGCACTCTTATAAGAAAAGGCTAACACATTTATCCTAATATTTTTAAAAAATAAATTTTATCTGATGTCATTATGGCCTTGATGCTTATAAGCTGTCTCCAAGAAGAATTGGCACTCCAATAACACTCAGTACCTCTTAAGATTCTCCCATTTTATTATTTCCTGATGAATACTACTACCTTTAAAAAGGTGTTCTGTTAGACAACATACCAAACTGCCTCTCTCATTTAGGTAACAAATTATTGTGGCTGGTGACTTTGACCTGTCCTGTTGTATTTGTATTTTACATATTCTATAAAGGAAATATTTCTTTTCATTTTGGCCTTAAAGTTAAAGATAATCAGGCAAGAAACACATTTTGAAAATAATTGGCCTTCTGATAGTGCCTTAAATATTTGACTTGATTTAAATTCAAACCTCAAATGTTATACTGTTGTATTGTGTTTATTCTAGTAACTACTGTACTTTAAAAAAAAAAAGATTAGAAGGATCTTTCACTGACTTTACTGTACTTTAGTCTAAATAAAATAACAATGATTGTTACACCAAATATATAGTGTGCTTACATAATTTAAGGACATGTATGTAAAAAAATAACAATTGCAAACCAAACAAGCAAACTGCTGTAATGTAATGGATACTGTAGTGGATACTGGCTAATATTAGTGTGTTCTGAATTTTCCACAAGGAAGTGATTAGCAAAAAAGAAATTTTGATTGCAAGATCAGTCTTTGAAAGGATGGCCTCAGCTGCTTAGTTCCAGAAGTGGAGTCCTTATTTTCTTTATACAGCTGTTGTTCTTACTTGTAGCTGATGGAAACCTTGTTGTCATTATCCATGTGATCTAAATGTTTTTTCTTTTTAAGAGATGGAAGTAATCAAGACCTTGATTCTATATGGTTGTTCTTCCCTGTGAAAACACTCTTGTGCATACAAACAGTTTGGCTCCAAGCTTTAAACCAGTGGTTCTCAAACTCATTAGACTTGAGGCACTTCTCACTGCACTCAAGGAACCCTGAACTGGACCTATGCCTGAAGAAGGGTGATTGAGCCCGAGAGCTTGATAAGAACTTTTTTCCAGCTACTCAGTTGGTCTAATAAAAGATACCATGTCTACTCAAAGAACCTTGCTTGCCCATGTCCTTAGACCAGCAGGGCTACAACCAAAAACCCAGCAGCACTGGACTTAAGGCACTCATGGCATCCAATTTATAAAACTAATTTATATATTAGCATTTACCTTCTTGCAGAGTAGCCTGGCAGTAGAAGTGGGGGACTGGCCAGGCAGGGACAAACCTGAGCCTCTGCTTATCTGCTTATCTCCTCCTACCTCACAGCACCTTTCAAAGGATTAGGCAGTGTCCCAGTCTGTGAATTCATCCTGCTTGAGAATCATTGCTTTCATTCACGGATGAATCAAGCACATTGCAAGCATGTAAACTTCTGTAGTGAGGAAAAAAAGGTACCACTTGTTGACAGTACTAAAGACATTTTACTAAATGCAGCAAACTCTATTTTAGCAGGAATTAGAAATGTGAATGTAAAAAGCGATGATGAAAATTACATCTGGGCTTTCAAATACTGCCAGCTATTTTAGGAAAATATGATGTCCTTGTATAATAGAATGCAGAAATGCTCCAGTAGTATTATAACAATGTCACTATCTTATCTATCAAGATAATTTCTTTTTCCTGTTGAATATGGGTTAGAACTGAGACTTTACACACAAGTACAGCTGAATTCAGATATAAAGTTTGGCCTTATGAAATTTCCTGATACCACAGAGTTTCATAAAAAGCTTACTTGTATATTTTACATTGATTTTGGTGTGTATTTATACAGATGACTTTCCTGGGAAAAAGAGATACTCCTCTTACAATTAGATGGATGTGAACAAAGTTCTGTTGTTTAAGTAACCTTAGCAGAACAGAGATCTGCAGTGAACAGACCCTTGTTCTAAGTGAAAGTATACTGACTAAAGTAAAAAGAAGGAAGTGCCATTATGCTTCTTTTCTTTCTTTTTTTTTTTAATGACTGGACATGTAGTAAGTAAAAAGCCCCAAGATTTTAAACACAAATCTGGCATAAAGGTTGTTCTTTGGATTCTTCACTTGATTTGTAAGGGGAAAAAAGCCAGCCACAGATATGTCAGTAAACCTACATTGTTTAACTACCAAAACAAATTTGTGACTGACTGGCATTACAGATGCTGTCTTGGGAAGACTTAGAGTAATATTGATGTTTTTTGCATGATTGTGGGCAATGTTCAGCATTTACATGTCTGTGTGAGAGAAAAGTGTTTGAAAGACACAGGAGGCAATAAAAAAAATGAATATAAAATAGAGAGAGAGCTTTACTTTCAAATGGGATGATTCTTCCTCAAAGAATTTAATTCTCTTTTAGGAAGTACCCCTTCTTTTAGAAGACAGTTACACTGTGAGAAACATGTAAATATGCTGCTATATCAGAATAAAAACTGCAGCACTTTAAAAGAAAAAAAAGCTGATTTATATTTTTTCTTAACGTTTTACTGATCAATTTATAACAACTTGAAATGTTTCATACATATACCATAACCTCACCTAAATAAGCTCTCTTTACAAAGTCTTTATGTCGAATCTAAGGCAGAAAGGGGAAGAGTTTATAAGTATAAGCTACTAAGTAAGTAGAAGCCTAATTAATTAATCAGTCCAATATTTTCACTGTTATCTACTTAGATGTGTACTATGCTGTCTGACAGGTGGCAGACAAATTTAACTACACATTTTAAATGATCTTTGTTTTCCTTTTCCTACTGGAAAGGAACAGCAGACCCCCATTAAAATTCTAACACCAAACTGAGGAAGGGTTGGAGTGATATTCTTACCTCTGATGCAATCACCCTCTCTCTATATATTGCTCAACCATTTCAAGATGGAGACCATCTCTGTGGTTCACAAATAACCTCTTCAAGAAAAATAAATAAATACTTGCTTTTGGAATGCCACAGTTCACACTAGTCACCAAGCATTAATAATAATAATAAAAAGTAAATCCTGTTGGAAAATACCTTATTTTCTCATATACAAAAAACATACCTTATGGAACGTGGAATGTGCATTATATGTGAGAAATGTGGAAAAAGCAGGTTCCACTGTTTGCAGGTAAAACCAGAAGTCAAATCTGCAGTGATCCACAGGGAGTAGGCTCTGTTCCTCAGCTGATGCTACTCAACAGGCACATCTACACGTGCAATTAGCACACATGAATAAACTCCAGGTCTTATTTCTTCAGAGTTTTTTGGTCCCAGGCACATTGTTTTAATGTGCACCCAGAGCAACTAACTCTGGAGCAATCAGCTCTGGAATTTATTAATGCGCAGCATGTGGAGTCTGGTTGGAGTAGCCCTGACTGGCAAAGGACCCTGGGGGTCAGCCTGCCAGCCTGGAACTGCTCTGATGAGTCTCAGTGTGGTGCTGCGGGTCTGGCTAGGGCACCAGGGTACCCACTAGTGTGAGTCTATCCAGCAGGCAGTCCCTGCACTGAAGCTCCCTCATGTCCCAGCCAGCTGGGTCAGTGTCTACATGTGTGCTGCTGCACACAAAAAAAACTCCACAGCAGGGTAGTACTTGTATTGACAAATACTACCCTGCTGCAGAGTGTGTAAGTTTTGTGCACCCTAATAGGGGTGCACATGTAGATGCTGAGATGTTTACTAGTCAGTTCTACAGGAAAGATTTTTTTTTCCTCTTCAAGCTGCCTTCCAGAAACAAGGTATTATATTCCAAGGATATATGGTATGAAAGAAAATATGGTACTACTCACCTCCACTATGTTTTCTCCACCCCCATAATTCTTCCCAATATGTTTTCCTTTAGACACAGTGTTTTGTTTCATTCATATATTCAGAACTTTTTTTTTAAGTATAAATATCTTCAGTTAATGTACTTAATTGGAGCACACTGTTAAGTACTTAGTAGCCATTCTCCTGTGATTACTGGGCAACAATTTTGTACAAACTTTAATTTCAATATTGCCAGCACATCATTAACTGCATTTCTCTTCATCTTTGATCTCCTTTCCCCATTAAGTGCTTCACTCATTGCAAGTTAGACTGTTTCCTGTTGGGGGTAGGGGAAACCAAAAAACAGAAACCAAAACCTTAACATTGTTTATATTTAAACATGAAGTTAATAGGAAGTAAAAATATATTGTATTACCCCAATGTATAATAATGTAAAAATCAGCTGTAAACCTTTTGATTTTAAAGAAAGGTAATTTTTTTTATTGGAAAAATGCTTTCTGTAAGAAAGCAAAGAAGAGTTTATTATTTATTTGTTTATTCAATTTATAGGTCATCTTTCCAAACAAAGGTTTATGACAACATAATAAATGGACAGTATAACTTACAAAACAAGAGCACAACAAGAGAACAAACAACCTAAAAAGGAACTAGACTATCCATTGAAAACAGAGACTCTATAAACAATATCTCAGTCTAAATGTTTGCTAAACAACTGCCCAAAAAGAAAAGCATTACAATGCTTCTGAAATATACCTAGACTTGGGATCTGTCTTCCAGAGCTGAGAAGCAACAGCAGAAATGACTTCACACATGTTTTGTCAAGTAGACTTGACATCCTGCTGGTATTTGCAGTACGTTTCTTGCAGCTGACCTCAGTGATATCAACTGGCTGCAAGGGAGAAGGTGGTATCATAGTTAAGTATGGCCTCGGCTGTTTAGGGCCAGCACAAACTCTGGAGCACTGGAGGGGTTCTGACAACCACATCTCATCAAACGGTGGGCTGCTGCATTTGCACCAGTTGGTTCACAAAAATATTTGTTTACTTGGAATTTCCCTTTTTTTATGACACTTTGAATAAGGATAAAAGATATTTTGGCATATTTTCATTACAATTTTGAAATGGAAGAGTTAACAAAATTGTTTTGATGCCAGGAAACTTGTAATTGCCGACTGGTGTCCCATGCCTTTATAAATTTATATAAAAATTTTGTGGAGAATTCAGTCAGCTCAGTGGCCTCATGTTATAGTAGATGGACTACTGATCTACTTGGATCTAGGGCATAATTTTCTTTTTCTCCATTTGCTTTGATGTGAATGGGGTAATGAAACTCCTTTTTCCATTTTCTTAATTAGTCCATTCACACAGTCAAAAATACACTTTGAATGGCTGCAGCTCGACTTTGTCTTCTAGGTCAAAATATCAAAATGTTCAAATCAATTTGAAACAAAACTTTGAAACTAAATTGATTTTCCATGAAAAAAATGTAAACATTTTTTATGTTTGATTTTTAGTCAGTTTTTAGTTCAAAATTCAAAATCTTGGCATTTTGGACAGTTTCATAATGAAAATGGTTTCAATATCACTTTTACAAAGAGTTAATATTTGTTTAACCTACTTTAGTATATAGAAGCATATGGAAACATGACCCTGTTTGTCAAAGAGGGTAAATGAGGAGAACTAGAAGATGAAGGAAAGCAAGAGAAAGAGGCCAACCTTCTTAAACTGGAAAGTAAAACTGACTGCTCTTTTACAACTTTCACAATCTAATTTTCTTTTTGTCTTAGCTGTTTCCTATACTGCTTTGCACAAATATTCAATTCCTTCCCTTGAAGCAAGTGAACAGCTAGGGCAGCTTCCTAGTTGTTAGGAAACAGCTTGGTTGGGAATATGTTAAAATAGAGAACTCGTAAGAGTGAAATAAGATTGTATACAGACATGCATTTATCATCCTACATATGCTACACCACCTTAAAGAACTACAAAGTATAGCACTAAATGGGATAAGCAGACATTCCAAGCCCCACAGCTGCAGGGGTACAAGATTTCTGCAGAAGTATGCACTCCAACCAGGTAGTTGTTTCTCTCCTCTCCATCCCCAAGTGGAGGTGACACTATAAGTTAGCCTGATCACTGACAGCTTGTCCTTCCCATTTTTAGTAAAGGTGGGGAGGGGATTGGTACTGGGTAGCAAGTTAATCATTTGTAGGCAGCACCCTGATATGGTGGCAGTGGTCGGGACTGACTGGCCAATTTAATGCACAATAGCCTATTTTACTGCACATTAAAGCATCGCATTAAAAACCGTGTGATCATGCTAATGCACAGTAAAATAGGCTACTGCGCATTAAGCATCATTTAAAAACCATATGCATATGTTATTTAGCATTTAGGCAGCCTAATATGCATTTGTTTTGTACTTCACATTGGAGAGACTAAATTTAATGCACATTAGGAGAAATGCCTAAAAGGATGCTTAGGAAAAGGGCACTTATAGACGTACCATTGCCATCATTGAGATTGCTGAAACCCTCCCCTTCCCTCCACCCTTGGGTACTTGAGGAGCAAACCTGCTGTTGTACTACATGTAATTGTTCAAATGTGGCACTAAAAGTGTGGCACTACTAAGAAGCTGGCCTTTCATCCAGGAACTTTGGTGAAATTTCTACTGCCACTATCTTACATTGCATATACAACTTGGTCTGTTTATATTACATTTACACTCTACATATGTACTATTTTTTAGTTTTCTATTACTTATTTTTATGTTGTTTTACAGTTAACATACTGAATATTAACCTTTTGACAATTAGATAAATAAGCTGAATAATCAGGAGTGTGACACCAACCAAAATCTTCTTTGAGAGCCTTCTAGTTATGGTAAGAAGTGAACAAGGAAAACAACCTTAAGAGAGCACTCTTCAACTACCTATTATTTTAATGATGTTTACTGCAGACTAATAGAGTCAATTAGATGGACATTATGTATATAGGATCTTTTATAGCAGTTATAATTATGGCACTTTAATGCAGAAATCAATATTGAGCCAGAAGACTATTTATAATGAGCACTATAAATATGGCCTTTACTACTGAAAAAAAATTAAAACTATAAAAAACATAAAACAAATCTCTAATATGAGCATTTTATTCTATGATCTGATATCACTATATTTCATTGCAGTAAGGAATTCCAAAAGTAAAGGTTTCCAGATAAGACTCTATTCTGTTTAATCCTTATAATTCAGTCAAAGGAATTTAATTGCCATAAGATAAGCCCAACAATGATCTCAAAGTTTGGGCAGGAGGGTGGGAGGAAGCTCAAGATCGTCAGCATTTTAGAAGAATGACACCAGTTTTACTCAGAAGTAAAATGGAACCACTTAAAACCTTTTACTGCTATTATACTCTTTACAAGTCTGTCAACTGTATGCTGAAGTACAGCTTTAATTCTCATCTCAATCAGTGAATTACATGGATTGAGGATCAGAATTTTGAAGCTGTTGGAGAACTTCAAGATCTCAATGCCTACATTAGAGCTCAGAACAGTGATTAGGACCCCTGACAGATGTTAATGCAAGACCTGATTAACAAGCTAATCACATCTTAAGTGACAACCTGGCCTACATTAATGCAATTAATGGTGTGTTAAAGCCAGAAATAAGCCACAAACTTATTACACAAAATATATAATAAAATTAATTTTTGGCTGGTTATCATTGTGTGGCAAGTTGCATATGTGGCCAACTGATGTGGCCTTGGGATCACTTGGGAGCCCTTGAGTCTGCTCAGCTGACACTCCTGCCCTCAAGGGTGCATCGGAGTTGAGGCTTCATTGTGCCCTGGAAGCTTGGAGCATAGCTCAGGTGATCTGTGTTCTCAGCCTTCAGGGCACAGCTGGAATTAAAAGCCATGTCCAGATGAGCATGACCATGCAGTATGTGGTGCTGCAGACACATTTGTGGTACCACATACTGAACATTCAGCTGTTCTCCACCCTGCGAAGTAGCAGCACAGGGGAGGGGGTTTGAACCCAGGAGATTCTGGGGTCTAAAAACCCTAAGCAAAAAACCCCCAACCCCCCACACCCCCTGAAAAAAGCCAAAGCAAACCCCAAGCAGTGTACATGGGGGCAGTATGTGCCACCCAAAACCAGGGCCTGGCCACCTGGAGCCACATTTCAGCTGCTGGCCAGGCTCCGAGAAGCAGGATCACCACTGCTGTTGGTCCAGGAGGCCCCCAAGACCTGAGGTAAACCTGCTGGTGCCAGCCCTGCGCTGGCATCAGCCTACCCTACCCACTTGGGGTAACTTACCATGTGCTAGAGGGCATGTGGCACAGGTGTTCCCTGAGGACAGATAGCAGCAACATGAGGTGTCCTGCTGCTTCTTGTCCATAGGGAAACAAACATCCATACTTATGTGGATGTGGCCAAAGAATCTACTGAGCCCTAGAGGCTGGAATCAGCAGTCAGTTGGTTGGCACTCCCAGCCTTAGGTGTGCACCGAAGCACTTGACACCAATATGCTCCCAAGGCTAGGAGAGATCAACTTCCTACTTGCTGGTGCAGGGGAAGCTTAGGATCATGATTGTATAATAGAGTTGTCTTAGCTTATTTTAATCTAACTCATTCTTTCAAACACTGGGAAAGTAAATCAGACTGCAGACAACAGGTCCCATGAAAAGGAGATGCAGAGTTAAGTACCATCCACGCACTGATGAGATTATAGCACAAAAGTGTCTTGCAGGACTTATTAGTACCTTCACATTCAAAATGAGCATGAGAAGTGGCAAGTTGACACTATGTGCAACCTCACATATAATTACCCTCACAGAAGATGAGCTTCTGCCCAGAACAACCCTTTGGGATATCTCTCAGAGTCAATTCAATGTGGGCTAATAAACAAAATAAATATAGTGAACATTACAATGTTTCCATTTCTACAAAGAAAAAAATCACAAAGTTTATTTGGGAATTTAAGTCAAAGAAATTACACTCAATTATTACCTAAAACATCCCAGGGGGTATATTATTTAAATATATTTTGCAATTTGAATATCATTAGCATGATATTAGCATTTTCAACAACAAACACTTAAAGTGGCAATTCAAGCAGCTTGTTTGATTTCATTTTTGTCCAACATGAATGTAAATTTCTGCAATCTTTTTTGTGATTTAACTTCATAGCTATAATGCAGTAGTTATGAACCCTCAACATTACTCAACAAAGTCAATGGTAGTTTATGGTGCTAAACATCTCCAAGGAGGTACCTAGTATCCTATCAAACCTTAATATGCATCTTTGACCTAAACCAGTCAAGCTGTGCTTTAGATGCCTTGTAGAATTTCTTCAATGCACCATCAGGTGACTGGCCTAGCTGCTTTCACCCCTGTTAAGGGACATATCACTCTTAAAAAGTTCTTCTTGGCTTGAGCCTGCCTACTTTCCAATCCTGTTAAATCAAAAGGTCTAAATGGGTTTGACACCTATAAGCCCTCTTCCTCTTAGACCTATTAAAGAATAAGTTTGCAAGGACACCAAAAAAAAGCTTTAGAAAAACACAAAACACAGCATTACTTAATAATCCAAAAGTACATTGTACTTAATACAAAAACTAAAAAAAAAGTATTTAAAAAGAAGCCTCTCCTTTTACTACATATTAATCTGTTGTTTTAAGTGCTGGTAGATGCCAAAAATCCCTGTAATCTCAACCTCTGGCCTAGAATATCTGTAAACTCTCTGTTTCTTTAGCCTGGTCTCACAGGGCACATCCTGAAGAGTATGTATATGCAGGGCATGCACTCCCTATGGAACAAACAGCAGTGTCACTGCTCAGTGCACTGTCATATTTGTGTCACTGCTCTTTGTACCTGGGCATGCCCCTGTTCCAGTGCATGGCAAATTGCCCTGGGTGGGGTATGGGAGATTTGGGCCAGCGGTCAGTCCTCCCAGGCCAGCAGTGGCATCAAGTCAGCTGCTTGGAGCTCTGCTAGCAACTAGAGCATGGCTCTGACTGGCCTGGCTCCCTTTCTGCTGGCACACACTGCTGTTGCATGTGCCACATGGCTGTTTTTGAAACCAGAATGTCCCAGTGTCAAAAAATTGTTACATGGTAAATGGGTACATTTGCCATGTATGGTTTGTAGCACCACAAAAAGGCTTGAGGTGCCACAAACAACAAGTGCACACCCATTGGGATGTGTCCAGACAGTCCATGCATCAGGCTCAGCCCGCTAAAACCCTTGTCTTACCATGACATTTCCAATCTAAGTAAGAATGATTCTGCTTTTTGGACACTTTTAGTCCTACCTTTAAATTTGGGAACAGTTACCTTTGCTAGTGTGCTGGGCCTAAGTTTGAGGAATATTCCCACATGAGAGCTTTTCAATTGGTCCCCTAAGGATCCTTAGCATTCCTTATAAAATAATCCTATTTTTCCTATTGTTTCAGTTCCTGAGTGTTTTCCCCCTTTTGCTTTAAGTTCGGCATTCCAAAGAGAATAATTATGGGCAGGTTAGCTGCTATGCAATAGATATTTGCAAAAGTATATCTGCAAAATATTTCTAATCCAGTTAATATACCAATACTGCTCCCATTAATGTCAATGGCACAATACTCACTGGTTTCAAAACGGAACAGGATAGGACTCTCTAAGGCCCCCATACACATTCCAGGTATTCCACAATTTACTGGTTAATTGCACAATTACCTTAATACCAACTACATGTACAAAGTATCCATCACACAAGAAAAAGTTCCAACCAGCTGTGAAGTTAGACCTCAAACATATGTGCAAGAGTTATCTTTAGCTGGTTGCTAGTGAGCTTTGATTTCCACATGTAGCAGAGTCTCTCTGCAACTGGGAGCCCCACCAGACGTAAGGGTGAACTTTCCCCAGTGTGAAAACCCAAAGCCTTGGGGACTGCAGCTGCTATAATCCCCATGGCAGAGGAAGAGGGGAGCGGGGAGGGGAGAGACATAGGTCTCTCAAACTTGGTCCAGCTCCTGATCCACAGCAGGGACCAAAAGTCATACAACTGACAGGTTTCGCAGCCCCTGCTGTGCCTCACTGGCATCCAGCACAAAGTCTACCCTATGAGGTGCAGGTGGGGCCAAGAGTTTCATCTTGGCCCTGGCTACATGTGACCCCATGGGTGGGAGCCCCTCAAGAGGGGGCAGAGAGAGTTGCTTCTTGTGCCAGTTCAGGGGGAGCCCAGGATCAGTCCACCCCAGCATTAGCAATACGACACATTTGGATCTAATGTGTGAATGTGTGGATCACACATTAGATCCAATCGTGCCTTTACCTACACATGTAGAGGAGGACTAAGTGACCACTGAAATATGACTTTCGATTACTGAATCCTAAATGCAATTTTTTGGTTCCAGTGAAGATTACTTGGAAAATAGCAAGCAGTTGATTGGTTGCATTCTATTTGGCCAACACAAAACAAAAATTGTTGTTAAAAAGTTAGCAAATTTGTTTTCTGATTGATGAAATGGGTAATGTTATTCCTACTATACTTTAATGAGATACTTTAGAAAAGGGAAGAAGCTCATTTTAACCTGCTTGAACTATATTAATAAAAGGCTAATTAAGTGGATACCACAAAAATAAATTACTCAATGACTTAACCTGTTGTAACTTTGGAGCATCTTTAAGCATAGTGCACTTTTGGTCCACTATACCAAGTAAAAGAGCATCAACAGTTAATTATGTATAACTTAAAAATAAACATTCCATCAATTAATCACAAACTTATTGCATACACATTTGATTTGTGGTGATTGGTTGAGAGCAGCTAAGTAGATCATTTGGGATTCAGTTATAGGTTTAACTGGAAGAGTGTGCCAGCACATCAGACATGATGATACTCTTTACATGAACAACATGCAATATGAAATATACCTTCAAAGTGAAATGAAAGTGCAAAATGAGCTTATGAAGAGAAGTTTGGGTTAGATATTAGGAAAAAAAACCTCTCTCACTAAGAGGGTAGAGAAACACTGGAACAGGCTGCCCACACAGGTTGTGCATTCTTCATTGTTGGAGATTTTTAAGATGCAACTAGACAACGCTTTGGCTGGGATCTAGTTGAGGTTAGTCTTCCTTTGAATAGGGGGTTAGACTAGATGACTTCCTAAGGCCCCTTCCAACCCTAATTTTCTATGATTCCATGTTCCAGTAAGATCCAGTAGTACAAAAGTAATCACAAAAGAGAGTTAATTGCAAGTAGAGCAAATTTGTATAGATATTTAAACAGCTTTTTGTTCCAGACTTTCAAAAATAAATTTTCACCATTACTCAGTTCTGCTGTGACCAAATTTAGAGAAATTTAGGCAACCAAATTTAAAGAAAATGTACCTAGCAAGATGTAATTGTTGGTAGCATTGGTTTTTAAAAGTGATTCCAATGTTCCAGCAGGTGTTTAAGAACTTTCAGAAGATCAAAGTAATAATTAAGAGGACCTCTTTTTGTATTTTAAGATTTGTAGACCCCCCTGTCCACTCCATTCCCTAAATGTTCTGAGCTTGGATCCTACTAAGCTTTGGTTGACAAGTTCTTTTTTTAAGCCATTTAAAAGATAAACATCTTGTCCTTATTAATAATGTCAATTTTTTCAACAAGATATTAAAATTCAGATATATGTATTTTTGGTTTAGGGCTGTTTGCTTGCTTGCTTGCATTCCAGTTATGGGCTATCTTTAACGTGAAATTCCCAATACTACAGTTAAATATGAGGAGATTTTGTTATTTGTCAGGTGAGAAAAAAATTCCCATCAACCCAGCCCTGCTTGAAATGCACTGAATCCAACAGCATAGGAGTCTCAGCCTCACAGATATAAGAACAACTCTGTTCAATGGGCATCACTATATACAGATGTGTTTGTATTCAAGTTCTTAATAGTCAGAATAGATACTAACATGATATCCTGTGTCAAAGAGCCTTTTGTTGATGCCACTGTACTCTACAGTGACATGGTACACAGTGGCTGTGTGGCACAATGAATTGCATCAAAGAATCTTGCTGTGGTGCTTTGAGGCTATGTCAAGGTGCATTGAGCTTTTGTGAACTTCAACTTACCTTGAAGCAGTCTTAGCTCACAACAGCTTTAAGTGAAATGCAGCTGACTACAAAAGCTGGGCAAAAATGTAGTGTTGTTTTTATGTTATCTTAAAATAAAATTAACCAACATTAACATAAATTCATTGCAACAGCTAAACAAAAAAAAATCAAATTTTATTTTTAAATTCTTAAGGTACAAAATATTGCAAAAAGTTGTTAGGAATAAGGAATAACAATGTGGCAATGCAATGCAATGCCTTTTCTAGATAAAATTAGCTGCAGTATCACAAGTGAGAGAGACAGCTTATATGGTAAATGAATCTGTGATAAACTGTGGAACCATGAAATAAACTGCATTTCATCTGCAGTTGGATAAAGAAATGCTAATAATAAAACCTTCATGACATGTTGCATCATTGTGTATTTTTAGGAATGTTTTAGAGTTTTATAAAAAATAATATTGATTCTATTTTTGAATCCTGCTGATTCTAAAGACAGGCTGCCTTCATAACATGAGCCCTAGTGTATAAAACACAGTAAGTAAATCTCTAAATTGTTTTCTATAAATTATATCCTATTTTTTAGGTCAAATATGTCATGACTTAAAAGCCTAGTAAAGCTTCCTCACATCTCTGGAAAGGAGGGAGAGAGATTCTCATAATCTCCGACGTGATAAAAAAGGTGATTCTAGCATTAATGGCTCATGAAATATTGGAACTTAAACCTGTCAGTGTTCTAGGATGTTGTTTCGCATTCTTCTCTGGTGGAGATGGATTATATAACATTACTGGGAGTTAGTAGGTGTTCCTTTAGAGCTGGTCATGCCATTTCAGTTTATCTGCATACATAGGGGCTAGCTCTCAGCAAAATACTTACTGTCAAATGTGAAGTTCTTTTTAGATGTTGAACACCAACAATAAAGTCTACTCTTCCTTCCCGAGTTTCTTTCCTGTTTAACATCTCTTTTTATGCCCAGTTACTGCCAGCTGATTCTACCATGGTAGCAAAAAATATTCATATTTTAACAAAGGACTTCCTGGTGGTGCAAATAAGATGGGTGTTCACATGTTCTCTCCTTAAGGACATACAAAGCGCCATATTGCGTCAGACCAGGGGTCCATTTAGCCACTACCATTTTGCCAACAGTGGCAGAAATGGTTGCTTTAGAGGGAGAGAATATGAACAGGGTATATCTAAAGTAGAGATTCTCTACCAGGGTGCTACAGCACCTTTGAATGCTACCATGAGGTGAGAGAGATTTTGAAAGTGTGCGCCATTTGGATAAAAAATAATTAAAAACCAGACAAAATGAAATAAGTCTATGAAGGGGTACCTTGAGTCAAATGAGGGGTGTCTTGAATCCTAAATGTCTGAGAACCATTTATCTAGAGTGACTTATTTCTTGTCAGACCCTCCCTGGGGCTCATCATAATTAATGTAAAGATACTAGATGATATATCCCAGAGGATACATTGTTTCATAGAACCCTAGAAAAGTAGAGGTTGAAGGATCCTCTAGTCCAAAGCCCTGACCAAAGGCAAGATCATCCTTATCCAAACGATGCTACCATATTTTCTCACATACAAGCCATACAAACCACCTGGAGGGAAAACCAAAACCAAAAACAAAAACAGGTCTATAAAAGGAAAAGGGATCCCCCACAGGTTCAGAACTTTGGTGCGGATGTGAGGAAGGTAGAGTAGTAGCAGCATTAATAGTCACTGCTTTAGAAGCCACAGCCATTAACGCCACAATTGTTCCCTCCACCCTCCCACATTTCCAGCTATACCTTCTGAGCTGCATGCTGCATCAAGCTGGCACATGGGGTTGGTATGTAGCTAGACTCGGGTGCTGGGTCTGATCTGGCATATAGTCCTATATCTAATCCTTTATGTCTGACCCTGTGCACTGGTTCCAGAGTCATGTGCTAGGTCAGACTCAATGTGCCACACCTGGGACAGTATGCTGAGTCTGGAACTGTCTGCTAGCTCGGGAGTTTATGCCTGGTGTAATCCAGACTATATGTATGGTTCCAGGTTTGGCATGCAGCCCCAGAGGCAGCACATGCAGTCAGATCCAGCACGTGGCTTCAGAGCCAGATTGCAACTCTAGACACAACATGCAGTCCCAGACTTGGTATAGTGGGTCCAACCTATCACATTAGTCTTCAGGCCCTACCAGCATGCAGGGGTGGCAGCAGCTTAGAGAGCAGGCTCCACTTCCTAGGTGCTGCTATTCACTTACATCAATGTAATTTTTTTCCTTCAGTCTCCCCTTTAAAATTCAGGTACATACCCTGTACAGGAGTTTACTATATGTGAAAAATATAGATGGCATGAACATCCATTATCTAACCCAGGAGTATGCAACCCCTAGCATGCATGCCAATTAGTGGCACATGGAGACATTATCTTTGGCACACAGGTGCTGTGTAAGGAAACTGTGCAAGGAAATTGTTTTTAATTTTTTATTTTTAAGTTGCTGCTCTGGGCTTTCCAGAGCAGCCACAGGTCCTAGCACTGTGGCAGGTGCCGGGGCAGAGTCAAGAGAACACAGGCTGTCTGCATTGTGCTGAGCCTTCCCAGCCCAGCCCCTAGAAGGAAGCCCCCCTAGAAGGAAGTGGGTGGGCGAAGCCATGGCCCAGGCAGGTGCTGCAGAAGGCTGCTGTTCTGGAGGCTTCTGGCTGGCTTGTCCATGAGTGCTGCTCGCTGCATCTGGTCACAGGGGGCTCCTTCAGCTGGGTCCCAGGGCTGGGCCCTTGTACTGGCGGATGGCTTTGCCCCACTTGGACTGTGTGTGGCATTCAGAGAGGCTGAGCCTGGAGCCAGGAGCCCCATGAGCTCAGTGTCTGACCCTGACCAGGCAGCATCCTCTTGTGGGCAGGGTGGCTGCAGCCTATCCCTATGGAGCTTCACAGGCTGGGCCATGCTGGGACCCACCTTGGGTGCTGCTGAGTGCTCCTACTTGCCCACCCATGCATCATGGCCCGAGTCTGCAGAGCCCCGGGGCAGACCCCACTTCCTGACAAGCCCCCACTCTCTTCTGGATGCTGCCTTCAAAAGGCTGCCTGGCCAGGCCAGCTTGCTCGTGGTGCCACCCGCAACATGTGCTTCTACCCATATTGCCTGGACCCTGCCCCACGTACCTGGCTCTGGTGCTCTGCACCCCAGTGCTGCCCCCACTCGGGTGGGATAGAGCATCTGTCTGCCTGAGCTCCAGCCAAGCCCTCCCCCCAAGCCCCACATTCCAGGACCATTGGGAAGGCCTGAGCACCCTGGCCCTGGTGGATGCTGCTGTGACATCACTGCCTCCACCCACCAGACCTGCCCTGGACCAGTGGGGCTGAGTCACAGCCAGTAGTGGTGGGAGACAGAGAGGGTGTGTATCTCTCACCACACATTTCTCATTTTCCTTTTTTAATCTCTTCTCTTTCTCCTTTCTGTTTCCTCTCCCTTGCTTTTCCTTCTTTTTTTCTTTCCCTCTTTTCTGTCTCTTTTTTCCCTCCTTTGTTTCTTTTTTTTTCTTTCCCTCTTTCTCTTTTTTCTCTTTCATCACAACATGCTTAAAAAAAATGCACAAGAACAAAGGTAGTATTCGAAGTTTCATTTATTGTCATCAGGTTTAGAATTTTTGAAAACCTGGTATTTACTGTAAAAAAGCAACATTCATGCCGGTAGTTAAATAAATTATTATATACTGCATTCTGCCATGTACCCCTTAACCCATTTTGATTTTTTGGCATGCTGGCACATTATTAAGTAGACACTGCAGTTTTTTTGGCACTCCAGCCAAAAACCATTGCCTACCCCAATCTAATTTATTAGTAAAACTACACAGTCAATCCTGACACAACCACAAGGCTTAACACCCTAACCTGCTACAAGTAAAGCACGAGATAACACTGAGCAAAGTCTCTAGCTGATGAAGTTTGGTAAGAGATAGGTATAACTTCATGAAATACTATAAAACTACACATGTTCCACACATGACGCATCTCATCCAGTGTACCAAATACCCTTGCAGAAACTATGTGGATAAAATTAAAAGGGAACTATGCACCCAAATGACTTTGCACAGAAAAAAAATATGATACATACACAAAAATCCCAGCAGGGGCACGTTCTTCACAGAACAACTGCTCCTTTTCTGATCTCTCAATCATCATACACAAAAGGAATAAAGAGATGCTGGGAAGGGACAGCTTCCATCTCTGTCTACTGGGGAGGAGGCTCTTCTCAGTCAAAGTGGCTGACCTGCTCCATCGGACTTTAAACTAAGCCTGCCAGGGGATGGGGGGACTACTGCCACTGATGGCCTGCTGATCAACCCCTGCAAAGCCAGTGGACCTAGGCACTTAAGGGAGCCCACTCCTGCCTCAGCCCTGGATCAATTTGTGGGCAAGGCAAGGGCCCCCAATGGGGACACTTGCCTGCCTGTACACGAATGCTAGGAGCTTGGGGAATAAGCAGGAGGCACTTGTCTTGTTTAATACAAATAATTACGATGTCATAGGGATAATGGAGACCTGGTGGGACTCCACCCATGACTGGACCATGGATATAGATGGCTATACCCTGTAAAGGAGAGATCAAGTAGACAAAAGGGGCAGAGGTGTAGCTTTTTATGTCAAGGAGAGCTATGCATCCCTACAAGCCAATCCTGGTGACCAGGGCGGATGGCTGGAGACCCTTTGGGTTAAAACCCACGGCGAACATGGTACAGGGGACACGATGGTGGGAGTCTACTACAGACCTCCCATCCGAAGTCAAGAGTTTGACCAGGACTTCACTAGGGAATTTGCTGAGGCTTCATGTTCTCAGTCCATGGTTGTCATGGGAGACTTCAACTACCCAGACATCTCATGGGAAGAGCGCTCGGCTAAATCTGAGCAGTTGAAAAGCTTCCTCTTGTGCATCGATGACCTCTGACTCAGGAAGTCTATGGGCCAATGAGAGGTAAAGCACTGCTTGACCTGGTAATGGCAACTGAGGATGACCTAATCAGTGACCTAACGATCGATGGGAAGCTGAGCAACAGCGACCATGAGCTGATCACCTTCACCATCCACCGCAGAGCTGGCACAAGTCCATCAGCAATACAGAAGTACTTGACTTTAGGAAAGCTGACTTTCGCAAACTCAGGAAGCTTGTCAGTGAGGCCCTAAGAGACTATGACTCTAAGGGGAGAGGGGTTCAGGAAGAGTGGTTGCTCCTCAAGGGAGCGATCCTTGATGCACAAACTCAGGCTATTCTGTCTCGGAGAAAAGGCAGCAAAAGGGCACAGCAGCCCCCTTGACTCTCCAGGGAACTAGCGGACCTCCTGTGCTAAAAAGAAAGGCCTACAAAGGATGGAGAATGGGATCTACTTCCAAGGAGGAATATTCCGTACTGGTCCGGTCCTGCAGGGAGCGAACCAGAAAAGCCAAGGCTGTGATGGAACTCCAGTTAGCTGCAAGTATCAAGGACAATAAAAAGTCATTTTTTCAGATTTGTAGGGAGCCGGAGGAAAAGCAAAGGCAACATTGGACCCCTGCTAAACCAGATGGGACAACTGACTACTGACAACCATGAAAAAGCCAACCTATTAAATGGGTACTTTGCATCAGTCTTTCATCAGTCCCATGGGACACCCATGCCCATTACAGGACAAGCAGGCCTTGGTCAGGGAGATTCCCTGCCCTCCATCAATTCTGACCTTGTGAAGGAACACCTCGAGAGGCTGGACACCTTCAAGTCAGCCAGCCCTGACAATCTATACCCCAGAGTACACAGGGAGATGGCTAGCATCATAGTCCAGCCCCTGGAATGGATCTTTGAGAACTCCTGGCACTCTGGTGAAGTGCCCAAAAATTGGAAGGCCAATGTGGTGCCTATCTTCAATAAAGTGAGGAAAGTGGATCTGGCAAACTACAGGGCCATCAGCCTGACCTCTATCCTGGACAAGGTCTTAGAAAAGATTATCAAGGAGGCCATCCTTAACAGACTAGCTGACAGCAATATCCTGAGGGATACCCAGCATGGGTTTCTTGTGCATAGATCTTGCTTGACCAATCTCATTTCCTTCTATGACCAGGACCTATCATCTGGACAAGGAAGAGGAGATTGATGTCATATATTGATTTCAAAAAAGCCTTTAATCTGATGTCCCATGATCACCTCTTGGCAAAACTGACCAAGTGCAGCCTTGGGTCCACCACGATCTGCTGGCTGGGAAATTGGCTCCGTGGTCAGACCCAGAAGGTGGTGGTTGATGGAACTCAATCATCATGGTGCCCTGTGATCAGTGGGTTCCCCCAAGGCTCTGTCCTTGGACCTGTATTGTTCAACAACTTCATTAATGATATGGACATTGGAATCAGAAGTGGAGTGGCCAAGTTCACTGTGGGGTAAAGCATCCACACCTTAAGACAGGAGGGCAATCCAGGCTGACCTGGACAGGCTCAGCAAACGGGTGGATGAGAACCTGATGGTGTTTAACACTGAAAAATGCAAGGTTCTCCACCTTGGACGGAAATACCTGCAGCATTCTTATAGGCTTGGCAGTGCTATGCTGACTAGTTCTATGGATGAAAAGGACTTGGGGATCATCATTGAACACAAGATGAACATGAGCCTTCAATGTGATGCTGTGGCTAGTAAAGAGAGCAAAACGCTGACTTGCATCCACAGATGCTTCTCAAGTAAATCCCAGGATGTCATTGTTCCATTGTACTCGGCCTTGGTGAGGCCACAGCTAGAGTATTGCGTCCACTTTTTGGCCCCACAATTCAAAAAGGATTTGGAGAAGATTGAGAGAATCCAGAGAAGAGCCACGTGCATGATCAGAGGTCAGGAAAACAGATCTTATGATGATAGGCTGAGAGCTATGGGACTCTTTAGCCTGGAAAAGTGCAGGCTTGGGGCAGTCTGATGGCCATCTATAAGTTCATCAAGGGTGTTCACCAGGATCTGGGGGAATGATTGTTCACCAGAGCACCCCAAGGGATGACAAGGTCAAATGGCTGTATACTCCAGCAAGACTGTATCAGGCTGGACATAAGGAAGAATTTCTTTACTCTCTGAGCCCTGAAGGTCTAGAATAACCTCCATCAGAGGTGATTCAAGCACCCACATTGAACACCTTCAAGAGAAATTTGGATGCTTATCTTGCTGGGATCCTATGACCCCAGGTGTCTTCCTGCACCTGGGGCAGGGGGCTGGACTCGATGATCTTCTGAGGTGCCTTTCATCCCTAATGTCTATGAAATCTATGAAAAAGCACCTGAACAGAACAGTACTGGCCAGCAAATAAATCTGGACTTACCACAGGGAGTTGCTTTAAGTTAATTTCAACCTAGCAAATACTGCTACTAATGTTTCTGGCCTACACAGAAAAAACAAACAAACTACCCTCTCCTTTCTTGAATAGACTCACTCTGCTGTCACCTAAATTGCCTGCTCTACCACACTTCTTCTGTTTATAGGCTAGGGACAGAAATTACATATAAACCAGTATAAGTAATTGGAAATTGGTTTAAACCTGTTACACAACAGAAACTCACTGCTTTCAAAAAGGCTGAAACTGGTTTAAGATAAACCTGGATGGATGTAGTATCAGACTTAATGGATTTAGGTTAAATTAGTTTATTGAACTTCTGTTCCAGATCCCATCCAGATTTAAGTTAACTCACAGTCCCCCAGCATCCCGGGATGCTTTGCATCCCACCTCATAATCCCCACCCCCACCCCCACCCCCGCCCCCTCACAGAGTGGGCAGGCTAACCTTGGCCCAAGCTGCCTGCTCCAGCTGAGAAGGGAGGCATGCTCTAGAGCCCCCTGGCTTTTGGCTTGGGTCGCTAAAGGTATGTAGCTACATGTCTGAAATCAAAAGTAAATGTCTGTTCACTTGCTTATCGGTTCAATCTATGCAGTTTAGCTTAATCTGCAAAGATTGAATTGATTCAGCCTTGGGTTTTTTGACTGTACTTAGCTATAATGGTTCCTGATAAAGCTTCTTTACAGAACCTTCGCAATCCTTCCAAGCAGACTCTGGCATTTACATAGAATCCTTTCTCTGAGATTTAGCTCAGCTTCTTTCTGCCTGTTAGGCTGAGGAAGGGCATTTGATAACCAAACTTGTGCAACAGATCTCTCAATTCAATTGGTCTCATAAAACACACCACAAAAAAAAAAAATCATGGTTTCTGTACATTTACTGAACAACAGCAGATATAGCAGCATTCCAACCCTAGTTAAATACTTTCTGAATATTGTGTGTGCATATATGTAAGTAAATGCTGTGATTATCTTACAAGTTATGGTTCTAAATTGGTGAGGCAGCACTACTAATTAATATTTATTGGGCACATCTACAGGCATTGCTACGTCACCGTAGCACTGCATTATGGCGATGTAGCTTATCGCTATGGTGATGTAGCATCAATGGGCACAACCCATGATATTGACACTATGTCACTGTAGCAATGACCTACCTCATTATAATGCATCACTATGACAATGTAGCTGCTAAAAAGAACAGTGTACCATCATTTAGTAATTCCTAAAACAAATACTAAATGACAGCACAGTAACAACTGCAGCGTGGGAAGCATTTATAGACGTAAGTACAGAGTACTTTTCAGTATTTTAGTTCTCAAAGAAAGAACTTAGAAAGGGAGAACTTTAAAGGACCTATAGATTTAACTACTTAACTGAGGAATTAACAGGCATTTAAACCCTACCATATTTGGTAATTTAAGTAATAACACAAACCTAGACTGCTGGGTGACCTGAAATGGCCTGCGTAACAGTGAATGAGGTAGAAAAAGGCATACCAATGGTGAGAGTCACAAGGTGTGTACTGAAATTTAGCATATGTAGGGGAAGTGTGAGAACCCTGTTTGGGAGGATTTCAAAATATTAAGAGGTGCTGATGGAAGGGAAGAGTTTTCATTATGTCCTTTTCTTCTACTGTCTGTCATTTTTGGTAGGGGATTGAATCTCCTTCTGGTTTCAAAAGTTCCTGACATTCCTGCTACATATTGGTGAGATAATAAAGAGCCAAGATAAGGGCAGTTTTATTCTGATAGTATAGCCACTGACCATCTTACATTTATAGAAGTTATAGGACAAATTCATTGGTGCAACACCAACTGCACTGGGGACAGAAACAATTAATGCAGCTAGCCAGGGAAAGCCTGGGCTGGATATTTATGAGAGATAAGATGGGAAGCTTCTGGGAACAATATTCTTATAGAGCTTCAGCTTGAATTTGAGGTTGTCCAGCCCTCATGGGAAGTAACAGATGTACTGCTCTTTGTCCTTTTCTGTTGTATGTCTTCCTCTGTGTCCAGATGCCTGTAGAGAGTGAATCAAATGGTATATATTATTTGTGTTTTAGTACTTGAGGGTTTGAAAGAAGAATCAGACAGCTGCATGTACAATCTTGGCTCTGCAAACAACTCCTTTTGTGACCTTCAACACATCAGTTAATCTCTCTGCCTCAGTTTCATCATCAGAACACTACAAAGAGGTAAGGAAAAATGACAGGCCATGAGTTGGAAAAGGAAGAGGCAAAAGGCATTTTAGTCATGGTGCATTTTTTTTCATGGCTTTGGAATACATTTTTAGCCCACTAGCAGCAGATTGTCCTTTAATTGACTTAATTTTAAATTGCAGTATAATAATAATAATAATAGTAACCTGAGAGTACTATCTGCTAACCTGGAAATAATTGTCTCCTAGGATAATAAGCTCTGAAATGTTTCTGAGGTTTTTGGCAGACTTTATCAATGATGCACTTATTTCTTGGCAGACAGAAAATACATTCAAATTCTAATAACCTAAAAATTCAACAATGCATGAAACACCACAATATAGCTATCCTCAGTGGGAAGCCCATATATAGCCAAACAAAATTCTAGGTAGGCACTAACAATTAGGATAGATCATGCTGGAGGGCAGAGTTTTTTTTACAAGGGTACACTTGTATTGGTAAGCCTTCTATATCATACTATGTACAATTCCAAACCCAAGAAGTCATTGTGGATCTAGCTCTCCACCCATTACAACATTATTGCCATATTAGACAGCCCACTGAGATAATCAGCATAATCTTCCAAGTATTACACAGTTTCCTTTTATTGGAACCAAATATGGCTTTTAGAATTGTTGCAGGTAGATGAGATTCAGATGTGAAAATTTTAAGTGCAACTGATCGATAAAAGGAAGGGCAGATTTGGCAGGGCACACAGGCGACAGTGATTTTTAGAGCTCTTTTATGCTTTTTTCTTCCTTGCTCTTTGAGGAAATTGTACAATATTTTTCTGCTCAGATCTATTCCAGTATCATGGGCTACGTACAGACATTTGGGAGTGATGTGGGGAAGTTAAATCAGTTCAAAACGGCAATCCATTATCAGATAAATCAGGATGGGAGGGGCTTGTGGGTGACTTAGGGGTGCCAGTTGGGGATGCAAGTTCCATTGAGGGAATGAGGGGCAGCTGTGACCTGAGAATGAGGGCGGGGCAGGCATGACCCATGGGGTGCTGCTATGGTCTGGGAGGATCAGGGGGCTTGCAAGGTCTCTAGGGAGGATTGGGGGAACCAGGGGCTATTTTTTAGCCCCCCCCAGTAACTTATACTCCTATCTTTCCTGCTTGTCCTCCCTCCCCCCACAACTTACTTTTTCAGCTCCAATAGTGGCAGCACCTGGAGCAGCTTGTGGGATGGGGGTTGAAGAAGCTAGCTGGTTCATGAGAGGGCATATGGCCAGGTGGCAAAAAACAGCCTGGTGTGGAGCTCGGGGGTTGGGGAGGCTGAAAAGTGCAGCCCTGAGGCCGTACAGGGAAAGAGTACAGAAGCTCCATGCACCAGCTTGACCTAAATCCAGTAAGTTTGATACTACTAGGTTTATCTTAAACTGGGTTCCGCAATTTTTAGATTGGTTTGTGTGCATGGAACTTTTGTACAGTTATAGGGTTAGACTGATTTTTGGTCACTGAGACTAGAACTGTAAGTGTAATGTTTAAACCAGGTGGCCATTTTGAACCCAATTAACCCCCCAAATGTCTTTACTTAGCCAGACACACACTAGTACATTCATACCACTTCCAACTATAATAATCAGTCTTTTAAACTGACAAAATATAGCAGACATATGGTGTATAAGTAAAGTAAGGCATAAGGTACTGGCAACAATTAGCTGGAAAAAGGTCAGAAGTTGCAGACATGAATAATTGTAACATTATTCATGATGCAAAAAAGCAATGGAATATGCAGAAGAAAATAACTGCACGGCTTTGGGAAAAGAGGCCGGATATTGAACTACCTTGTCCATCTTCTCCCAGAATAATTTAAAATGCACCGAGTTGCTATTGATTATGAAACCATCTCACCAGTCCACTCCTAAAATCTTTAGCACAAGTCCAGAGGGAGAACAGGAGATTTATTTAATTAATGTATTCCAAACAGTCAAGATCTAAATAGTACCTTGTTAAAAAGCTTCCTGATACTTGCTCCTAAGTATTCAGTGTTCCCATTCTCCTGTCCAGCACAGAAGCTAAAATAAGCTATAATTAAGGGACCATTAAACATTGTTTCCATCAAATTAAAGTGAAGAAGTTTTATGAGGCTGAAGCTCCGGAATAAAGTAAGTGATGCTATAGATAAAATAGCACAATGAACTACTTTAAACAGTGCACTACTGCAAAAGCATTAACCATTCTTTAAATGTATAGCATGATACTATAAGTCATTTTGGTTTTTTGTATTTGAGTTAGACAGGACTATTTATATCATGCTTAAATTGTTTTCACTAATAAAAAGAAGTTTCCCCACTCCTTCAAGACAGATATGATGCCAACTTGAACTTCAGTAGAAGAGAAATATCAATGAGGCTGTCAATTAGTTTATGGATCTTTTGAGATTTGGATCGGAAGTTAGGCAGAAGTAGGTAGTTTAAAATTCCAGTTTTTAATCGTAATGAATTTGTGCTGTTTTTATCACAAATTTGTATCAATTTACGCCAGTATAGATGCTGAAAGAAAGCCCTAATGGTAGAGGTTCTGAAGGAATAAATATTAGCAGTACAAAGTGGCTATTATATTTCTTACAGGGAAGGAACACAACTTCCAAAGTAGGCACTGTTAGATACAAACTGACTCTATCTCAAACTGTGTTTCTATAGGTATTTCAGAAAAACTAGAATCTCTTCAAATCTGGATCTCCAAACTAACAACAAAACCACAGGTGTCTCACTCGCATCCAAATGCTTTGTCACACAGGTTAGTTTGGAAAAGGAAGTGTTTGCATGTTGGAGACAATGGAGAATATGTGTGTCTGAAGAAAGTTAGGAGAACGATAAACATGACTGTCATTTAAAAAGCAGTGGGGAACCTGAGCTGTATTCAGAACTAAAGAAAATATCTGGATTTCTCAGAAAACTTAAATCATCATTACAAAGCAATTCATACACCATGCTTCACTGCTAGTACTTCAACAGCTGGTAGATCCTTTGGTATAGAGAGATGGGGCAATAGCAGGTAACAAGTTCTCTATTTGATATCATATTTAAAATACTGAAAATACTTTTTATCTTTAGACAAGGAATTATCTAACCTGTCATAGTTATCACCAAGTAAATGCTGATTTTTAACCTACATAATCATTACACTTTTTAACGTTACTAAGACAAAGTTTCCTAGGTTTTATTCATGGATGGCCATTTAAGTGACCGGGACATTGTACCAGAGGCTGAATAACAAATATATTTATGCATTAATGTGGGGTAAATCAGGCACCAGTCCCAGGCATCTATTTAGAGCAGGAACCAAAATGACCCCTCCTGGAGAGTTTGTGGTGCTAAAGCTGGGGCTGGGCAGGCAACTAGGGACTGCACTCATCCCCAGACCTCTCTGCTCTGTTTCTGCCCCCAGCAGGGTTTAGCCCATGTTTTGCCCTCCTGGCAAAGTTTTGCCAGGGCTTAAACCTGTTGCTTATTCCTCTCTTTATAGTCAATAAATATATTTTTTGCTTTACATAAATAGTTAAAATAAGGAGCATTATGGCTTAATTGAAGTTTAGTGGGACTTAAGCATCTGACTTTGTTTGCTGATAAACCACCAGACTACCTTATGTAATTGAGCATCAGCTGATTAGTGGAAGGGGACTGCGGCAGCAGGGCAAAGACTCCTACACATTCCCCAGACTGGGTCTCGGGTCTGCCCATTAGGAGTGAAGTAGAGGGCCTTGCTTCCCACCTGCTCCTCAGACCAAAGTCCTGCAGCAGGCCACAGGGGCCCACCATCCTGACACCTACCTTTGGCATCATCCCAGCCCCTCCGCCCTCCGCCCCATGGTCCAATTTACCAGCTGTTTATTTCCTGGCCCACTTCATCTCCAGTCTTTCACCTACCAAGACTCCGATGTTATCTTAGTTTGTTGGGAAGGCAGTCCCTGCAGCCAGGGTTAGCCTTGCTCCTCCCCTCACAAGTTGGCTCTGCCTTCACACTAAGTCTGCCCCACCTGGGCCTATGCTCCCTGCTCAAGCACTTCCCTTCAAGGGGGTGCTCCCTCACACTTCCAAGCTCCTGTTAGGGCATCAGTCTTGGCCTCCTTTTTTTCTGGCTGCACCCTCCACCTTATTCTACTTCATAAGACCTCAGCTGCCAGGCATTGACCTTCACTTGGCAATGGCTCCTCCTGGGACGCAAGCGTCTCCTCTCCAGCCTCAAACCAGAACATGAACACAAGTGACCACTTCAAAACTGTGAAGTGACACCAAACTGTGGGCTGAGGTGGGGACACCAGAGGAGAGGGAGAGGCTGCAGCGGGATCTGGGCCGACTGCAAGAGTGGGCGGACAAGAACAGGAT
>JAGPOW010003642.1:38493179-38503352 GCA_030014935.1 Caiman crocodilus
GGCTCCATGGGTGCCCCCGCCGGGGAGCTGGGCTGGGGGGGCGGCATGTCCCCGGGCGCGGGTCTCACCCGCCCTGCTCCATCGCCATGGGTGGGTGAGACCAGCTCCAGTGGACTTGCCTCCCCCCCTGCCATGCTCCCTGGAGGTGGCACCAATGGAGCAGATGGAACAAGAGGGATGCAAGGCTAGCAGCTCCCCGCCCCCTCTGCTTCCTGCAGGTGGCGAGGATGGAGTGGAGAGGGGCCTGAGGCCACTGGAACTGGCCTTGCCCCTGCCCTTACTCCTTGGAGGTGACAGTGGTGGCACAGAGGGAAGCAGGATTGGGGGGGTGAAGCCACTGGAACTGGCCTTGGCCCAACCCTCCCCCCCTTCCATCATCATCACCTGCAGGGCTAACGTGGTAGTGGTGATGGGGAGAAGATCAGGTGTGCCACAGAGGTGGCAGTGGTGGTGGGGATGGGGAAGAGGGGAGGAGTGGGCCTGGGCCTGACACAGTGAGGAGGGAAGGAGCAAGCCCAAGTGGGGGAGAAGCTGGCCCACTGCAGTGGTGGGGGGTGAGCAGCAGGCCTGTCCTGACGCAGCCCCATACGGCAGTGGTGGGGAGATGGGAGGAGCGGGCTTCCTTCCCCCCGTGGGCTTGGGCCCACTCCTCCACGCTCCCCACTCTTGGGCCTGAGTCTTCCCCACATCAGGCCCAGAGCTGCTTCTCCCCTCCCCCCACCACTGTGGACCTGGACCCCAAGCAGCAAGAGAGAAGGAGGGAGTGGGCCCTGATCGGGGGGGCACTGTCCCCACCTGTTCTCCCACCCTCATCATTCTTGATCAGCAACTGGGTAGTATCTTTTGAATTTCTTGACTCACTGTGCATGAGTTATATAGGCATTGGAGCCATTCTTGACTCTGAGGTTTAAATTGATTGATTTGTTTGGTATGTCATCAAGGCAGGCTGATTTCCCAGTCTTCAGTGTGTTAATACTAGCACTCAGTTCCATCATTAAAAATGAAGTTATACCATATCCACTGGTCTCTCCACTTCTACATAGCTAGCCATCTCATCAGAGAAGGCAATCAGGTTGATCAGGCATGACTTGCCATTGGTGAATCCATGCTGACTTTTGCTAATCACTTTCTTCTCTTCCAAGTGCTTAGATATGAATTCCTTGAGCATCTGGTCCATGATTTTTCCAGTGACTGAAGTAATGCTTGTAGTTCCCTGAATCCTCCTTTTTCCCTTTCTTAAATATGGGCACTATGTTTACTAATTACTGGGGACCTCTCCCAATTACCATGAGTTTACAAAGATGATTCTGATCTACCTTGCATGGGTTATCTCTTAATTTATTTATTGTCATCCATACTTTTTCACTAGTATGCATCATATCAGTTGACTTAATCAGGGTCTGCCAGGATTTCCTACATTCTTTTGCGATGGCTAATATGAAATCCCCATCTCTAGTGATGGTGTAGTTTGTAGAAAAAGCGTCTAGTTCATCCTGATGCCTGTAGTCTTTGTACAGGGCAGTGGTTTGCAGGGTGAGGCCTGAGATAATTCATTTAGCAGCCGCATAGGATAATTTTCCTTTATGTATAGGTTTTATTAATTGGTCATAGTTCTTAGGCGATGTTTTGATGGTTTTGACTGTGGCATCAAGGTTTTCTGAAAAGCCTTTCCAGTTCGCCTTTTTAAGGTTGAAAAATAGGCAAAATGGCACAGTTATAGGACTTACAGTGGCTTTGATCTGAATGTCAATTGGCCAGTGTTGGGAATATGGGATAGGGCTCAATACCAGTTTATTATTTAGTCCAGTGATGCTATTGCTGCTGAATATAAGGTCTAAATTGTATTCTCATTTCCAGTGGTGGCTGTTGAATGATTTAGGTACATTTGGGTCATGGATCAAACTTAGCTGGTATGTATCTGACCAAGCTTCTACTGCTTAGCTGTCTTTATTGGTATCATTGTAGCCCCACTGTGTGCTGTGACTGTTAAAGTTTCCAATGATCACCTGTGATTTATTCTGAGTGATCTGAGCATATCTGTAAAGGTGAAACTTGTGTTAGATGATCTGTAGATGGAAGTGATTGTGATTCCATTGAGCTCAGCTGTCAGAATTTAGATGTTTTCTTCCGTCTTTGCTCTAGAAATTATGACTATTCCAGTTTAAATAAATAATACACTTCCAAATTGATCATGTGATGTTTCAGTTGCCATAGTCATTTCAGGTATTGCAGAACAGTTATTGTGAGTCCCTCAGTTTGTCTCTTCTAAACTCAAATCATTGCACTGGATTTTCTTACATAGATTTACAATAAGGTTTGTTTTTTTTTTTTTTTTTTGCCATTGAAAATCCTTCACAATTTGAAGACAGTACTGTCAATGCTGGCCCTAAGGAGCCTAACAAGGAGCTAAGGGCTCATGTCTTCTTTGGTCACAATGCATTATAATTAGTTATAAATTTGGTCGATTTGTAGGGTCCAAATCATGGTTTGGAGTGTTAGCAGAATTCACAAGTATTACCAGGTATTACCTGACAGGAGTCAGTGTGAAGACTTCTTCTATGGCCCTTGCTTTTGTTATGTTAGGCCATAAAAGCATCTTATTATTTTAATAACATAGGGTGTTTTTAAATGTGCTCTGGGGACAGGGGGCACTTTTACTGGAGCAGCTTTGAGACCCACTCAAATTAAAGCACTCACAGCATCTTGTGTATCAGCATCCCTACTCTTCAAAATGGTGGCATGGGTGTTTTTACTGAAGCTCTTTGAATGAGCTTTGAAAGTGCCTCTGCTGCCATTTTGAAGTGTGGGAACATTGATACACAAGACACACAGGCTGCTGGAGCATGCTAATTAGGCCACTCCAGCAAGCTTGATTAATTAATTATAGCATATTGCAGAAGCTTCCCTTCACATCTACAGGCACCCGTAGTAACCTATCAAAGTGTATAGGTTATACACTCATATATATATGTGTATAACATGTATGTCTATAAACAAACATAAAACAAAATTGAAACTTTGTAAATAAAAATATAACAGAATGACAAATTGTAACACTCTGAAAATTAACTTTTGCCTCAGAACAGCAATTGTATTAGAGTATTTTCCATATAGTGTTGACATGAAGGAAGGCCAGGCACAACGGGTTCCTATATATTGAGGCTTCCCTGATGCACTGTAATAACAGCACATTGGAGCAGACTCAATTCATTGAGCCTGCTGGAGCATGGTAATTACCACGCTCCAGGAGATTCTGGGTTCATGTGTATCAGCATCCTCACGCTGAAAAATGGTGGTGTGGTGCCTTAACTAAAGTTCATTCAGCGAGCTTTAGTTATAGTTCCCTGCCATCATTTTTCAGTGTGGGGACACTGATACTCATGACACTCCAAGCACTTTAATTATACTGTCTCCAAGAGCTGCTATAGTTAAGGCATTCCCCTTTCCCTGACACACCTCCCAGAGTATGTTTATAAATGCCCAATATTTTAAAAAATGTTAGTTCCCTTTTACCAACATAAAAAATATATAGAGGAAGTTTGGTGCTACAGCTGAGTGCACAGTTGCCTCAAGAATTAAAAGAAGCACATGTCAATCTTTAATCAATATTACACATCATATGTAATATTTTATTTCTTATTCAGATCAGAAATAGGTATGCCACAAAATTCAGATCCAAAATCTTAAGATTTCCATCTGAACTCCAGTGGTCTTTATATCTGGATGTTTGGTTTAATAATATTATTAAATAAGGCTGAGAATTTAGCTAAGCAGTACATTTTAGATCCAGAGTTTAATATATGGTTGAAATAGCCCAACAGATTGAGGTGTTTGGAATTGAAGGATTTGGTTCAGGGCTATCTCTAGTCCAAAGCTTTTTTTTTAATAAATATAACAATAAGTTTATTGCAACTCAGTGATTTTGTTCAAAGATCAAACATTTTCAGGTTTTTTAGCAGAAACACCTGCAAAAAATTGCTTAATAGCTTCCTATTCACTTATTATTTTAAAATATTACCTTCTGGTGGTGAACACATATGAGAAAAGATTGGTCAAAAAAATTTTGGGAAATAAAATATAAGAACATTAAATTCAGTCTTTAGAATGGAAGGAAGTTCATCACAAACAAATCATCATAGCAATAAGGTATTCTGCCTATCTGCTTATTCTTAGCAAAAGTGTGAAAGATTGCTCTAGAGAGAGATTGCTAATACTAAATTACCTCTTTGACAAAAAAACCCCTGTCATTTCCAATGCATAAGGAAAAATGGAAATGTCATTATTTTTGTTATTGCCATTGTTTTCCTTTCACAAGATCTTATTTGGTTACCAGTCTTGGGTAATCATATTAATTCTGTAAATAGGCTGCTGAAGGCATGGAAGGATGACCATTGTCTTCTCTTTAGTATGACAGTAAGTAGACAATACATTTTATTTTTGGAATCTTGATTAGAATTTCATTCCCATTCCTTATATTCTATATAATATAATTGAAAGTTCAAGGAAAGTGACCATCTTAAGCAGAGAAGAAGAGACTTAGTTAATATAGTTAAAATGTAGATTTTAAAAATATGCATTAGTGAAGGGTAGAAAATTTGGGATATTATACGTCTACTTTAATCTTATAAAGGAGATATATAGTCATTTATACACATTTAAGTCTTTCATACTGATTTATGAGGAGGACACACAACAGCCATGTAGTAGTATAGAACTCAAGCATGACCAAGATAAGTCTGGTGGGTCAGACAGGGCACATGGAGTCATGTCAGCAAGTTTATGAGGTTCCCAGGGGTCTAGAAATTTGGCAGAGGGAGAAGTGGCAATTTCCATCACTCCAAGCACTGCGGTAGTTAACACTGCTGCTAAATCCCAGTGCCATGAACAAGGTGATATGGCTCAATGCTCTGAATCTGACCTGAAGACCAGCCCCAGGCCCCAGATCTGGCCTACAGGTTGGGTACCACTGGTGTAAACTTGTAGAATTCTCTGTGGAATTATCCAGTAACCCCTACATTTTCAATATGACTGACCATACAAGCAAGAATTTATGTTTAGCCTGATGACATTTGCCTGGTTGCTTGACTAGATATAATGCCTCGTCTGATTGATTTGCAGAGGTGGCATCAATAGACAAAACTCTACCAAATTTGATTAAAATCAGAAAACTAGAAGTGAGAAATGGCAAACAGAGTTGTCTGTTTATACGAAGACTGTAAAACAAGTGGCTGATTACATCTGTGACAACATCCACCTTAACACTTCATCCAAAAAACAATTAAAATATTCATAGATTTAGGGCCAGAAAGGATTTTTTTTTTTTTTTTTTTTATCATTCAGTCCTACAACTTATGTCCCAGACAGTAGGAATCTGGGAAGAAGGGTAAGAGTAAAAGCAAGAGTCTGTCATGGGCAAAAGTAGATAAATAGGGCAATTATAGCTGTTAACATTGAGCACCTATGGTGTGGAGGCTATAATGTGGGTACATATCACATCTGGCTTATTACAGAAGGAACAAGGGCACATAGAATTTTGACAAGGGTTAGGGCACTTGTATGGGGTGAACAATATGTCAGAGAATACAAAGGGCCTTGGCTTGTGGCATGTAGGTATGGGGAAGACCTAGGAAAAGGAGAGAATGGAGAGTATAGGATATGAAGGATATGTACAGAAGGGAAATAAAGGACCAAATATTTGGGACAGTGAAGGGCAGAGAAGGGCAGACAAATGATTGGGTAGAGAGAAGGGAAATGGAGCAGTTGCCATACCAGGGGAACTAGGCTACAACTCTTCAGTTTGGAAAGGAGAAAGCTGGGGGAAGAATGTGATAAAGGTCTAGAAAATCATGGGAGGCATGGAGAAAGTGAATAAGGACCTGTTATTGACCACCACAGAACATTAGACTTAAGGAGAATCTAATTAAATTAGTACAAGACAGATTTCAAACTAATGAGAAAGTACTTTTTTTGTATATAGCACATATGTAACTTGTAGAATTCATTATCCCAGGAGCTTTTGGAATCAGAGAATACAGCCAAGTTTCAAAGGACTAGACAAATTCATGAACAACAGATCCATTTTAGCAATGAGACAGAACAATCAAAAATGTTTCCTCTGGCATCCCTAAACTAATGATGGTGGATGCTAGGGAGGATAATGAACAGGGGATAGATTAATCTAGATCTGGGGTGGGCAAAATATGGCCTGTGGGCCAGATCTGGCTCACCAAATAATTTTATCTGGTCCATGGCTGCTCCCTTTGAATGAGAACTGTATCTAGCCTGCAGCTGCCCTGACTTTCAAGGGAGGGGTAGCAAGGGATAAAAAGGCCAAGAGCCATGAGTTATCTGTTCTTTGCCAGGCTGGGGCCTGTTGGGGCATAGGCACTGCTAATTCAGTGCTGCACTGTGTTTCCACATGCTGCGGGAACTGCTGGTGTAGGTCCTGCCTGACCCTAAGTCCTGAGCATGTGGCTGGGTGGAGTGAAGCCACTACAGCTGTACCAACATGGCCTGAAGTAGCATACAGGAACACAGTAAGGCATGGCCCTACCATGCCCAGATAACCTGTGGCTTCCAGGTCCCTTCGCTGAGCATCGCTTCCCGCTCAACAAGTCCCTGCCGTGTAGCTGGGCTGGTGCCATGTTCTGTTCCTGTGTGCCACCACAGGCCATGTAGGTGCAGCTGCATGGCTTCTGCCTGACCTGGCCATCTGTCAGGTACTCAGGGCAGTAAAGGGGGAATACAGAACAAAGGTTAGGTTCCTCTAACCCTGGAGAGGACAATTATTTGGGCCAGAGAGCCACTCAGGGAGATTTGGTGGGCTGTTGTGGGCAGAGGGGGATGCTAACCTGGCCTTTATCAGCTCACCAAAACTTTCTAAGTGGCCCTCCAGCCCAAATAATTGCCTACCCCTAGAATCATAGAAAGTTAGGGTTGGAAGGGACCTCAGGAAATCATCTAGTCCAACCCTTTGTGCTCAAAGAAGGCCAATCCCCAAATAGATCATCCCAGCCAAAGCTTTGTCTAGCTGGGTTTTGAAAACACTCAAGGATGGAGCTGCCACCACCTCTCTGGGTAAACTGTTCTAGTATTTTACTACCCTCCTAATGAGAAAATTCTTCCTAATATCTAACCTAAACTTTCATTGCTGAAACTTGAGATCTTTGCTCCTTGTTCTGTCATCTTTTACCACTGAGAATAGTCTAGCTCCATCCTCTTTCAAACCCTCCTTCAGGTAGTTGAAGAATGCTATTAGGTCTCCTCTCAGTCTCCTCTTATCTAGACTAAATAAGCCCAATTGCCCCCTCATAAGTCATTTCCCACAGGCCTCTCATCATTTTTGTCACCCTCCTCTGGACTCTCTCCAATTTGTTCATATCCTTTTTGTAGTGGCGGAAAACTGAACACAGTTCTCCAGATGTGTCTCGCCAATGCTGAATAGAAGGAAATAATCACTTCCCTTGACCTACTCCCAATACACTTAGAAATACAGCCCCGTATGCCATTAGCCTTCTTGGAAGCTAGGGCACACTACTGACTCCTATTCAGCATATTGTCCACTGTAAATCTCAGGTCCTTTTCTTCAGAGCTGCTGCCCAGCCAGTCAGCTCCCAGCATGGACTGGTGCACATTACTGTTCTGTCCTAAGTGCAGGATTTTACAGTTGTCCTTGTTGAACCTCATGAGATTCCTTTTGGCCTAATCCTCTAATTTCTCTAGGTCACTCTGAATCTTAGCCCTACTCTCCAGCGTACCTACTACTCCCCTAAGGTTGGTGTCATCTGCAAACTTGCTGAGGGTGCACTCCATGCCATCTTTCAGGTCATTGATGATGACATTGAATAAAACTGGCCCTAGGACTGATACCTGGGGATTCCACTTGATGCTGGCTTCCAACCAGACATTGAGTCACTGATTATTTCTCTCTGAGCCCAATGCTGCAGCCTGTTTTCTATTCACCTTACAGTCCATTTAATCAGCCCCTACTTCCTTAGCTGGCCTGAGATAAGTATGCAAACCTGGCACTATCAGAGATACTGAGCTAGATGGACCATTAATCTAACACAGTGTGGTATTTGTTAGGTTCTTATGACATAAGGGAGAGTGTGGGAAGTTTGTAGAGTGCTCAAGAAATATAGGGCATTGTCATGGCACCCCTAAAATGCCATGAACAAACTTCTGGTATATGCCATGAACACCACCTACAGAAAATATTATATGAATCAGATGTCTGACTGCTTCACTTATGGCCAATGGTTCAAAATGTTATGAGTGCTCATTTCTGGAAGATTTAAATAGTTCATCCAAATTGATACACAAGTTTTCTGAAGGATTAGCTTCCCACATGTCCTTGTTGCCAACCTTCTTTACCTAGCCTTTAATTTTGTTGATATCATTCATACAGTGGGGATACCTGATACTTTATACCGGGCATGTCTACTCATGTATTTATGTGTACCTAAAGTTGATACACCTTTGCTTAAGATGCATTAAGGTAATTAGGTACACATCTAGACATGGATGTGCTAATGCATATTAAGGCACATTAAATGTAGGTGTGCATAGTCAAATCACATTAGTGCACATGCAGACATGCTAATGAACATTAATGCAGTGTGTGTCCATTGATGCACATTAGGTTAATTCGCATTACTGTGTCTACATGTGCACTAATGCAACTTAGCTATTCATGCCCCAATTTGATACATACTTTATGCAGGCACCCAATTTAGACTCACATAGACTTAAATCACCATTTTTAAGGCACATTAATGTTGTGCACTTGTAGCACACACCCTTAATGCAGCTTAAAATGGTGATTTTAGGCTAAGCCTACTTAAAAGAGGCATGTGTAGATGCACTCACTGTGATCAAACATCACAGTTCAAAACAGAATTTTTAGGAATCAGTACAGCATTTGTCAGTTAAGATTAGGGATAAGTAAAAAAGGTTTTTTGTTACCAATTTTTATGATTGTGAATTATTCATAAAATACATTTGTTTCAAAGTCTATATTTTTTCCTGTGAATTTTATTGGAGTTGTGGTGGAATAAAGCATGACTACTCTCTTACTACCATACCAATACTGACAATAAGAATTAGGTTTCATTTGATGCTTCCAGCCTCAAAATTTCCTTCATTTTCTCCTTAGCTCTCAGTATGTTCTGCTTGGAAAATGTGCATATGCCTGCCTGTTAAAGTATGTGTAGGATGTAGTACCAATCCATGGGCTACCTCCAGACATAGAATCAAAATACATACATCTTAAAATATAATACTTGAAAGCATAATACTTGAAGTTACATAATGCTTGAAATATAATACTTGAATTCGTCCAAAAAAGGAGTGCTACACCATGGTTTAAGAAACAATAGATGTTACAGAAAAAGGTGTTCAACTGACTTGCCACCAGAGGCTGTTGACCAGGGGTGTGGCTAGGAGCCAAGACACATAGGCCAGGTATAGACTTTATACTTTTACTGGTATAAGTGATCAGAAACCAGTCAATACCCATAACAGAACAGAATTTCAGCACATATAGACTGGTTTAAAAATGGCAGCACCCAGTCCAAGATTTGCACCCCCTGCCTCTCCCCCCACCGTACTCCTGCACAAGGGCAGATGTGTGATCTGTTTGAACTGGCCTAAACTATACCACCTACAGAAAACCACCTAACTTAGATTAATGCCTTTACCTAGCCATGGGCTCTATCCCTGGTCTGTGTGCAAATGGGGAACTGGGAATGTCGACATTCCAGGATGCTAGATTTCATAGACATTAGGGCTGGAAGGGACCTAGGAAGATCATCGAGTCCAGCCCCCTGCCCAAAGGGCAGGAAGTCAGCTAGGGTCATAGGATCCCAGCAAGATAAGCATCCAGTTTGCTCTTGAAGGTGTCCAGTGTAGGTGCTTGAACCACCTCCGGTGGCAGGCTGTTCCAGACCTTGGGGGAACAAGAAACAGTAAAGAAATTCTTCCTTATGTCCAGCCTGAAATGGTCTTGTAGTTTATGACCATTCAACCTAGTTGTCATCCCTTGGGGAGTTCTGGTGAACAAGCGTTCCCCCAGATACTGGTGGTCACCCCTGATAAATTTATAGGTGGCCATCAGATCACCCCTGAGCCTGCGCTTTTCCAGGCTAAAGAGCCCCAGGGCTTTCAGCCTGTCAT
>JAGPOW010003642.1:38508095-38527363 GCA_030014935.1 Caiman crocodilus
GTGTGTGTGTGTGTGTGTGTGTGTGTGTGTGTGTATGGCTTAGTCTGTGTGTTTGTCTGTTTGTCTGTCCATAACACTTTTGACCAACTGCATATGCGCTGCCAAGAGGTCAGGCAGTGATTGGCTGCACAGGCCCAAGTCTGAGCCACTGCTGGGGAAGTTTGGGGCAGTGGTGAAAGGCGGGGCTTCCCCATGCTTCCCTGTCTGAGGGTGAAGGCAGAGGGTCATGGTAGCAATGCCCTCCTGCCACCCATCCCTGATGTCCCCCAGAACAGTCAGCATGGTGGGTGAAGTGGTGGGCAGGAAGGGAGGGGAGCAGGGCAGGGGAAGGCAAAGTGGACACACGGTTGTGGCTGTTGTTGGGGCCAGGTGGTGGGAAGGGTGAGAGGGAGGGGATCATGAAGAGTGCCCCAACAGCAGCTGGGAGGGAGGGAATCTGCACAGGCCTGGGCAAGTGCGGGGTGGGAAAGACAAAAGGCAGGGTCATGGTGGTGGCTGTTGAAGGGGCAGGGAAGCAGAGAAGGAAGGGAGGGAAGTGGAAAGGGAAGGGGGGGTCACAGTGGTGGTGCCCACCCCCCCACTGCCCGGCCACAACAGCAGCTGGCAGGGAGGGGAAGATGGTGGGGACGTAGGGAGAGGAGGAGGGAGGGAAGGGGAGGTAGGAGAAAGGCCCACTTGAGGTGGAGGCACACAAGGGGAGGGAGCCCCCATGCTGGACGCTGCAGGAGGAGGCAGAGGAGAGAGTTTTTACATGGCTGGCCCAAAGGGTGAGTGGGGGTGTGGACCATATAAACACTCTCTGAAATCCATCGTTCTTAACAGGCAATTAGCTAGTGAAGAATGATGAGTTTTATATTATATTTTAATCATATTTTTTGTGTTATCCAAAACAGTCATATTTGGTTTACTTTACTTACTCATTATGCCACTTTTGGAACTTATATATATCATGTTACATAAGCCAAAATTGATAAAAAAAAAACCAAAACAGGCAAGAAGTAAGATTGTGTTAGCATATCTCTCCCTCTCTTTCTATCCCACATACACTTTACTCACAGGTTCTGCTCCTGTCTCATTAAAATTCTGGTAAGGCGTTCACCTTTTCTTCTTCCATGTAATCTAGGTGTTCAAGTTTAGAAATTCCTTGTTGAAAATACTGAATTCTTAATGAATATTCATCCCATTTCAACGATCAGTGAAAGCTAACCCCAAAGCAAGCTAATGAAAATGGTTATTCTGTTTAATTCCAAAAGTTTGCTTTTAGTTAACTGGATGATAGATAAGATTTGTTTAATTCACACACAAGAGAAACTTTAAGGATTTATAGACTTGAACAAAGCAAAATTATTCAGCACAAACTTTTTTCTGCAAAAATTGCAGCAAATTCAGAAATACTGAGACATTATGAGAATTCATTTAAGTATATCTGAATTGCTCACATCCAAACAAAAAGTGTTTCAACTTTTCTTTATTTTTTTGTTTTGACATTTTCAGAATTAAATGTCTCATATTTTCAATTCAAAATGATTGTTCATCGCCAAAATGTACTTCTAGTACTTAAAAAAAAATCTTAAAGTCAAAGCTCAAAATCTGGAACAAAATCTAAAAAAAACATTTCATTTTGGCTCAATATAATCTTTTATTTAAACTTTTGTTTCTTATTACTTAGGCAAGATCATGTATGCCTAGATAAATGGGGCATCTATGCACCTGCATCAAGCTGCTCTGATATGCTGTAATTACAGTGTGTCCGAACAGACTCACAGGAGATTTTAACATCATGGGTATCTGTGTCCCTATGCTGAAAAATGGCAGTGGGGGGTACGTTAAAGCTGATTCAATGAGATTTAGTTAGAGCACTCCCACCACCATTTCTCAGTGCAGTGTTGCTGATAAACATGATGCTCCAGGTACTCTATTTAAGCATGCTATAACAACCTAGCTCATTAGTATGGCAAAATAGCATCAGCGGACACAAACCATAATACTGATGCTACATTGTCATAGTGATGAGCTACCTTGCTACAGTGTATTGCTATAGCGATGTAGGTGCTAAAAATAACTGTGTCACTGGAACAGCGCAGTAATGTCTGTTACTGCGCTGTCATTAAGTGCTTCCTAAAACAAGTATTAATGATGGCACAGTAACAACTGAACCATGGGGGACATGTGTACTTGCAACCAGAGCTAGATTTATGGCTTGATCCACTCTCTAAGTAAATAGATAGTTACCTTGATATTTTAAGGAAAATTAAAGATTTCTTATATGAGGTCTGTGGTATTAAGGAAAACCTGCAGATTCTGAGATAAGCTTACCTGTAGTACTAGTAGCTTATTTAAAACTTTAACTAAAAAATAAATCAAAAGTGAAGAATAAAATGTATATATCAATAATATAATAACATTTATGTAACTTATAGTTTTTGCTAAATATATGCATTAAGACAATTAATTCAGGTTATACAAAATTAAAACAGAACATAATGTATAATGATATAAAAGAAAAGATAAAATGAAGCAGTGGGCAAAAGAAAACAGGAGAATTCTATTGATTTTGGCCTTTATTCTTTGTGCAAGTAATGCAAATAGAATCCACATTGTTTTTTCTTCATTAACTCACTATTTAAAATTTCCCATTAATGGAGTGATGCATTTTTAAATCACTTCTAGAAAGCACAAACAAGGCTACAAATAACAATTTGAGTCATCTATCTCATTCTTCCCACAACAGCATATTCTGCCCTAATATGGATCCAATACCATCTTCCTATGACAACTGCAGATATCATTTGAGTGAATGACCAATCTAGTAAGGGCCTCTCATTGGTTGTAGCTTTGAACCACAGACAGGTAGGTTTCTAAGCCAAAAGGGTGTTTTATTCATCTTAATAAGGGGGAGTTTGAGATGGTCTCACTGAAAGCATATCTATATGCTGGATTCTTAAAAACGTATATTTATATCTTGTTTTAAATATTGGGGAAATATAGGGATAGTGATCCTCAGTACATTTTACAGGGCATTTATCTGAAGGAGAATACAAATGTTATTTAACGATCCAAAGAAGGGTTTCACATGTGGTAGGTGTAAAAGATCTAATTTTGTATGCACCAGTTTAGAATTTTTGATTGACTTAGGTGCTCATATTTATCAGTCTGGTTTTGGAACAGATGATCCTCCCCACAACCAAAACACCCATTAAAATTAGGAACAGATACAGTGATTAGAAAACTTTTTTGTTATGGGTAGATTATAGGGTCAGCAACCCAGAGTTCTGCTTTATGCAACAAAACAGACTCTATCTTAGCTCTATAGACCTTTAATGCTGCCAGAACCTCTCCTTTGTCCATATTACCATCATATAATAAAAGATTTTACTTTACCATCTTATAGTAAAAGAATAAAACTCTCCTCTCCCCGCCCCCCCCCCCCGGCAAACTCCTGCCCAGGCTTGTTTTGCTCTAGTATTTACATTTGTAGTGGGAACATCTACATGTGCACTTTATTGCACAGTAGATGAAATTACTGTGCAATAAAGCATCAACAGTGATATATGCACAGCAGTTAGGCTGGTGTCAAACGGAAACTATTCAATAGAAGATTAAATTACTGCACTTAAATGCACATATAGATGGTAAAATCATAATTAGTTTACTCTGCCTCAAACTGCACCAGAATTGATTCAGTCACATTACTTGCATGTGTTGAAGAGCCCAGTTTGTGTTTACTCCAGCACAGATTTTTACTACAGTAGATTTCAAGGTATTTAAAAGAGGACACCACTTCTACTTTCTTTTTCTGTAAAATCAAACTGGTTTCCTCCTTTCTTTTGCAAAACTCAATACTTTGGATCTAGCTATGTTGATTTCCAAGTTATTTGAGCAGCAACACTGATGAAAAGTGTCTAGTAATCTTTGGAGGCCTATTTGAGATTGTGTCATTATTAATGCATCTTCTATATAAAACAAAAGTGGAATTGAGTCATTCAAAATCATGGCTGCATGGAATTGATTCCCTTTTAGCACCTGTTTCAGATCATTTACGAATAAATTTTAAAAAATGCAGAGCAAGCAAATATACTTCTCATACCCTGTCTTAATTGGGAAGCTATTGAAGAGGCCACTACCAATCCTGTAACACATTCTAGGTGCCGTGTTTGAATAATAAGTAGCTATTAAGTATAGAAAACATTTATCCATTACTGTTATTGCTAGTTTCTTCCATAAGTTTATTCTTTTTATAGAGTCCAAAGCTCACTTGGGATCTAGAGAGACTACATAATATAATTTTGTCTTTTTACAGATTTAGATATTAACAGCAATGGTCCTTTCAGGAATATAGTCTCTAAAACCAGCCAAATAATTCATACCCAAAGAAAAAATGCTGCACTGAGATTTGTGACTTGGTCAATCTCTAAGTTGACAAAAATTGATACCTTGATATTTTTAGCAATATTTAAGATATTTCTTATAGAAAGTCTGGGGTATTATGGGGATAATGTATACTTTGAGAAAAGTGTATATATTTTTCTTACATAAAATTGCTAAGATAGATGTTAAACCTATTCAATTTATTCTTCTATTATTGCAATAGTTATGGGGTTTTGCACATGCAGCTTAAGATTTAGGGAGCAATAGTTTCCAAACAATAGGATAATACTATCCTATTATCTTTTTTTATTTTGTAGACAGTTACAAGATTTCCATTGTTTTCAATAAAAGGAGGATTTTTGACCTGTTCCATTTGGACTCTGTTCCTGTAATATGGACGAATCCCAAAGACTTTAAGGGACATACCCTAATTATAACCCCACAAGGAATTTCTCAATTTTACAGATGGAAAATAGAGACCCTGAGACCAGATCCTTAAAAAGATTTAAGGAACAGATCCAATTTAATTTCTAAAGTATCTAACTGGCACTTGCACAGCTTCTTGGCATCTAAACATGATTTGGTCTACTGCACCTATATGTCAACATGCCACCTATATGTCAAACTTTATTTTTCCTCTACTGTGATTCTGTTTCATTTGGAGATGTGTATAATATCTAGGTATGTTCCTAAATCCTTAGTTAAAGTGAAAAGATGGGTAGTGAGTCTTCATGCTGAGATAAAGGGGTAAGGGAGGTTAATGTCCATGTTTTGCCCAATATCGTACTAGTTAAGGAACATGTCCAGAAAGATTGAAATCTAGGTTCTGGATAAAGCTTGAGAAATTCACAACCCACAGTTCCTACTTCTCAGGTGAGTCTTCCAACCACCAGGTGATGGGGTACGTAGGGGCTGAGAGAATCCTCTACCTCTCTTGTTTAAGTTGCCATTAGCTGCATTGGAATGTACCAGCAGACAAGAGGGAATATAGCCAAGGGCTGCTCCCAGTCCTAGTGAACGATTTTATTTAGTGACTATTTAATGAAAATTGCATAAGTGGCTCTAGTAATATGAACCAGAACCCAGCACTTTTTATCTCAGCTGAGTGACTAAGACAATTCTGGTTGATATTGTGATTTTCATAGTTTATTTTTGTTAATTTCAAGTGGAAGGCAACTTTGAAAATCATGATTATAGTACATGTAAGATTAAAAAGACAACAAAATACATTTCAAAACCTTTCAATATAGTTATGTACGTAGTGGCTGTGTCTACACAAGACGCGGACTGCACAGTTGCTACTGCACAGTCATTTAGTACCTGTATAAAACAAAGAAAGACTTCACAGTAAATGGTGTTACTGAACAGTAGTATACCCCCCAAAACCTTTTTAGTAATGCTGACTGCACAGTATATCATTACTGCTGTGCAGTAGTGTCGCATCATACTTTGTGCCACACAACGCTACTGAGCAGTATAAATTTGTTATTGTAAATAGTTATTGTCTCATGTAGACATGACCACTATCTTTGAAAGCTTTAATTTCATGAACTGATAAGTTATATATAAAACCTAGTATCCTGTATTATTGATTATGATGTCATATAGCATACATTAAGACATAAAATGATATTGGAATTAAAGATATGTTTTATGCGTGTTGCAGAATTAAGCAAATTAAGGACAGAGATCCTGAAAGGTCACTTTTAGAGAAACCTTTCTGTAAAATACATTCAGTGTGATATGTGTTATTTTAAATTTAAGCTATGTATTCATTTAAATAATAATAAACAAAGGTAGTAATGATACATTAAAGTGCTTCAGCAAAAAAAATGTATGTGGAAAAAGCAATGTAGAAGGAAGAAAGAAGAATCCTAGGGTGTGGGGAAGTATTGAATACTTAAATAAGGGCCCAACAAAACTGGCTAACTATGTGAAAAGATATATAAGCAAACTTGTAAGTGAAGAATGCGCAGGAATAGTTGAGGCCAGGTTCTTCCAGTAGATGTGATACCTTTTATTAGACCAACTGAGTAAATAGAAAAAAAAAGTTTTTTGCAAGCCTTTGGGCACAATCACCCTTCTCCAGGTATTGGGAGTGTGTTATTGTGAGATCTCTAAGGAATGAAAAAAGATACAAGTGTGACAAGATGTCAATGGAAATGTAAATAAGTGGAAATTAGGAAAACAAAAGGTAGAGAAGAGAAGAGAGGGGGAGAAATGAGGCGTGGGGTGGGGGAAGTCAAAGGTAAGTAAGGGAAACTCTACTGTAGTCATATTCCAAGGTAGAAAAGAGGCTGTCTGTGAAAAAGCAAATAACAGAAAATTAGGAAGACAAAGGGTAGAAAAAGAGAGGAGGGGAAGGTGTGGGGGAGAGAAGTGGTGGGGAAGAGAAATGTAAAAGATCATGTCTGGCAAGTCAGAGCTAAAAATGTAATAATTCACCAAAATGTCTACTGAGACTATCTACCTAGGAGGGCTTTATTTCCATTATGGTTACATCTATGTGTTTGTGAGAGAAAGTGAGTATGTGTATGTGGCTAGAAGTTATACATACACCAGTTTAAATGAACATGAACTGTTTTAAACCTGTAGCAGAATATAAGTTCAGTGCACATAAACCAGTTTCAAAATGGCTGAAACTGGTTTGAGATAAACCTGGTTGAAAGTAGTACCAGACTTAACTGATTGAGCTCAAACTGGTTTATGCTACTGCTGTCACAGACCCCTTCCTAGTTTAAGTTAAAACAGTTAAAACGAGAATCCCCCTAGCATCCTGGCATGCTCTGCATCCCTGGCTGTGGATGCCAACCCCTCACCCCTACAGTGAAGGGGGAAGGGAAAAATTGTATTCCTCCTCCCTTCCCTGTCCCGCCATCACAGATTCTAGGGGTGGGGGCATTGACAGACACTGGCCAGCATGGCCCCCTGAAGCAAAGTGGGCAGGAAGGGTGTTTGTTTCCCTGTCTTCCCGTCTCCCCAGGGAACCAGAGCTGGAGTCTGCCAACCCTGACCGCCATCTCTACCAATCGCTCCCTGTACGAGGTGAGCTACAGAATAAGCTCCTTCCATGCCCCCTCCACCAGATGCCAGAAACAACTCACCTCCCTGCCTCCTTCACATCTGGTCATGCCTCCATCCCTGAGAATAGAGCAGCAAGGGGGGAATGACCATGATGATGGCAGCAGCCCCTGTCATATTTTTTTGGGAGCACAAGCCTCTGTGGGTAGGAGCAGTGGCAGGCAGAGAGCTGCCACAGACTGTGTGGGTTGAGCAGTGGTGACAATGCTTGCGGAGTTTGTTTGACTATGGCCACCTCGCCAATCTCCAGGGCTGCCGCTCACCCTATGTATCTGTGGCAGCTCTGTCCATCCTGTGCCCACCCACAGCACAGCCTCCCTGGTGGAAAGAGGTTTGTGCACCCAGGAAACCATTACAGGGGCTGCTGCCCCCATCAGGACCATTTCCCCTTCACTGCTCCAGTGGCAGGGGTGTGGCGTGGCCAAAGGCTGGCTGGTATGGCCCCCTGAGGCAAAGTGGGCAGGGAGAGGGGGTTATTTCCCCCCTCCCTCCGGCATCTGGTGGAGGGGGCAGGGAAGAAGCTTATTCTGCCACTCCCCCCACACAAGAAGTGATCAGTGGAGGTGGCAGTTGGGGCTGTGGGTCCCCAGGGGCAAAGTGGGGGAAAAGAACCTTCTCTTTCTCTTCGCTTCAGGGGGCCATGCCTGCCTGCCCCTGCCCCTGCCCCTGCCCCTGCCCCTGCCCCTGGAGCAGTGAGAGGGGACAGCCAGGCAGACCCCAGCTTGGGACCATGCCAGTGGCACAGGTAGTGGAGAATTAAACCTCCTCTCCTTGCCAGTTCACTTGATGCTACTGCCAGGGCTTACTGCTCCCCTCCTGCCAAAGTATAGCTTCAGTGCAGCCAAGGGCATGCTCTAGTGCCCCCTAGCTAATGGCCTGAGCCATTGCAGGCATGTGTCTGCATTTCCTGATTTTAAAGTGGATGTCTATTGTAAATTGGTTCAATCTTTTGGATCTTCCTTTTAGACGTATTAACAATTCTTAACTTTAGTTGAAAGGGCAAGGTTGGAGACTCAGCCTTCAAAATCAACATCAAAATGGGACATACATTTCCTTCATTCTGAACTGCATATTTACTGGTCTGAGTATATTTAATTCTCTTGTGGTGGCAATCTATTATCTTTTAGAGTCTAATTAGTGATTTTCAATCAGGGTGCTATGGCACCCTGAGATACCATGAGAGTCTTTTAAAGGTGCCATGGTATGCAACACAATATTAGCACTGCACAGTGTGCAAACACCTACACATGATTCACAAGACAGAAACAAAGATTTGAAATAGGAATTCATGGTGTCAAAAACATTCTGACCTGTCATGGTCTGAGTTCTTTGCAACAGAAGAAATGCTCTATTAGTTTTCCATAGTCAAAAAATCGGTGACAGGGAAGAGCTGGCTTTTTCATAGGGATCCTTGAGACTAAGAAGTTGAGAGCCACTGGCCTAGTCAGCATCATTTTGGTTGGTTTGTGTAGTTTGGAAGATCAAAGAGATTTTTAGTGACCTACCTGTTAGAGTACAAATGTGCAAAGATTCCAGGAGGTAGGTAACTAGGTTGTGAGTGTATTCAATTAGGAATGAATGAAATTTAAGTTCTCAAAATGAGACATTTTGTTATAGAAGGCTGAGTCCCTAGCCTTGCTCTTTCACCTGCAGCCAATGAAGAACTATCATTTGTAAGGGAGAAGAGTGGATACAAGGATTATTCAATCGCCAGTATTTTTTGAGTTTCAACTCTGGATTAAATTGTTGGTTTAAAGAACCCAAACTAACTATATTATTTGTATAATGCAAATCTTTTTATTTTGAGGAAACAAATTTACTTTTCACAAGCTCTCACACACGTGGTATATTTTCTTAATATATATAGTCATATATATTGTCTTCAAATTCTGACAAAAATGTCATGCAAAATAAAAGAATAAATTTATCATATTCATAAAGGAGAAAACTAAAACAGGATTTCCTGTCATGCATTTATAAGTTTTATGATTATCCTAGATGAAATGAAAAACAGCTTCCTATTGTGATAATATAGATAGGCACTTGGTATTATACTGATAATTTCTTATTTACATAAAAATCACACTATTTTGTTTCTTAAAGCATCTTGGAATTTGCATAACAGAAGATGGTAGTCAGAAAATATTATAAAAATAAACAACAATTCAGTGACTAAACTACTTAAGACGAATACGTTACTCATTCAAGTAGCTTTCCTGATGTTGAAATCAGTTTGCATGGACAAAAAAAGCAAAGCATTTTTATATACATTTTTATAAGTATGAACAAGGAAAAATATATATTATAAACTTTATATATCAAACATGTTAAAAGAGCTATGCATCTTGTAGAGCTAATAACTTTTGCATTCAGAACTTAGTTTCACTTATGTTGCGGGAACAGGTACAGCCCTTTCTAATAATGATGCAAAGTACTAGATGGCTACAAATATACACCTACGTGTAGTACAGGAAAATATTTTTCTCATTTTATGCACTTTTCTCCATTACACATCAGGACAGGATTTTTTTTGTCAAAAATGGCAGGTTACTATGGTTGTTCACTAACTGAAGATGCAGGTTCAGCTCTTTACTTTTCCTTATCTCAAAAGACACATTAGTTATTCTGGAGGCAGAGGTGATAGGAATCTATCTATTCCTCTCTAGTGTTGGGCAGAAAGGCCATCTTGGACCTAAGAAACCTCTTCAATTATTTTTTTTTTCATAATTTTCCCTTTCCTATGAAAAGTTCTGGTTTTAACCAATCAGCATTAATTCTTATATAAATGTTTAAAGTAATTGTCTTTCTTTAAAACTCATTGTAGGTCAAAAAAATAATCAATTGAAATCATGCAACACGCAAGTCAAATATATTCTGAATTACAGTATTATGTTTTTGCTGAAAATATAACTTGCCACAAGACAAGAAGATAGAGTATGACACTAATGATATTCATGCGGGTAGAATCAATGCATCATGTTGTCATAAATCTGGCATTTTCATTTCTCACTCCCACAGACAAAAGATGGCAACATCTAACATGCTGTAAAAGCACAGAATAGCCATGACAAAATGCATTTAAACTTCAGATCTGTGAAACAAAAGACTGTTTTAGAACTGTCCAGAAAGAAACTGGAAAAATTAAAACTTTATATTTGCCCCCAACATTTTATATCTAATAAAACATTGGTAAACAATTTTAAGCTGTAATAGACTATTTCTACATTTATTCTTATATGTGAAGTGCACAAACTATAGCAAGAAACAATAAGCATTGTACCAAAATTCTAAAACATATGCAACAAACATTTCTTTCTGCAAGAGTGACAAAAACACATCATGCAGAAATCTTGGCTTCTATGAATTTTTTGCAGATGATATCACAAATCTAAATAGCAAGCAAGTTTACAATTTTTTTTTCTTTTTTATGAGCAAAAAATTGCCATTATTCACAAGCTGAGCTTTTTAGAGTTGTAGGAAAGAAGCTTTTTAGAGTTGTTCTAAGCCTGGTGCAGGTCCCTGCAGCTTGCACTGCTGCCTGTCCAAAGCATGCATCAGCACCAGGGAAAGGGCCAACCACAGAGACACTATGGCTGGCTATCAGAGTGTCTCTGTGGAGGAACAAGCCACTGATTGCCTCACAGCATGGTCCAGGACTGTTCCCTGCCCCGCTTTCCCTGCCCCCCCCCAGGTATTGTTTGATCCTTGAATATCCAGGGGTATCACTTTTTCCCTGTACTGCAAATTTTTTTTGTTCCTGTGCATGCCTCTTGCAGCATCTCAAAGGGGTTTGAGATGCTGCAAGAAGTATGTGTGCACTCATCTGGATGCACCCTAACTGATTGCTTTTATACTATATTTACATCTGAACCATTTATTCAATTTCCTATATTCTTAATGCTTCAGCCAACTATATTTTTTTATTCAAAATGGCAATTGAGTACATAGACAAAATGTAGCCAGAAAATCACATAGCTAATGAATTGTAATCAGCAACCATTATATCTTAATACTGGTTCATATTCAAATACCTTATTTTTGCTCTCCAGGCCCTAAGTCTCTAAGACCTGTATCTTTCACTTTGTCTTCTTCCAATTATTGGGATAACAGTCATAATAATCCTTCTATTCCTTTCATCACATCATCCATGCTTTCTCTCACACACTCTAACATCCACAGACTCCTTGCAAAACTGTTTATTAGCTTCATTTTCCTCTCATTGTAGTTGCTTATAAAACCGCCCTTCCTTAAAAACCAACAATGACAAGTCTATTCTATTTAGGGAACCAAGATGTGAGATTCTAATTGCACAATATTCTTTTTTAAAAAATCACATCACATTTCTTCCTCCTCTTTCTTTATAATCTTCTCTCTTTGCGGTAGGTCTGATCATGAATCAAAATTTCTTCATGGCAGAGGCCTTGCCATTAGCCACTTATTTTCAGGATCAACCAGTTTTAGCCACTAAAAAAATGACTACTAATAATATATTTTTGACCATGACACACAAATGTTTGGATGTGACATCACAGAAGCTGTAAGACAAAAAACATGGAAAATGATAGACTACCAAAGACTCATCAGATTACTCTTAACATGATGAGGAAAATTGAACATAGTGGTTTACGGAATAGGACAGAGGGAGCTTTTATTATAATAATAATAATAATAATAATAATAATAATAATAATAATAATAATAATAATAAAGCTATTATTATTATTGTTAATAATAATAATAATAATAAAGTTTCATCATAAAATATTATTTTTTACTCCTGTAAAATATTGCTATTTATAATGATAAAATTATACTTTTGACCCATTAAGAATATAGAACAAAGGTATACACCTCAATAGTTATTTTGTTGCAGACACTGTGACCATATAATATATTTAATCAAAAGAAAACATTCAGTACTCTTCAAATTTGCAGTGCTCTTGTACATCCTCAATAGTGGAGCAGGTGGCAGAAGATATTAAAATCCCAATAGCTAGGAAGGAGGATGAAGGCTGCAGTGGAATGAGATCTCCAGTTGTCTTGGATCAAGGTCCCATTCTGTCAAGAGCCCTATGGAAGCTGATGTGCCGCAGGTTATTCACAATAAAAGAAGTTGTGCACATGCATCTTCCATGAAAACAATTTTTCCAGCACATTCCTCAAGACCACCTAATGGTGATGACCACCTAGAGACTACCTAATGGGGATGGAAGAAGGACTGTAAGATCTAGAAGGATCTAGTCATAAGTGACATGAAGGCATCAGTTACAAGAAGGTCATCTAGCAGTTGAATGGGACAGGAGTGTGATTCAGCAGCTATAGCTGTGACTGAGCAGCCCTCTCTAGGATCTGCTTTGCTTACCCCACATAGGGAGGGGGTTAGAAAAGGTGCCCTAGACATAATCTATCTAATACAGTAGTCTGTATTTCTTCCAGTGGGCTCACCTTTACTATGGTTGAAAACAGCAGTGGAGACACATCATCATTTTTGGGGCCTAGAACATCAGGACAATCCTAATAGTGAATGCCCTGGGTGCCGCAATGCAATCATGGCCTGAGAACTCAGGTGACACAGCATCAATGTTACCATCTTCAGAAACACAGATAACAATAATGGAAGACAATCATGCTTAACTGTGGGAGATTGCCTTAAGAAGCTCTTGTACAGAAGTAAATCAAATCTGTGCTAACCTGATAGAATGCTCTTCTGAATTCAGCTACAAGAAAATGAGTAAAGAAGTCAGGAAGGATGTTAGGACTAGTAAGGAAAAGAGCTATGGCAGAAAAGGCCTGATGCCCTTCATAAACTATCCAGTACTTTTTCAAAATTCATGTAGTTTTAAATGCATCCTTAAGACTTCTGTAAAATACTAGTGTTTGCATTTGTGCCACAAGAATTAACTGTATTCCCAATTTGGAATATTAAAATGAGTGATTTTTTAAATTGCTTTTTAATAAAGCAACCAGGGCGTTATTGTTACCTTGTTTGATCATAAGAGGTCTCCAGTGATTCAAGGCTTAGAGATTCTCCTGTATCAGTCCAAAGTATATATGGCATATATAAAAATGTAAAGAAATAAGGTAATATTTATATTTTAATACATCTAATAAAATAGTCTGAATCCCTGATCCAGTACAGAAGGCGTAGGAATTATTTTCAAGAAAAATGTTATAATGACATGAAGTTTGTATTTCTTCCCGCTATTCTACAGATGGAGTTGAGTAAAATAGTTTACATTTAATCTATTATAATTTCAATGTGGTAGCCCATAAAAAATTAAGAACCTACTTATATAGTTTTAGAAATGTTTCAAACCATTAGAATTTCATTTCTGGATCCTAGAGCTTACATCTTGGCTTGAAGTACAACATACGCCAGCAATGAAAATGAATGCAGTTATTTTATCACCCTCCAGTCCCTGTTTGTACATGTCACAAAGAACATTATATGGCTAGGTGCAAATGGCAGGCAAGGAAGAGATTCCAAACAATAGCAAAATAATCTTGGGACAATATTGAGGTGCTTTTTCACCATTGTGAGGGGAAGTATATTTTGTGCCATCATTAGGTGGCCTGCTTAGTCAGTGCTCTTTGACCTAATAGCCTCCTGAAATTAACGTTTTCTATTAATTCAGAAGGTCTAGGAATTTGCTCAAGTTTAGAGGAGTAAAATAAATCAAAGTCTTCTCTATGCTGTGATGATTACGTTTCTAAACAATGGACCTAATTATGGAATATACTGCAGGAGGCAAGATACTATATAAACAGTGATTAGACCACAATTCATCACAGTCATTGCTTTGGTTCAGCTGTTTACTTGGATATTCTTTGAGTTAATGTGAATTATGTTTATGCGTCTGTGTTGTAACTGTTTATATATGAGAATAAAATAATTTAAATATTTTTTCAAATGTTTTACTATTTTCAGGTATTATGTGTGGATAAGGATAGCGCCTAAAATCCAGAAAAGTAGGAATATTTTTTTTAAAGCATTTTGCCTCTTCTACCCACATATTCATTATATTGAAAAGTTTCTTTTCAAATGGGAACATCTTTTGAAATTGGACATTTCTTTTCTTTTATGAAGACCTCAGACACTTAATTCTTTTTAATTTTCAGTTGGATATAGTTGATCATATAACAACCCATTGACTTTTGGGACAAACTATCCTCCATAGTTTTTAGGTTTTGAAGTAGAAATGAGCCTTGTTGAAAGTTTTTTTAGGGTAAAGTTACATGTTACCCTTAGACTATGCTAAATCTGTGGAATATTAAGTGACTTTAAATTTGGAACGTGCTTTGAGAAGTCACACAGCATTAAGGATTAAAACTATTTATTTCCTGCACAGCTCTAACTTGCCACTATTAGGCTGGCAAGCAGGGGAACGGTTACAAGCCACAACACCTGGGCTCCATCCCTACTACAGGATACTGGTGCACTGCAAAATTGCAAATTTTATCTCTGTCGAACAGGCTGAAGTTATCCTAACAAGAACTGGGTAGCATGGACCAAATTTAATCCTCACCTGAAATGGCATCATTTTGATGTGATCAGAGGGCACTTAGTATGAGGTCATGAGCTTTAATGTGCAGATGCTCATATTTTAAGTGTAATTTGTATGGTCTAATTGTAGCACACAACTTCACCCTTAAGCATCAAAGTTTCTCCAAAGATACAGTACTATTCCACCATTCTTTCTGAACAAGGCAACAATAAGTAAAGATAACAGAGGCCTTTCAGGAAATGCTGAATCTAAGAACAGTAGCTTTGAATTATTTCAAGTATTTCAGAATCAAGTACAATCACCACCATTTATTGATAGGAACTTCCTTTTATTTTTTAAAAGGGTTAAACATTAAGCCTGTGTGAACCAGCTAGTATTTGCTTTGGATTTGGATTTGGCCAGTTCAGAGGATAGGGATTTGATTCACTGATTGAATCAATGTCCTGAATCGATTCAACCAAATCTGATTCGGAGACTCTGAATCGGTCGAATCTCTGAATTAAACAGGCCCCATCCCCTGCCCACTCTCCCAGACATGTTGATGGCTGCCCTGCCCAGGCCCAGCATCCTGGCACTTAAAAAGGAAAAACAAAAACAAAAAGCCCCACACTCACTGGCTCTTTCCAGGTTTGGGGGGCAACCCCTGCTGGCCCCCACTTCCCCGTGCTGCATGGTGGGCTCTGCCACAAGCCCCCAGAAGCCCCAACAGCCATTGCAGCATCCAGTGAGTGTGGGGCTTTTATTTTTTTTTAAGTGCTGGGACACTGGGGCCAGGCATGGTAGCCATTGATGGAACTGGGAGAGCGGGCAGGGGCTGGGAGGTGCTCTAGAGGGCTTGGGGAGCAGGCAGGGGAAGAGGCCTGGTGGAGGTGTCTTCATGGTTCCCTCCCTCCTCCTCCAGCCCCTGTCCCTACTTAACGGCATATAGCCTGGGTTTAGCTTTTGAGGCGGCCAGCAGGGACTGCCCGAATCTCCAAATCTCTGAACCTTTTGATTTGGAGGCTTTGAATTAATTCAGACCTTTTAATTGGTCTCCCAATTCAATTCAGATTCAGAGATTCAGCTTCTGAATTGGGCTGAAACTCCTCTGAACTGAATCAGCAACTGAAGGTTCACACAGACCAATTAAACACATCAACAAATTAAATATTTGTTAATATGCCCTAGAAATCTTTGTCTTATTGTTCTGAAGTACACTAGTCCTTGTTTAACTTTTCAGATTAAATGTGGTTTTTAAAATTGTGTTCATTGCTATTCAACATCTTTTATATTCATCTAAAACACAACAAAGCTGCTGCTTGTTTTGGATTCTCCTGGTTCCTTATTACTTACTTTTTCTTGTGGCTATTACTTCCTTTGAATTTTGATGCTGTTTTGGGAACAAAACATACAGTGAAATGACATCCTTCTATATTCAGGAGGCTGGATGTTTCAATGGAGTTTTCTCTTTTTGATTTATCTGAATTAAAGAGGACAGCATTCTGTATTCAAAAGCATATTTGTTGAGTCTAAATGACCATCATATTGACCTTGATAAACATACAAAGTTTACAAAAGTTGTCTTTAGTGGTGGTCTGTAATATTTTTTTCATGTCTAAGCCTTACATCACCTTGAGTATTTTATGGGCATAAAGGACCTACCTTTATGTATTTTTTCCTATCTTGCAAGGACAAAGAGAACCAGAAGAGAGAAGAGATTTCATAATCCTTGTAAATATTAAGGTAAAGTCCATGACACTGGAAAATTGTTGCGCCAATGGCCCACTTTCCATTTGGCACAAGACTTCAGAATCTGCTAGATCGAATTACAAGCTCAATTCATATAAGCTGTTAGAATGGTAAAAAGTGAACTGAACAAATACAGAAAACACTTAGCTGAGCACTAGTTTATGTAGGGGTGTTGTTACACATTACCTTTCGGATATACATAGTGTTCTTAAATTGGGAGTGTCCTTAAGTTAAGGCAGGAAAACATGGACTAAGTTCTCTAAGTGACATAAAGATAGTCCTTTTCCAGCAAGGACTGTCTCTACCTCATCTGAGGCAGTTTCTCTTGTAGTTACATTAGACTGCTCCACAGGACTAAGAGGAGTTGGGAGTGGTCCTCCAGCAACCCAGGAGGCACTGATCCCAGAAATCCCTATGTTGACAGTTTAAGTTCCCCCAGAGTGACATTCAGTGGGGAACTGATCTAAACTGATGGGGTGGGGGGCAGGCCTGATCCGGGGTGGTAGGGGCTGGTGTGCCTGATCCAGACTGGCAGGGGTTGACAGGCACGATCTGGGCTGGCAGGGCCTAGGGGCCCTGATCTGAGCTGGCAGAGACCTGATCCAAGCTGGCAGGGGGATGACATGTACCCAATCTGGATCAGCAAGGGGCAAGGTGAACTTGATCTGGGCCAGCAGGGTATAATAATCTTTATCGATGTGGCTAGAAGCTAAAGAGAGCTTCATCCAGGATGTGGTCCCCTTCTTGGAATCTAGAGTACTGCCTTGGAGAACAGATGAGACAGGCAGGCAAAGAGCAGACATGGCAGCTCCTGTGCATGCCCTTGCTCACCAGCCGTTTAGTGGCAGGTCAGAGCTGTGCACGTCACAGAGGGTTTTAACCCTGAATGTGCTTCTGCTCACAAAATGTGCTAACTTTAACAATTACCTAACGTTACTTAAAGTCAGCACATGCTAACTGTAATGTGCAAGCACATCCTCAAATACAAACAATCTGATCTAGTTCAAAAGTACTTAGGTTGCTCTTTCATGATGTTTTCAGTGTCATGTATATCTTCACTTTAATTTACTGGCCATGTCTGGAAGTATCAAAATATTATAGAAAAGAGTTTATACAGTACTTTCAATTCAATTGAGGAAAGGATATTTTAAAAGAAAGCTACAGTACTGTACAGGGGAACATTAGGGTGAATGTGTGACATAAATTGAATATGCGTCAACAGTACTTTTGTTGCAACTTTCCCCCCCAAAAAACCCAAACAATTCAGCAGCATATAGGGTTGTATTAGCAACTGTGTAACTTGGAAATCAAGGGACATGATTCCTCCTCTCTATACATCACTCATGAGGTCTCACCTGGAGTACTATGACCCATTTGGGGCTCCACACTTCAAGAAAGATGTTGACAGATTGAAAAAAGTCCAGCACAGAGCAACTAAACTGATTAGAGATGTGGGACACAAGATTTGCAGAAAGGCTGAAAGAACTATATTTATTTAGTTGGGAGAAGAGAAGAGTGAGAAGGTATTTCATAACAGTCTTCAAAAACCTGAAGGGTGATTATAGAGATGATGGGGATGGGCTCTTCTCTATAGCCACAGGGTACAGACCAGGTGAAATGGCTTCAAATTGCAGCAGATTAATTTTAGATTGAGCATTAGGAGGTACGTTCTGACCATGAGACTGGTAAAGCATTGGAATGGACTACTAAGACAAGTTGCGGGATCTCCATCCTTGGATGTTTTCAAGAGCAGATTAGAAAGATACTTGGCTGGAATGGTTTACTCAGGGATGATCCTGTCTTGACCAGGAGGCTGGACTACATAACCTTGTGAGGGCCATTCCAGCCTTACATTCTTATGATTGATCTTGTTTTTTTCTGGCAGATGTCCAGGACTAGTTTTGCAGACCAATACCTTCACATAGTTTATATCAGTTTGAACATTTTGACTGTTACCTGAGTTATGATCAATTTTCAACAAATCTTTCCATCATTCTGTCAAGTTATATTGAGTTTTTATTTAAAAGGAAGGCCACATGAATGCTTAGAGGCCTGGAGACCAAGTCTTATGAGGAGAAGCTGAAGGACCTGGGCCTGTTCAGCCTGTAGAAGAAAAGAGTCAGGAGGGACTTCGTGGCAGCCTGTAAGTATATCATGGGCATACATCAGGGCTTGAGGAAGCAGCTATTCATATCAAGACCACTTCCCCCTCCTCCAGGGGAGGACAAGAAATAATGGGCACAGCCTAATTAAAGATTGCTTCAGGCTAGACATAAGGAAAAAACTTCTTTATAAGTCGAGTGCTGAGAGTTTGGAACAGACTCCCCCCAGAGGTGGTGCAGTCATCTACCCTGGAAATCTTCAAAAACTGTTGTGATGCCCATCTTGCTGGGGTCATCTGATCCCAGCAGACTTTTCTGCCCAAGTGCAGGAGGGCTGGACCCAATGATCAGTAAGGTCCCTTCCAGCCCCTAATAACTATGAACCTATTTCATAGTTTCATAGTTTCATAGTAACTAGGGTCAGAAGGGGCCTAGAGCAGGCCATCTAGTCTGACCCCCTGCCAATGGCAGGAACAAGTGCTGG
>JAGPOW010003642.1:38529987-38559986 GCA_030014935.1 Caiman crocodilus
CCCCCCCCCCCCCCCCCCCCCCCCCCCACCCCCCCCCCCCCCCCCCCCCCCCCCCGCCCGCCCCCCCCCCCCCCCCAAAGGTGGGGAGCGGCCCAGGGCATGTAGCTCCCTGCTTACCACAAGCAAGGGCTCACTCTGCTCCCCACTCACCCAAAACATTGTCATCCTTTTATTCACAGTACTGTCCCAAATGAACCTGGGACTGCAGCACAGGGTCCCTACAGGTAAGTGAAACTGACAAAATGCTTTTCTGTGGAATTCTTGTGAAGAGGAAGAAGAAGAAAAAGAAGAAGAGATCTTGGACTCCCATCCTACCTCAACCTAGGCATCATAAGCAAGGGTCACACAGGGGTTACCTAGTACCTGACATCCTCTCCATTTTTACCCTGCCCTAAATGAACCAAGATTTTACAACGCAGGGTCCATGCAGGGAAGTGATATTGAAAAAATAGCTTTCAGGGCAAGGTTTGAAAAGCTGCAGAGTTCTTTTGGCCGCTGCAAGGCAGCCAGCCCCCTGGGGAACATAAGCAAGGCATCACACACCCTTTCCTCAGCACCTGGCCATACACTTCCCCATCTCAAATGATTCTGGGATCACCACCCCAAATCCCTAGCAGTAAAATAAATCCCTAGAAGTAAAATTGACATGGAAGCTTTCCATTTCATCCATGCTTGCAAACTCTATAGGCAGTAGAGTCCTGATCCTGCCCTTGCCCTTCATGTGTTTGTGAGGTGCAGGCAGGTAATGCACATTACAATTTGGAATGCCTAGAGGACTAATCAGACACTAGGCACAGCATGCTCTATGTCTGCACATAACATTGACATTGTTCATGGAAAACTGGTTCAATATACTATGTGCTTTTTCCCAGTGTGCTTTTAGTATGCTCCAGGAACTTTAAACAGGTATTAAGTGGTCTGTACATCTAGACTCTTGGGGTTTAAAATTCATTTAGAACTCTTTAAGCAGTATGCCTTGTCCACAACTTAAGTGGAAATGTTAAGCACTCTCTTTTATTTGTATGTCACACAATTAAAGATAGTTTTGGTTTTTATGTTAACTATGATAACTTATCAATTCTGTATCGGAGAGGCGGTTTGACAAAAAATGTTTTCAATGTACTACAACTTTCTAAATCTCTCTGAGAGAAAACTCAGAATAATATATGAAACAAGACAACACAAAATAACAAAGGGATCAGAAACAAAAATAATACTTTTAGCCAGAAGAGTTCTGATCATCTGGAGTGAAATAGAAATAGCAGATAGTGTAAAAGACACATGTTTAATTATATTTATTACAACTGAAACAAAACCAAAGCCCTAAAAATGCTACAGACTAATCTGATTATTTACATGATTATTTAAATACTTGATTATTTTGTACTGTTAGCATGTACCTACAACTATAGTGAATTTTAAAACTAATCAAAGAAATAACTTGCCTATTTTCTTCTCAGGGTGATTTTATAAGAAAAAAGATTTAAATAGAAATATTTGGAACAAAACCTGAAGATTTCTTTATTTTTTTTTACTAAAGTAGGCACTTAGGTTAGAATCTAAGGCCCTATCACAGATTCTTTGACCTGGAAAGATTAAGCATATCTCCTTAGCTAGAGAATCACCCTTTGTGGAGGAGTCATTAACTGGCAAAAACACCCAGTTTCATTTCCTGCAATGCATTATGCTCCAGTCACTGCAGGTATTCTGAGAAAAGATACTACTATATGAGCACTTTTACATGCGTAATGAATGTAAAGCTATAAATTCCAAAGCTTGTTGCTCCAGAGTTTATTGCTCCTGGGCATACCATTTGAATGTGCACCTGGGACTGCAGCACATTGAGCCAGGGTGGAGAAGCCCTGGCTGGCAGGAGCCAGAGACTGCTTCCCCCTGACTTCATGTGCTGTAGAGGGTCTGGTGGGTCATGAAGGTGGCAGCCCCTACACTGAAGCACCCTTGTGCCCCAGGCAGCCGGGGCAGTGTCTTACATGTGTACTGCTGTGGAATAAATACAAGCACCATAGTGCTTAATTAATTTACTTCAGCCTAATAGGAATGTACATGTAGACACACTGTTTACTGTGGAGGTAATTAGTCTATTCTGCAGTAAATGTTTCATGTAGACGCAACCTACTAGGACTATTATAGAACTGGACTTAATTCCTCTCATCAGCTGGACAAGGTACACTGGACATAACTGAAAGGGAAAATATGATATTTTAAAAACTACACAAAAAGTACAAGAAAAAGACTGGTAACCTAAAACATATGAATAGTATAATAGAAATTCTTTACTATAACTTATAATGGAAGTGCAATGTTATCATTAAGGGTAGAGGGATTCAGATAAAACAAACATTGGTTAAAATGACCCTTGTCAAAGAACAGAAATCCCAACCAGTTCCAGTTTCTAGCAAAGGAAGTGCCCTTTAAAAAAGAAGAATGTCTCACCAGAGGGCAAAAGAAAGTGTTTTACAAAAGCAACTTGCTTACAAAGCCACAACACACTAGGATTTCTCTGTAAATATAATGAATGATAACCCTCTGAATTTAATAATGCCACATCCATTAAAATAGAGGGCACAGCAGCCTCAGTTTCAACTAAAACATCTTGGGAAATGGAGTTCCTTAATCCAATTCCAAATGGTTATAAATATATAGGGCACATTTACATGCAACGCTATATTGCTGTACCAATGCACTATGCCAATATAGCATCCGCAGGCAAGAACCTTGTCACAACAGCTACTTCACCATAGTGACGTGCTCCCCTGGTATAGTGCACTGCTACAGCGAAGTAGCTGCCAAAAATAACCATGTGCAATATGAGGAGTTACTGTGCCATGATTTAGTACTTCTGTCTGAAAGTACTAAATCACAGCACAGTAATAATGTTGCCACAGTGACACATGTAGATGTGCCCATGTTGTGATAGTACTTTAATATATTTGAAATTTAATGTCATAAATATTCTGTAGTCATTTTGATAAACTGATATCAGCCAAATTTGATAACAGCCAAATTCATACCACGTTGTTTTAGACATAAGAGATTCCAAAGTCATAAGATAGAAATTTTGATTGCTGCAGATGGTCAAGTAATAATTTATTTTTAACTGACATGAATTCTTAGATAATGTGACTTATTTCTTCATTTTACCTATAAGTCCATTTGATTAAAAATGAAAACACATAAGAAAAAGAAAAAGATTAGAAGTGTGTACACGAATTACACCTGATCATATGGTTTTTCCTAATCATAAAAATCTGAAGTAGCACATAAACACCAACATTGACTGATAAGAACATTTCAGAAAATTTGGAAAACTGAAATGTGGCTTAAATCTGAAAATTGGCCATTCAGAAATGCACTTACTTAAATCTTAAGTCTGTTTCCAGCTGTATTTCCTTAATGACAAAAAAAAGATTTTATTGATCCTTACTCTGTTTAGCTATGTGTAGGCAATGCTACTAGAAGGTGAAATAGATTCTTGTTCTCTATCAACAGATTGTTTCTTAAATTATAGTCAGTTATCTGACTATTTAAGGCAATTTATCTGTCTAGGTGCCACTGAGAGGATAATCCAAAGACAATGGGGTTGTCCAGATGTAATTAAAGGACTAATATAAACTAGAGAATCACTGTTGACTCATAGACAGCATGCAGTTCGATTCTCAGACCCTGGGTCAAGATTGCAGGATAACATTTAGAAATGTATTTTATTTTATAATGCAGTATATCTACTATAGAACCCATGAAGAGACAATAGAGGTGTAAATCAAAAACTGCTTTTTTACAAATTAACTTTTAAAGCAGAGTCACCCTCTAAGAATATGGAAAATGTAATATGTTTAATCCAGATTTTAATCATCACAAATGTTTCTAAATATTTAACATGGAATGCAATTCAATGCATTTTTTTCAGAATACATTGCTAAATATAATCATACTGTACACTCACATTATTTTGAAACGTACCAAAATTTGGAAAATATCAAGTGTCTTTCAGCATATGACATATAGAATACAGGAATAACACGGGATAAAATCCTGACTATATTGAATTTAGAGGAAGTTTTGCCATTGATTTCAATGTGTACTCCAACAAGATATACAGCTAGTCCTGAACTACCTGACTACTGCTTTAGAACATTTGTTTCTATTCAGGGGTATCAAACATGCATCCCAGGTGCTATATCTAGCCTGTGGAACTTCTCTATCCAGCATGCAGTGCTTTTGGTCAATCAGGCAATTTGGAGGGCAGAACCAATAGAGAGATGGGGCCTGCTAAAGAATCTGTAGCTTTAAGGTTACAGGACACCATTGGACACGGTAGTCATCATCAGGCAAGTAAGCAATGTGCCCACTGCCACAACCACCACCACCACAGCTGCTGGCATTACTGGCTCCACCACTTGTCCTATAGATCTGATCCATGAGAAGCCCTGCAGTCTGGATCCTACCCCAGGCAAAGGGTCAGACTGATAGGTCTGTGATACGTTATTACTATTAGGTGTATGTCAAGGTATAGTTAAGCTGCTGAGAGGACAAAAAGTTGTTGAGAGAACTGAGGTGTAAAGGATTTTGGTTCAGGGACCCAAGATTTATTCCCCCATATACCTACCTAACCCCTTAAGAACCTAAATTTTTACTAGTTAAATTTAGGTAGTTAAATCTCTGCTACTTTGTAGGTCCAGAAATGTTGCCTATTTGGCTCTGTACCCTACCTCTTGAAGTTTGCCTGCAATCCTTTTCGCTGGTGTTTCCTAGTGGATTGTTTAGGTGTTCTTTAATAGTATTGTAGCTGCTGTACGTGTATGTGTGCATGCACACTCACACGCATTGTATTTACTGAAACCCAAGACGACTTCAAATTTAAGTCAACCTCCCTGCCCAAATTTAAGTCAACCTCCCTGCCCAGAATTTATACATGGAAAATTATAAATTAGTTATAATTTTCCAGACAAGGTTCTTTGAGTGATTCTGATCTCTTATATTAGACCAACTTAAATAGTTGGAAAAAATATATATTTAGCAAGTTTTGGGGTTTTAAAACCCTTCCTCAGGCTGAGGAAGTTTCTGGAGTTGGTGTGTACTCTTCCTGGATGGAATGAAAAGTAAAGAAGCCAGAGGCATACAAGATAGGCCATCAGTGAAGAATTGAGAAGTTTGTGGGTGAAAGATATGCTGAAGGAGAGAAGGAGGATGAATGTAGCAGTTAAAGAGTGGAGAGGTACCTGGGGAGTCAGATGTCAGGCAGGTTATAATGTGTCATAAATCCAATGTCTATATTTAGTCCATGATTTTTAGTATCCAGGAGGCTGATGAAGTGAAGTTCATAAGCTCATTTGTGAGAAGTGTTTTGTAAGTTTCCTTTGAGGATTAGAACTGAGAGATTGGAGAAAGAGTAGTTTTACTGTGAGAAATGTGCACCCAAGTTGGGTATTGTTGTCTTAGATGGATTTCCAGTGTGCATTCATTCTCATGCACAGTTGTTGTTTGGTCTCCCCTACGTATTTTCCATCAGGGCATTTGGTGCATTAGATGAGATATATTACATTTCTGGAGGTGCATCTGTAAGATCCAGGAATTCTGATGACTCCATTGTTGGGTGTAGAAATTGTGGGGGTGGTGGAGATGTGCTGGCAGGTTTGGCACTTCTTGTCATGGCATGACACTTATGCACTAACCTTATATACTTCATCCTCACATGTAACTATTTCACTTTTAATAATCAAGGATGAAGTGTATAAGGTCAGTGTATAAGTGTATAAGGTCACCAAACAACAACTGCACACCAATCCTTTACTATCCTTAACATACAGATGTTTACATGGTCCAGTGGTTGGCAAATTAGCTTGGTGGTCACACCCAGGGAATGATAGTAGATAAGCTGGTATCGACCTGGAGGGATGTGGATAGTAGGGTCCCAGAGGGTTCGGTCCTTGCACCTGTACTCTTCAATATCTTCATCAGTGACTTGGATGTAGGTGTGAAGTGTACTCTGTCCAAGTTCTCAGATGATACTAAATTGTGGGGTGAAGTGCATACTCCAGAGGGTAGGGAATGATTGCAGGCAGACCTGGACAGGTTAGAAAAGTGGCCAGTACTCAATAGGATGCAGTACAACAAGGACAAGTGTGGAGTGCTGCACCTAGGGCACAAAAATATCAAGCACATCTACTGGCTGGGAAGTGACCCTTTTAGCAGCACAAAAGTGGAAAGGGATCTTGGAGTCATAGTGGACTCCAAGATGAACGTGAGTTGTAAGTGTGACAAAATCAAAATCACCACAGGCAGGTGTTTACACATGTGGGGATTGGGAAGCAGATTTGCTGCTCATGGCAGAAGTATGGTTTCATCCTCCCAGGCCCTGTACTGGCCTCTGCAGGGACACCTCTGGCTTTTAATGATAACCGTACTTTATCATCCATCAGCAGATGCATGACAAATAGAACTAAAGAGGTGATACTTCCCCTCTTTGTGGCATTGGTCAGAGTGCAGTTGGAGTACAGTGTCCAGTTTTAGACGCCGTACTTCAAGAAGGATATTGATACACTCGAGAGGGTCCAGAGGAGAGCCACTCATATGGTCAGGGGCTTACACGACAAGCCCTATGATGAGAGACTGAGGGACCTGGACTTCTTCAGCCTATGCAAGAGAAGCATAAGAGGTGATCTTGCAGCTGCCTACAAATTCATTAGGGAGGCGTAGCAAGGATCGGAGATGCTTTGTTCACCGGGGCGCCTCTTGGGGTAACAAGGAACAATGGTTACAAAAAGAGAGAAATTAGATTTAGGCTAAATATCAGGAAAAACTTCTTCACATGGTCAAAATTTGGAATGGGCTTTGAAGGGAACTCTCCCCTGCCTTGGGAGTCTTTAAGAGAAGGCTAGATAGACATCTGACTGGTGTCATCTGATCCCAGCACTCTTTCCTGCCTAGGCAGGGGGTTGGACTTGATGATCTGTTGAGGTCCCTTCTGACCCTAGCATCTATGAATCTACGAGTCCTCCACCTGCATTTCCTATTAAGTCATTCCTATATAGTTTGTAACTTCTTAGAACGGTATCCTATTGATTAGCATCCTTCCACCATGTTTCTAAGATTCTTATTATCTCAAAGTTGCCATCTAATACCAGGCATTCTAGGTCATCCATCTTATTTTGTAGGCTACATGGATTTGTGTAGAGGCACTTACAAATTTTGTTCTTGCTCAGTTGCCTGTTAGGTTCACACTATTTGTCTGGAACGGTAGAGATTCTGACTTATCCTCATGATTATCTACAGTTATGCTTCTTATTTCCCTACTGTCTTCTTCAGGGTACTGGGGAATCTACATAATGTCCTTTTTTGGGATTGTGTCAATCCAACCTATGTGTTTTTGCCCCTGTTGGCTTTTCACCATTATTGTATTTACTTGAATAGAGGATGACCCTGATTATAAGACAACCTCCCCATAATGAGATTCTATATCTCGAAAATATATAAATTTGTTATAGATTTACAAGTATAAAATTCCCTTATTGGGGTTTGCCTTGAATTTGTCCTCCTGCCATTGCTAAAGCAAGAAAAATAAAGGCTACCTGACTCTCAGGGGTCAGGTAACCTTTTGCTTTCTGCTTCCTCCCAACTTTTTCCCCTGGCATCCCCAGTGATGGGGACTGTCCTTAAAGGCCACTACCATATGTGTTATTCAGATTGACTATATTAACCCTCTGTTCTGGTAGGTTCCCATCGGCATATTTGCCCAGTGTGGGCCATGAGTTTTATAGTCATGGTCTGTGCTGGCTGCATTTAATCAACTCCATTGCTGGTTTCTGTTGCTGAGCACTTGCTGCTTTTGGCAGCAGTTTAGTGATAGGTAATATATTTAGTGAAATTGCATGCAGTTATAAGAGGAGGGGTTCCCCACCCCCACCTTGTCAGTTTGGGGAAAAAGCCTCATCTTGTATTCAAGTAAATTTCATTATTTATACTATTCTTTATAATTCCCCCCAGTTCCCTCCAAATATATGGATTACTATATCCTTAGGTATATAGGTATATTTTACAGTATAGTTTACTTTGTTCAGGGAAGGCTAGCTAATAGCAGTTTTACTGGTATAAACTTTGTAAAATCTATGAAAACAGATTTCTATAGTAGAAAAGTTCTTATAGTGCAGACCAGGCTTAATAGTGTAGTTGTTTAATACAACTGGCAAAATTGAAGGATGATTAAAATATACCATTTTTACTAACTGCCCCAGGTGGTCTAAGGTTGGAGTATTATAGCTGTGATGGTCTAGGAAATGTGTGATAGCTCCCACTTCTTGAGCAAATGCTTTAACTTCTCTCTGTCCTTCCAAAAAGGCCAAGCTCTCATTTTCTAAAGATAGGCCCTTGTTTCATCCATAATGTATCACATTTACATTTTGTCACCTATTTATTAGTATGTGTCACCATTTGAACCAGGTTGCAATACAACATTAGGTTTTCCTATGGCTTTTTGTCTGTCTTTAACTAACAGTGATTTCTTCCATTCTATTAAAAATTATTTTATAAGCCAAAACTGACAGAGAAACAAACAGAAGTGTACACTTGATATTATTGGTGCCTATATAATGGCAAGGAAAATAATTCCAAATAAAAATATACACATTATCATTCTAATCAAACTCAGGATGGTATTGTACTGGACCATGTATATAAACTTTGCTCCAGTTAACCCTTGTTTACACAGGTGATCAAAATCAGATCCACTGATAAAGAGAGCTTCTTAGATGCAATTAAGTTTACAAAAGGGATACCAATCATGTGTAATTGCCTAGGTAACTACAGAACACTGAGAACAGTTTTGAGAGAAAAGAGCTTGTGGGTCTTGAGTTGCAGTGGAGAAAATAACTGCAGGTAGCAATAAAATCATGGGGAAAGTGAGCTTGATAAATGGGGAAGAGGAAGTACATGTTGCAGATCTGAATGTATAGCTGTCTCTTCAGGTGGGATCCAATAACTTACACCATACCAAATAAAATACAGGGTCTGTTTTCTTAACTGCATTTATAGTTCATGTTGCATAAATACAATTCTTAAATACCAGTTTTCCTGCAAATGACATGACAAAATGATCTTTCAATTAAACTGCTATGAAAACAGGCATTGTGTACCTAACACAGCACAGAAAGAATATAATACTCCTTTCAAAATTTATACTATTTTCATACTGTTGCCTACTGCTAACAGTAAGTATTTAGTTGGTTTTATTTCTAGTATAGTTTTAGTACATTTGCACATACCAATTTCTTAATCAGATATTAAAATTAATTTTAGATCTCACTGCATGTCTGTAAGTTCACACTTTTGTTTTGTTCCATTATCCCCTCCCTCTCCACACAGAACATACAGGTTTATTTATCTGTACTGCCATCAGCAAAGTCCTTGACAAAAGACATAAAATACACACCCTTTCCAGACAAGACAATTCCAGCAAGAACTGCAACATTCACATGGTGTGGACACATCACCTTGCATCCAGAACACTCATTTTCTCATTAGCTATTCCATCTTTGTAAGAAAGGTCCTAAATTCAATAACTCTCACTGGCAGGCCAATTTGTTTTTAACAACTGCACTCTTTGCAAGACACCTTGTACTGCAGTCATGGGGTTTTATTCATTTGAATCATATAAGGCTAAATATAATTATAGCCATCAATTACTTTGTACTTTCAATAACACAGAAAATGTCTTACATTGTATAAAAGGCACCATTAGTGGAATTGTTTCCCTCTTAATTGGCAGAGGTTATAGGTGTTCTTCATTCTTTCTAGATTTCTTTTTTCCTACTTTCCTACAAACTTGCCATTTTTGATTATTTTTATCCAATAACTCTTTAGTGTAAATTCCTAAAATAGACTAAGCCAAATAGGCAAAAACCCAGACCTCCTCTCACCCAGGCTGGTGAGAGGTTTTGAATAACTTCAGACAAGACACATATACGTGTGTATATTAATGCAACACAATAAACTGTTGCACTTATTGTGCCAGGGTTTATTGCTACTGTTCACTGCATGGACAGGTGCACCCAGGACTGCAGCACGTTGAGCCAGGTCAGAGCAGCTCCGGCTGGCACAGGGCCTGTGGGGTTAGTGTGAAGTTGCTCCAACTTGGCTCAACATGCTGTGGAGGGGCTGTTTAGGGTACAAAGGTGTTCCAGTGTGGGGCTAACTGGTAAGCAGCCCCTGCACTGAAGCACCCTCATGCCCCAGCCAGCCATATCAGTGTGTACATATGTGCTACTGTGGAGTAAAAAAACTTCACAGCAAGATAGTACTTGTATATACAAGTATTACCCTGATGTAGTTTATTAGTTTATTTCAGCTGAACAGTCCTGCCTGTGTAGATGTCAAGACATTTACTGCAGGGCTAATTAGTCCATTCCAGAGTAAACATCTTGTGTCAATGTGCCCACAGGGCAAACTACACCCATATCTCTCATATCCTGGGATAGTACTCACAGGTTATTATATAATCTGTCTAGGTCAGATTGCATTCTCAAGGAAAAGACTGAATCCTGCTTTGAAGAAAAGAACTTAATATCCAGAAAAGCACCATGATGCCTAAAGTATAACACAGGTGGAATTTTGGTGCCAAAAATTGAAATGAACAATCCACAAATGCCTGGAGCAACTGGTTTGGCAGCTGGTTCTGCTTCCTGCCTAGAGGTGCTCTCATCTATACAGAGCTGAATATCCCAGTGCCTATTTCACACCTAAAGCCATTTGGAAAACAGAAACTACATATACAGGAATTACATATACAGGGGCTTGCCTATCTTGTGACACAAGAGGGTCCCAGCAGGAGAGAGGAGTCCATATTACATATGCCATGCCCAGAAATGCCAAACCCAGAAACCCAGAAATACACCAAACCCAGAAATATACTAGTCAGGCTGCTTTTGATGGCACCCATCCTTGAGCCATGATCTCTCATGTGGGAATGAACCTGGAATGTCCTCCCCAGCAATATGGAATATCACCTTCCATCAATAGGCCAAGGTGGCCAAGGCACTGGTATCCCATCCTCTCTAGGACCCACTGCTGCCATACTGTGGAGCCCCATCAGATCAGCTTAAGCCACTAATATCAATGAGCCTTCCACACAGTACATAATTGGAGAAAGACCTGGGCTAGCATCCATCTCTCACTTCATAGCCTTACTCTTGGAACACTGCCCAGAAAATGGGAAAGCTGAGTTCAGTGCCCCCTCCTCAGCCTTAGGTGATTCAAGTCCTTCTCTCAGAAGAATGTCTTAACTGCCAGGCTAGAGGCAAGGATAAGTGAGGAACATTCTTCACCCTTTATGATGAAATTCTGCCACTGTGAAGAAAGGAATGTAAGAAACATGGAGGCCAAGAGAAAGGGAATAAGCACACACCGCAAGAAGCAGGATTTTGTTATCTAGTAATGAGATCACTCCCTTCAAAGAGGGAAGACCTGTTTCCAGTCTCCTGTCCAGGAACTGCATATGTACCTTGTACTGAAAAGTCATTGGCTAAAAACAGCATAATGGACTTAAAACAGTTCAACCCCTCCAAGAGAGTGCCCTCATCACAGGGCTATAAATTGATTTCCTTTTGTGAATCTTGTATTCCCTTCTGCAGAGTGAGATACAGGGCAAGTAAATTTTTGCATAGGGGATGGCTGCGGGGCAGGGGGAGGGGAAGGATGGAGGTGGAAGAAGCACAGGGGAAGTCCAGTTTGTAATCTTGTGATTACTCATTCTCCTGGAAAGTGCAAGAAATAGGTTTAAATCCCCTCAGGTGAGGAGACATAAACCCAAGTCTCCCACTTGCTTGGGCAAGTGCTCTAATAATTAAGCTTTTAAAATGAGGGTGCACACATTACTACTGCCTGTCATGTTTTAGAAGAAAAGAGTGCGTGTGACAGGGGAGGAGAAAGCCCCCTCAACTCACCCCATGCACACCCCCCCAACTTGCTCTGATACTTACCGCATGCGCAGCAAGGAATGACAGCTGGGGAGAGAGGCTGAGATGGGGAGAGCAGGTGTAACACTTCCAGGGCTGCCTGAGCCTACCAATCAGCAGGTGAAGGAATTGTGGCCAGAGAGGCATGGGCTGCTCAAAAGGCAGTTGAAAACCCGGCTGGAGTATGCTGAGGAGGAGAGCCAAGCACCAGCAGGGAGATGCTGGCAGGCGACCTAGGGAAACCAAACCCTGGGAGTGCCACTGGGGAGAAGCAGCTCACTGGGACGCCAGCACAGGCAGTCTGGGCTGCAAGGGGAGACCCAGGAGATGCAACAGAGGGCAGCACAGAGGGGTCTTTGGCACTCTCAGGCAGTGCAGTAGGTATAGGGTCATGGAGTGCAGTGAGGGAGAGACTCTGGCTCAACCAGGAGCCTCTTCAGAGACAAGGCAGGGAAACCATGGAGTGCAGGGAGAGAGAGATGGGCAGCACCAGCTGGTGTGACCCAGACAGCCCACCCTCATGTCAGATGCAGCCAGGGTGGGAAAGGGTGGGGACCCAAAGGAGCTGGTAGAGGCCCGACTGCCGTACCTCCCAGACAACAGTGGGAGGAGCTGCCATACCTCTCGGACAACTATTAGACAGAGGGGAGCCAAGAGGTCTCAAGCGGGACAATAAGCCCAGGAAACAAAATCCCAGGGACCCAGTTGCAGACACAGACCTCATCTGTTCATTGTACTCCTAAGTTTATGGTTAACCCAAGACTGGGGTATGTTTAGTTGCCAAGGCCATGGTCCACAGATGAGGATGGCCTTCAGGAGACTTACAGCCAGAAGGCTGCCAACCCTTGCAGGTGGGCTATGCAGATGAGACAAGATCATACGAGAGCAGGACCTGCAGAGAGCAGAGTCCACCTTGGCCATGGATGTGGTAAGGAATGGGGTAAATGGGAGGTTGGAGCACCATGAAAAAACCCAGGTTTGAGACCCCATGAGCTACCTATTGGGAACTGTCTCCCAAGAAAAACTAAAATATCTAAAGTGTGGCTAGAAGAGTAGGAGCAGCAACCAAATCACATAGGTGATGCCAAATCTGGATCTCAACCTGATGTCACTGGGGAGCAAGGCACCAGTCAAGAAGGGACTGGTGCCAAATCCCTACAACACTTATCAGTGACAGTGAGTCAGTTACCTGCAACCAAAGAGATGCAGAATGTAAAACCCACTGAAGACTAACTTTTAAGTGGTCAGGGGCCCACCTGCATGACATGCCTTTTCCCAGGCACATACTATACAGCCTCCCCCTACCACATGGGCTGCTCAGGCTTCCTAAGTCCTCCCACCATATGGGCCCCCCTGACATCACAGAAGCTCCTTCTCCACCTTCCCTACCCCCGTACACCATTCAAAATCTATCCCAAGCAAATACCTATCCAACCTCTTTTTGAAAACCTTCATGGATCTTCCATTACTTCTTTATCCAGCTTGCTGTAGTGCCTTATTGTTCTTATGGTTACATAGGGTGGTTTTTTTCCCCCTAGAAGTTGTTCTAAATGTGCTTTGCTGAAGTTAAATCCATTGCCACATGTCTTGTCTGCTGTGGAAAAGTAGAACACTATTTCTTTTTTTTATGACAGTCTTTTAAATATTTGAAACCTCTGTTATGTGCCCTTTAATCTCCTTTCTCCAAACTAAACATACCTATTCCCTTCAAGGCTTTTCTGTTACAGATGGCATTCCAACCCCTTTATCATCTTTGTTGCTTGCCTGTGGACCTTCTTTAATTTCTTGATATTGTTATTCAACTTCAGAGCTCAAAACTGAATATAGTTTCTCAGCTGAGAGCTATACTGCATTGAATATCATCTCCTCTGTCTTTCATGCCATACCCAGACATCTAACTTGGGGCTGGAAATTCTACACCTGGATGCATATTCTTTGATGGGTGGTACCATCTTCCAGATAACAAATTAATTATTAGAAAAGTATCATTATGGATAAATCTTTGTGGATCTGAGCATTGGTTCCTCACTTGAGAAGACTGTTCAAATGTGCAGAGCTCAAACAGATAGAAGTATCTCCTTGAAGCCCTGTGTGAGATGCCAAGGAGGTGGGATTTAGCAATCACCCCTATATTGGCTATCCCCATGCAGCTACATGCTCTAGACAACTCAAAGCAGCTCTCTGCCCTGTGTTCTGGCTGTTATGGATCCTACCTGAGATGCCTAATTCTCCCTACACACTGTGGAGCTAGAGTGTCTTGGGAGCTCTGCTGGATTCTACTTCAGGAGTCTAAGCCTTTCACTATAGCCAACTCTTACTGATGACATATGACATTTGAATATGCTACATAGGGTGGGGGGTGTTACTTATTTCTGATGGAAAGTTTAGGGTAATATTTGCATTGATTTATATATTTTACAATTGTCAATACATACCTGAATTTTTTTTGTCAGGACTGGTCCTGTCTATTAATATTTTGCTTAAGTAATTCAATAATAAACTATTTCAACTATATTTTACTATCGAGATAATCTAAGTTTGTTCAAAACAAATTGACTTTCAGATTTCTTTCACAGTACCCGTGGTTCAACAGTAATGATTTTACAGCTCACCACTGGAGTGATAATTTTATTTACTCGGGGTTTTTTTTAATCCACTTCCTAGGAAGCTTACCTGGCAGTCATCTTTAAAATTGCATTACAAATTTCAAGCAGATGGTTTTCCTAACCTGCTGGCTATCAAATTCATGCCATCAGTCTCCCAGAGGTGGTTAACATAAAGCAGAAATTTTCAGAAACCTTTAATAATTAGTAGCAAAAAAAATTGATTAATGATGTGAAAGATGCTTCTATAAAATCATATCATTACCTTACAATGGAAAATTATGAACTATTTAGAAATCTATATGATAGCTTTCTAAAGAAAGAGCTTCCAGTTTCTATTTGCTTATCCAAGATTCCCAGATTTGTATTAAATATAAACTGTTAAGTGAAAATTTGTTACTGAGAGAAGAAAGCACTTAAGGGGTGTATCCACACATGTAAGCACCCCATGCAAGTGCCCCATGCTTTCAGCAGCTCAAATAGAAATGGTATAAATTTGAGCCAGGGATTTTTGCTTAGGCGCACATGCCCAGATGTGTACTTTGGTGTGGGGCAAACTGTGCCACTTGGGGCAAAATAATGGATCTGCAGCCAAGGGAAGCTAGAGCCTGAGGCCAGCACCTGTGCCGTCCCTCCCCAGCAGTATAAAAAGCTGCCCTGTCTTTACCCCATCAGTACAAAAAAATGCCATGGCAAGTAGCTCAGAGCTACTTGCTCTCAGGAGCTTCTGGGGAAGGAGCCTCTGGGAGAAAGTTGGTCACACCCCTTCCTGTCATAGGCTGCTAGTGCTGTTGGTTGCTGCAAGGTTGGTCTCAGAAGCTTGTGGGAGAAAACGACTAGGCCTCTTCCTGCCTCTGGCTACTGCTACCTGCTGGCTCATTCTCAGAGTTTTTGTGGCTAAGTTGGCTGCATCCTTTCCTGCCTTGGCCTGCTTCTGTTGCTGTTGCTGCCCCCCCATGGTGGGGGGGGTCTTCTGCTGTACACCACTGCCCCTCCTCAAGGAGGGAACCACCACACCCCAGAACCACATCCCAGCACTGCACCCCTGTTCTGGCCTACTGCCCAGCCCACCACCAACCAACAGTCAGGGGACAGCCTGGGGAGGGAGCCTGAGTTGCCTTTGGGCCCCTCCTCCCATGCTGACAGAGCCTAAAGGTGCCTTGCCTGCCCCAGCTGCTTAGCAGGCCACCCCCCACCTTCACCTCCACTTTCACCTGAAGTATACCCTGAGTGGCTGAAACTGCTGTTGGTTGTGCAGCTGAGTAAGCCAGCTCAACTGTCCCCAACCTTTGTGTGTGTATTCCTCATTTGGTTTTCTTTATTGTTTTCCCCTCCCTTATGTGAAGCAATGGCAGGGCAGGAATTCTCTGCAGGTCTCATCCTGTCTGGCACCTGGGCATGCAGGGTGTGTGCTGGGGGAATGTGGGGTTTGCAGGAGGGCAGTAGAAAGTGTGGTGGGAGGATGTTTGTGGCTGTGGAAGGACCACAGGGTTTGTGGATAGGTGTGGGTGAGTTGTGGGTGGACTGTGAGGGGAGGCTGCATAGGAGAGGTGTGTCTCCTGTTCCCCACAAGGTGCAGGCCCCCTGCACATATCACAGACTGCCCTCCCCCACAGGGGCCACATAGCCCTGACAGGAGCTGCCACCTTCCCTGCAGGTCCCACATGCCCCATCCCTGCGTGCTTCCCCAGCTATCCAGATTGCTGCCCTACCTGGCCCCATTCCCTGCTGTTTCCCACAGCCCCCCTGGTGGCTGCCCCCAGGCCCCTAATGGGGGACTTGGCCCTATCCCCTGCTTACACCCTCAGCCCTGCCAATAGCAGTTGCCATCAAGGACACTGAGGCCTCATGGCATAGCCCTTCCCCCCCCCCCACACATACTGTATGGGGCATTGGGGGACAGTGGGGCCCGCCCTGCCCATCTGGCACCCATACTACCACTGCCCCATTGTGCAAGTGTGGCCAGGGTTGGCATGACACTGCACAGCTCTGTGCACTGTCAGGAAGCTGGGGCCACTGGAGCTGTCATCCAGGCCCTGTTCAGCACTGGGGGGCCCCAGTGACCCCAACAGCAGCTGCTACTGCCACTTTTTTGAAGTCTCAGGATGCTGGGGCCTGGTGGGGCAGTGATCAGGGAGGCTCAGAGGGCAGGTGGGGGCTGGGGCTGGGTGGGGCTATGTGTCCCCATGGTCCCCTCCCTATCCCTACTTACTGGCAGATGCCCAGGTCCCTGTGGATGGAGCACTGCCTAATCTGCATGGGCAGACAGTGTGCTTCAGCACTGGGGTGAGGGCCAACCATAGAAATGCTTTGGCTGGCTACCAGAGTGCCTCTGTGGAGAACCAAGCCTCTGGTTTCTTCAGGGCATGGTTCAGGACTGCTTTCTTCACCAGTGTTTTGTTTTGTTTTTTGTTTTAGTTTTTTACCCTTAGATATCCAGGGGTCTGATTTTACCCCTGCACTGCAAATTTGCAGTGCAGGGAACATTTTTCATCCCTGCATGTACCTCCTGCAGCATCTCCAAGGGGTTTGAGATGCTGCAAGATGCACATGTACACTCATGTGGATGCACTCATGATGTTCAACATCATGATTATAGTTGCAGTGTGTTACCAGCAGCCAATAGGAATGTGTTAAAAACAAATCATGCCAAGCTGACCTGATTTCCTTCTCTGAAAGGATAACTAGATTGATAGGTGAAGCAATGAAGTGAATATAACAGACATAGACCTTTGTAAAGTTTTTAATACAGCCTGACATGATAGGCTCATAAGAAATTGGAGAAATGTGGGGTAGGCAGAATTACAGTTAGGTGGACATATAACTGTCTGAATAAGCTCAAGAAAGAGTAACTATAAATAAAGTGATCTCACAATGGCAGGAGGTTTTAAGTGGAGTTCTCATGGCTCTAATTTAGGTCTGCTGATTTATATTAATGATTTGGATATAGAATGGAGAACTTCTTGGACAAGTGTACATAGACCTGGGAAAGAATTGTAAAAAATATGGAGGATTGGATTGGAATTCAAAATGATCTCAGTAAACCAATACTATATAACATAAGGAAATGTAAAGTTCTACATGTAAGGAAGGAAAAACAAATAAACAAATACAGAATGGGAGACAATTGTACAATTGGGAGACAAGAAGCCTCACTAAGAAACATCTGTGAACAATAGAAATCTCAAACTCAGCATGAGCAAGTGATGTGATGCAGTTATAAGAAAAAATGTAATTTTGAACTACGTAAACAGAAATAGTATATGTAAGACAGAGGGCATATCAAGAAGAGACTTTTTCTATGCAGTAGACTAATTACCTGCACAGTAAACATCTTGGTGTCTACATATGTGCCCTATTAGGCCAGAGTAAACTAATTTATTCTACAGCAGGATAGTACTTGTAAATACAATAAAATACTACATGTACTATCCTGCTGCAAAGTAAAAAACAGGATAGTGCTTTATGAGGGTGCTTTAGTGTGGGGGCTGCCTACTGGCTGGTCCTCCACTGAAGCACCCTTGTGCCACAGCCAGCCCCTCCACAGCAGACTGAGTTGGGGAGAGCAGCTCTGGGCCGGCAGCCTGGCCCCCTAAAAATTAGAGTTATGCTATGGAAAAGGAAAAAAAAACAAAACAAAACAAAAACAATTGTCAAAGGTCATGGGAAAAGGTATTTGGAAAGACTCAGATTTTTATGTATGCATCTGAACCTTTGGGTGTTGGCATCAACTCAAGCTCTAAACTATAAAAGACACAGGTTTCCTAACTTTATACCTAGAAAAAATAAGCATAGTAGCATTTGACAGATGTGTTTATTTTTAACAAAATCCTATTTACTGCTACTTGTCTACCCAAGAATAGGGAAAGATAAAGCATTTCTAATGCTCACAATTTATATCTAGGAGTAAAGGACCTTCCTTTCCCCTTTCAAAATTCCTATATTGATTTTCTACATGGCATTTTAGCCATATTTTGTTCATTCACTTCATCCATAGTTTGATAAATCAATGAGTCTGAATACCTCTGCAAATCTATGGACTTCTGCATTTTAGAACCAGTATTTGGGGGCGGGGGGGATTCTCTGTTGTAGTATTACTCAGATTTTAACACACATTCTAGTAGTACTTTTTCATTTTAATTTTAATGATGACTTTGAAAAGAAGCTAATTGAATGGGTGGAAGGAAGGCACAGCTTTGCAAAGCTATTATTGATGTCACCCTCTGGGTAAAACATTAGATTGAAAACAGATATGTTCAATTAATAAGTCTATTGACCACACTGCTGTCTTATACATTTCCACTGAAGTTAAGCTTTATAAAGCAACTGCTATGTTACAAGTATCTCATATTTCAAAAAGCTAGATACCAACAAAAATAATGTATGCAAAAATGAACGTTTGTATGGTGAATTTGGAACAATGCTTGTTTTGAAAGTGATGTATTACCTATGTAGAGTGGAAAAATGGAGGTTCTTAATAACACTGTAAAACAGCTGCTATAGGAATTTTGCCTAGCCATTGTGATTCAATCAGACATGAGTTGTTTCTATGCAGCTGGTTGCAGCTGCCAACCAGGACACTGGCCTATCAGCTTTTCTGTTTTTCCTTTCTGATTGCTGGTCAGCTGGAAATTTTCTAGAGATTTTTTTTGGCAGGGGGCCGGGGGGGTTGGGAGGGGAAGCTGGTTATAACTTTCTTTGGGCCAACAAAAAAAATTGTCTTGATACTTCTTTTGAATCTATTGTGCTAGGAAAGAATATTGGGAACATTTAAAACTCGATCATGTCAGTCTCAGAAGTGATGTTTTCAAAGTGTATTAGTTCACTAAGCTCATCGTGCACAGAAGTGATTTTTCTGAAGAAGTAGAGGAAGGACTCAGTCATTTTACATCTACAAATCTGCTGCACTTTAGTTACTTTAGGGTGAACAGGAACATACTAAAAGAAAGGTGATATAGAAAACACTTAAGCATGCATTTTATTTTAATAGGAATGTTTTCCTCAATTGAAGTCAAAGCCAGGATTTTGATTTCCAACAATGCTGGGACCACAAATGATTGTAAAATACATGTGACCTTGCCAACATATATAATGGTGAATTAGTTAATTAGAGGGAGTAGAAATCAACTGCACTGTCAGACTCAGAAGGAGTCTAAAAATACATCTGGGAATGGGAAAAATCTAAAATGTATCTGGACAATTTTTTTTTTTTATACAAAAAAAGAAAAAAGATGGAACTATGTAGGTGCTGGATTCAGCATTAGCAAAGGTTTGTCCAGATATGTAAAGGTAGTAGATATAAAAGTAATCCAAATCATCATTAAAAGTATAATGAATCAAACTATTTTATAAAAACTGGAACCCTTCTCCTCATTACAAGATCTGGGGCTTAATCCTGCATACAATATTTAACAAATGGCATTTGCTGATATGAATCTGTATTTGCAAGACTGTTTAATTATATTAGGACATGGTATTTAATAAGGCATAACCTGCTTATTGCGAACAAGAGGAAAGACAAGAGGTTAATAATATGAAATACAATGACACTAGCAATTTCAAGAAAACACATTTAATGTATTTTCATTTCAAGAAAAATTCATTTAATGATTCAAAATCACTGGACCAGGAACAGCTGCAATGCTCAAACTATGCTTGTTCTATGGTTTAGACAAAATATCTTTTGCTAATTAAGACTTATTTAATGATCCCAGTATACTGAATGACCACAGCTGAGAAGAGGAACAAAAATGATCTTACTCAGTTAAGTCAAATTAATATCAGCATTCAGTTGCTCATTATAAATAGTATTTTTAAACAAGAACAACACAAACCAGACTGATACTTCACTGACAGCAAAGGAGATGATTTAAACACGCCCTGCAGCTTTTACCACAAATCAGACTTGGTTTGCTGATCTCACTAATCTGAGTATTTGGTGAATGTAGCTCTTAAAAGGTCTGCATTGTCTTATAGCTGGAGAACATTTTCCATGGGATCTTTAGTCTGGAACTGCTGACAGGAGTCATAGCTGGCAAGTTCAATCAACTTTTAAATGAGTAACTGTGACCGACTCATCAGGATGCAGAATGACCATTAAGTAGCCTTCATAGAACACACTTACACTTGCACGTCTCTTACTTTTTAATGAATAAATTCTCTCTGACCCTCTACCAAAAGAAACAAATAATTAAGCATCCTCCCTCCCTCTTTCCTTTTCAAAAGTTAGCCTCTTTTTTATATTAGTATTCCTCAGTGTCAGACTTCTAAAAATAGTGCTGGAGTTCCCTATTAGGCATCACTTGAAAGAAAAGCTTTGGTCTTCTATTCCATTTCTAACCCAATAATGAGTCGAGGCCAGATCATTCAGTAACCACATTTTAATGACAACTGTTCCTCACAAACCATTTATATTAAGTAAAAAGCATGGTGTAGTAGAATTCAATAAATACAGCATTTCTGTAAATGTTCAGACCATCAGAAAAGTGACTTATATATCAACAATAATTCAGGAAAAAAAATTGCAACATGTATTTAAAGACTGAAAAAGTACAATATGTCTACTGTACTTTAGATGTTCAAATTAAACAGACAACAAGCAAAAGGAAGCTGGTTTAGGAAGCAAAAAAGGTCCATAGATAAAGGCAAAATCCATTTATTTGATAGAACAGAACTCTGGGGTGTGGGTCCTCCCCAAAACCAATTTTTTTTCTAATTATTTCTTAAAGTGACTTGTATTTCTATCTAATTCTACAACTGGGGAGGCAGAGGGATCACACACTCTAAAACTAGACTGATAAATGTGAGCATCTAATTCAATTAGGAACTCTAAACTAGTGCATGAAAATTAGGTATTTTACACCTACTAGATACCCTGAGAAATTCATTCTAAAAGCCTCTCCTTTGCCAAATAAACCTTTGTTTGGATTGTTACATAACATCTATATTCTCCTCCAGAGAATGGTCTGAAAAATGTACTGTAAATCACTGACCCAATATTTCTTCTATGTTTAAAATATGACATATATTTAAGAATTAAACAGGCCGGCATGCAGGCGGATACCCTGGCAATGAGACTGTCTTGAACCTCCCCTTTTCGAACAGTAATAAAACACTGCTTTGGCCTAGAAACCTACCCATCTCTGATGCAAAACTACAAACAATGAGAAACTATTACTAGATTAAGATTCACTCTGTGAGAACTCTAGATCTCATTAGAGAACTCTAATGAATTCTACTGAAATGGGCAGGTGGTGTCAGACCCCACCGTCAGACAGACTATGCTCTTACTGGAAAATGAGATAGATGATTTACATCATTATTTGTAGTCGTATTTGTTCATTCAAAAAGTAAGAGAAAAATAGATCTTTTCATTACTGGGACATTTTAAATTCTGTGTTAAAGTAGAAAAAGCACTTTAGCTTCTCTATATTTGGGAGACTGTCCTATACTCCTGGATTATGGAGAGAAGTTACACATAAACTGGTTTAAGTGTTCAAAATTGGTTTGAACCTGTAACAGAACAGAAGTTCAGTGTATATAAACCACTTTCAAAATGACCATAACTGGTTTAAGATAAACCTGGCTGGATGTAGTTTCAGACCTAACTGATTCATGTCAAACTAGTTTGTGGAACTTCTGTCCCAGATCTCTTCCTGGTTCAAGCTAATGCACAGTCCCTCAGCACCCCAGGTTGCTTTGTAACCTTGGGCTATGCTGCCTCCTCCAGTAGAGCAGAAACTGCTTTGCCCTTCTGCTCCTTAACCTGCTTCCTGCCTGTATCTGTCAGCCCACAGGGATGGGTGGCGAGCAGGGGAACAGACCTCCAGTCTCCCTACCCAGGGTCTACATAGCACATGGGGGAGGGAAAGCCCCTGTGGTGGAGGCTTTTCAGACCCTGGCAGCCCTCTCTCCTCTCCTCCCCTCCCCTTCCCCTTCCCAGCTGCTGATTGCTTCAGTCACTGTCACAGGACGGAGGAAGAAGGACTCCTCTGGGCCAGGTGTCTACCCATGCAGACCATCATAGGGGCACTGGGGAGACCTTCAGCTCTCTGGTGCTGCCTGGAGCTGGGGAACCCCCAACCCCAGACCAGGGTCCCTCAGCCCCGGGCAGGCCCAGAGAGCTGTAGTCCCCTCCCCAGCCCCAACCCCAACTCCAAGCCCTTGTCTTAGCTGCTGTGAACCTCAGGGATAGCCCAGGGAAATTCCTCTTCTACCTTGCATTTGTTTTGCCTCAGATTCACAGCAGCTAAGGAAAAACTAGCTCTGGAGGAAGAGGAGAATTTCCTTCCATTCCCTGGACTACCCCAGAGACTCACAGCAGCTAAGCCAAAGGGTTGGGGTTAGGTAGGGGAAGAATTCCCCTCAGCTCCCCAGGGCTGTCCAGGGCTGGGGGACCCTGGGCTACAGTGGGGGAAGCCCCCAAGGTGGGGTCTTCCCAGTTCTCCCCATGCTGGACTATATGAGCAGGCATCCAGCCTGGAGGACTCCTTCTCATTTCTTCCTGTGGCAGGAAAGGGGAAGGGGGAGGGGAGAAAATTCCCTTTAGCTTCCCAGGGCTGGTGAACCCAGGCTGGGGGAAACCTCCTGATGAGGAGCCCCCCAGCGGACCAGCACCCAGGCAAGTGGCTCCTTAACCCCCTGTGGGGGAACAGCAGGTGTTTGGGGACACTTGGATGCACTGTCAATGGCCGGCAAGCTGGGAAATGCACTCCAGCACCCCCTGCCCACTGACCTGGGTCAGTGCAGGCTTCCCCTCGCCTTTTCCAATTGAAAACTGAATGTCAGTTCAGTTGGTTCTCAGTTCAGCCTATGTAGCTTGGAGGAAGCTGCTTAGATTGAATTGATTTGGCCTCAGGGTTTTTAACTGTGTGCACTTAGCTCTAAGGTGCATTTGCGTTACTTGTGCAAGGAATAATGGCCAAAATCACATAGAATTCTTTTTTTTATTAGCCACATCTTCATTTTACCTTTACTTTATATCTTCATACACTATGTTTTGTTTTCATATTGGGTAAATTGTTAGAATGGATAATTTTATTGTATTCTTTTACCAATAATTAAAATGTATACACATGTTGTTATTTTTATATATAATCTAATTGATCATTTTACTGGACTGTTTTGTTGAAAGTTGTAAATAAACTACAACTACTAGTGCTACTATAGAAACCAGCTTGTTATCCCAATACTGGTGTTTCCTCATGCCCAAACATTTCAGTTTGGATAGCTACCAGATGTTTCCAGTGCTAGTGTTGCTGGCATTCTAGAGACAGTGAAGCTGAGGCAGTTTGGAATATTTCCATGTACTTATAATTTTGGCTGGTTGCTAATTTTTCCTTGTGTAGCTATAAGTTCTCTAATAGGATCCATTAACCCCCACAACTGAACAATTTTCTTATAGCCTTTCTGTAGGTAACATTAAACAGATTTTCCCATGGCTTGTTGAAAAGTGAGATTTCTGTACGGATAAAGTCTTCATTCCCTTGTTCATAGTAAAGGAAGGCCTCTTTCCATAAGAATTATAAAACTCAGAGAGAAAAAGTAACTGTTCAGACTTCACTTCCATCAAATTTCAGGATTTTCCCTAACTTGTTTTTTATAGCTCAACATCTAGTACACATTTGCGCAGCACAGGAATGCATTAGGGACCCTTCACATGTACAGGTAAAGGTATGATGGGCTTTGATGCAGGATTTTCTATGATTCATAGCTACAAACAGGATAATTATATACAAACATATCTATGATCAGGACACAGGATTTTCTATGACTCTGTGATCATCAAATTCATCAAATCCCATCATGTCTTATTGCTAGTACAGTAGCAAGTAGCAAGTTGCTACAGCTGAGAGTCCCATCAGCTGATCCTGGCTCCCAGATACAGTGGTGCACCATGCACCTGAGCAACTGAGATCCCCATCAGCTGATGGGGCTCCCAGCAAAGGGAGAACATGATATGCCCCCATGGCTTGGAGACCTACCACCTGATCCAGGCTGTTAGACAAGTGGGTGCACATGGCCACCCATTTGATTAATGGCATCATAGAAACCAGCCACAAAGTTATTACACTTTTTTGTTGCATAGCTTTGTGGTTTATTCCTTGTTTTATGACACCATTAATTGTTTTAATGTGTGTGGGGGCCGAGAAACGCTGGCAGAAGGGGGCCGCTGATGGAGTGGAATTGAGGAGCTAGACACGCAGGTTGTTGGAAGCAAAAAAAAAATTTACTTACAGTCCTTAGACTGTAGGCACGTTCCTTGAAGTTACAGGAACTCAGGCACACAGAAGCTCACACTCACACAGGGTATGGGGCGTCGGATGAACCCAGCGGGGAGTCGTTGTCGGTTGATCTGGCCTCCTTCGTGGCTTGGAAACACACGCAGGATCTCTCCTCATGCGTGTCCCAGCTCTCCTCCAGTTTGGGCAGGCATCACCCAAGCCTCTTATTCGGTCAGCGGGCCAACTGTCGACCAACACGTATGCATAATCTAACGTGAGCCAATCACAAGCATGAACTCGCTGGTACAGCTGCAAGGTTTTGGCGGGCTCTGACCGTGCACTGAAACTTTTCCCATGCTACAGGGGAAAATCCCTGCACCCGTGCTCGCAATGTGCTCAATACAGCTGTGCTGAGGCATCTCTTAACTGTTTTGCACAGACAATGTGCAGCTGGGTTACAATTACCTGTTTAATCATGCCTTAAGTGCAACATGTAGCAAGGACCTTATAGATAGAATAGATACCCATTTTTTTAACCCATTGGTTTGTTTCTAGTGCTGGCTAGTACAATATGCTTCAAAGATAGGTTCAAGACTGCATTAGAAAATTATGCAAAACTTGCCCAGGGGCAGTCTTTCTGTAAACCAAGGCAGTTTTGTGGTTGATTCCATTACAATGAGGATTTATAGTGCAAGATAAATTCTAGTCACATTGCCTGGCACACTCCAAGAGACTGCTTAGATATGATGAGGATGTATAAAAATCTGAATAAATGTTTTTCATCCTATTATAACTGGCTGTACTCACTGTCTCTATAAATGCCAGCTAAGCTGTTGTAATCACAGTGCCTTGTAGAAGTGAGTTCCAGCATATAATTATATACTATATTTTGAAATAAGTGTAGTTGAAAAGTGCCTGCTAATATTGTACAGATTTTTCCCTACATTTCTAATTACATTACTGTTAATCAATGCACCTTATAACAAGCCTAAATTTTATTTGCTCATTTTCATTACTTCTTTTCCTACCCATTCTTCTTTGACCATTCTAAAGAATTTATCTCCTTCAATAATAGAGTTTCCCATCATTTAGGAAAAACTCCACTCCCACCACACACCATAATTAGTAGTCAAACTATAAATAAATATTCCCTCCTTAATTCCTATGTTCTTCTATTTTTTTTTCTATTTGCAAGTATTTCACTCCAATTTGTTCACATATTTCTGAAATGGAGGTACCTCAAACTATAAACAAATTCACTGCTGGCCTAGCCAGTGAAATAGAAAAAGAGACTGTCATCTTTTCTCAGCAATATGATGCCCTCTTTCTACAGGCAGTGCTAATTATACCAACATTTTTCAGTATTATCTTATTCCAACACTGCTAATTGAGGAGCAAAGCCCATCCTCCCCTTCTTGCATCTCACACTGACTATCAGTGCAATCAATGCAGTGTAATAAGAACAGTAGCCAACAAGAATGCTTGAAACACAGGGACATTTTAATATGTATTTATTATTAAGCTGGGTATTATGCATGTAAGTGGATGCAGATGTCAGTTTCACTGTGCTACATAAATTTGGATGATGAATATATTTAGTTTAATTTTGCTTTTGATAGCTTTTATTCATTAGGTGCCAGATTATTCCTTTACAAGCAAATATCTTTCAAAGGGGTAAAAATTCTGTTAGGAGCAAGCTTGGTTCATACTACTACCATAGTTAAAATATATTCCTGAAATAGACAAATTACGCATTGTCAAAAATTGGCATACAGTGAACTATGAAAACAGTGACTAAGGTCTGGATCAAAAGCTTAATGATGTGAGATGAAAAACTCTTAATGACTTCAAAAGGGCTTTGTATTTGGATTTGCTCATATAGCATTTTGTTATGTGCATCAGTCAGACACAATTGTTGATATTTCAATCAATGTGGCCAGTCTCTCACTTTCCAAGATTATGTCATAATTATCATATTGACAGGTCGCCAGCTCTGATAAAGGGAATCTCAGTTAATTTAAAGTCCAAAGATAGATTCATTGCATCACTAAACAGTCACCCAATTGAATTTTCCTCATTTAGCAACAAACACTTGACCTCATATGAAGATATTATTTTTAAATACCATCATCTCCTTGAAGAAAAACGAAATCAAATTATTTTAAAAATCCTAATAGTGATATTTGTAATAATGATAATCTTTGTGGATGTTTTCTCTTAAAACATTACAAGTTAATACAGGAAAAAACAGGCACTGTATTTCTTATATCTTGCTGACAAATTTCCATTTGATATTTTTCACTTTTAAACAATATTTTTCATTTCTTAGACTTCCTTACCATTTTTCACTTAAATAGCTTTACTTTCATGCCAATAAAAATATTTTTCTAAAATAATTTAGGTGTCAAAATTCTAGGGACCCCCCCGCAAATATGCTTTTCCTCCCAGTAGTTTTGTACAAAATTGTATGTGAAAGATTGTTGATCTATAATGTGTGACAAGAGACTCAAGCAGCAACATGTGGCCCTTCTAGGTAAAAAGGTTTTTGAATGATTTTCTTTTTATGTTCGTCTACATCCAGAGCTGTACTAATAAATCGATACAACAAACGTGCTTCTACACATAAAAAATAAATGCTTTGAATCAATGTAAACATCATTTTTTCCATATCTATGAATTTAAAGGACGTATTCTACGGGTGTTTATTAAGATTTAGTAGCACATTTCTATGTTCGTTTTGCCATCAGAACAAGTCTTAAATCACGTGGGTCAGTTCTTCAGCTGATATAAGCTGATATAACTCTCAGGACTTGTTTTGATATGTGCCAGTTTATATCAGATATATACTGTTACAAAGGCCCTGATTCTGTAATGCAATGTTCATATAATATTCTTTTCCTCCAGTGATTTCACTGGGATACTACACAATGCAGGATCAATACAGTATACATAAACAAATCTTTAACCTGTTACCTTGTTAAATTTCCATATGGTAGGGCATCTATAGACATAAGGAAAGATCTCCCAGTTGCTACTAACAAACACAGTGAATTTAGTTCTTATGCTTAGCTTTCTTCTGATATGGGTAAGTCTGTTTTTCTAGAGGACTAATGTTACTTTTCCATTATATATAATACAAATATAAATTTGCTATGGAACCTACATGAATTCTGGATACACTTACTTAAAATTTAAATAAGGAAACAAAGCAAGTGTTGGAAAATAATAAAAAGTTCCCAAATAAGGGTTCACTACTCTTACATTAGGCTTTTATTTTTGGGAATCTTGGCCATATATATTATGTCAGTTCTCCTTCAAATTCACAGTCACTACTGAAAATATGCATCAAGTTAAGGAGCGTTAATTGCCTTGACAAAACTAAAAGCCCAGTGAAATGCAATCTGTGTATTGCCTTTCAATCTAAACATATTGGCTTTATTTTAAGTAGGATGGTATGATCCCAAAACAATATCTGACTGCAAAGTAAGAAAACTTAGCAGACTTCACTGAGTCTCACCCTGCTGCATAATGGCTACTACCAAAGATTAGAATAATGAAAAGAGTTCAAGAAAATGTGCTCTATAGGTCCTGTTTCATAAACATTATCTCTACTTGGACATAACACTGTAGGGATAACCACAAAAAATAATATATTTTAAACCTGTCTACACAAACTGTAAAGTTGTTTTTAGAAATGGATTGACTGAAAATGTTCAGTTACAACAAACACTACTCATTTTCTAGTACAATAAATACCATCTGGATTGCTCAATCATCCCTATAACAAGATGCCCTGGAACAGATAGAGAGTCTAATGCTTAAAGACATGGTTGGCGGAAGACCAGGGCTAATAGGGCTTAGCCCACTCAAACTTTTTGCAGAAGCTGGCAACAGCAGCAACAGCACAGTGCTGCCATCCCACAGCTCCTGGCACCACTTGGTATGCAGTCACTCCTCCATCACCATATACAGCACCAGCATGCACCAGCCCTGTGATGGCCCTGTGGAAGGGAGGGGCGGGGATCAGGTGGGGCTCAGTCCCCACCAAATAATATTTTCCCAAACTGCATGCTTAAAGAGGTCTTATCAGTGGGGACATCTACACATCCACTTATTAGTCCTCGCTGAAGCTGACTTAGCTCCACAGTAAAGCATCATGGTCTACACATGCAACACTATTAGGCTACAGTAAACTCATTAACTCTGCCATGGGACAGTACTGCCTGACACAAGTACTACTCTATGGTGGAGTTATTTACTCCACCACAATGCACGTGTAGATGGTGACCAGAGCTAACGGGAGCATGAAAGTGCTACAGTGCAGGGGCTGCCTGCTGGCTACCACCATACTATAGCACCCTCATGACCCTGCCAGCCTCTCTGTAGCATGTTCAGCCAGGGAAGTACATTATCTATTTTAATAGAAGTACTCGAACTTTTAAAGTTAATCAAGTGTTTCAGATACTATAGGAATCAAAGTACTTACACCCTTCAGGATCAAGCCCTAATAGCAGATAAACAAAAAGGTATGAAAAGTATTAAACAGGAAAACAATCATCTCCTTTGCAATTGCTATTTAAAATGAATACATTTTATTTTTTGTTTTGCAAATAAGTCCAAAAAAGGCAGAAAAAAAGAAACCCTGAGAAAAACAGAACATTTCATTAAAAAATTACCATAATGTTTTCTCATGCATATTTCTGCAAGAAAACCTATAGCTGTAACAGAAGTTTTCCAATTCAGTGCACAGACAGAGTACTTGCTACCATGACAGCAAAACATAGAAAAAACATTGACAATATTAAATCTCATAATAATTTCTCCTTATTTTCCTTGCATCATGGATAAATAATTATGAGTGCAGTAATGTATGTTCACCAATATTATGTTGAGTACTGGTTTAAACAAAAATATATACATTTATATTACTACTAAAGTTGTTGCAACTGAGTTAAAAAGACTTCCTGGAACACATATAAAGTAATATCTAGTTAAATTTCCCATCCATACTAATTAAAACTTCATATTGTTCAATCTTTTTTCATAAAAAAAACTCATTTGACCCTGAAACTTGACAATATTGCCCTACTCATAGCAAATGCTATAAGCAACAAGAAGTCCTTCTTCAAATACATAGGGGGTAAAAAGAGGGTCCCGGGCAATGTGGGGCCCCTGCAGGACACGTTGGGCAACTTAGTCGTCACGCC
>JAGPOW010003642.1:38560086-38640287 GCA_030014935.1 Caiman crocodilus
GGTCATCTGACCCCGGTGCTCTTTCCTGCCAAGGCGGGGGGTCGGACTAGATGATCTGCCCAGGTCCCTTCCAACTCTAGATACTATGATACTATGATACTATGAAGCAAGCTTACGCTGAATCACACATTCTTTCATATCTGTCATCTATTATACAGCTGTAGGGACTTATGTATAGTCCTTGAGAAAAGCAATTTTTACTTTTTTTGGCAAATGTCAGCATAATATTTATAAGTTTAATATCCACAGGGAGCAGTCTAAAGTGGAGGATTTCCAAATAAATAAGCAAGAGAGTAAGGGCCTTGTTATACTTTACACTGTGAGTCATACAAATCTTGATCGGTGTTAGTGCTAGCTTAGAGTTTGGAGCAGTCACACACACAGTCTAGAAAGCTTCCCTGACTGCCCACCCCTGCACAACTGTGACTTGCCGCAAGAGACCTGCTGAGCAGGGACAGGTCTAGGAACTGTAGCTGCAAGTTGCCACTACAATGCCTGTGAGCCATGACCATTTTGAATCCCTGTTCTCCAGACAGGGGGTGTGAAAAATCCAGGGATACTGGAGGACTTCAGTGGGCATCACATCTGTGGGGAGTGGCCACATCTTAATCAAATAGGATCTGAGTAGTCCAGATCAGAGATAAACCTGCCCTAGAGCGGCATAACTTTCAGCCTCATAACAAGTGCTTAAAACCACTTTAACCTGTTAATGTGCAGGCAGTTCAGGGGTTAAGAGCTGCAAGAACCACTCAAAATTACAGTCATATGGATAAGAAACATTCTAAGCCTCAGTTATTATTATACAAATTTGCTAAGACTATGTCAGATCTAAATGTTCACAAATCAAAATCAGGTAGAGGGATGAACTTTCACACCTCTGATACTCAAAAGGAAATCGAGTACATAAACTTGTCCCAATAGCATATATTAATACATATTAAGTATTGATGTTTCAAAATGTGAAACAGGGTAAGTCTAACTCTAGTCTGAATTACAAATGGTATTTCATAGATTCATAGATGTAGAGTCAGAAGGGACTTTGTAGATCTTGTAGTCTGACCCCCTGCCCTGGGCAAGAGAGAAAACTGGGCTCAAATAACCCCAGCTAGGTAAGTGTCAAGCCCCCTCTTAAAGACCCCCAGGGTAGAAGCCATCACCACTTTCCTTGGAAGTTGGTTTTGCAACTCCATATTTATTTTTTTCTCAAAAACTAATAGTTCAGACCTGTGCTTTTTATTTTCTAGTTGGCAGCCACACAAACTTAACCTTGGCTCAAAAAGCAAACTACTCATGTTTCAGCTTGTACTCTGTTACTACAATTAACATTTTGTCAAACAGATATTAGTACCAGATATGCCCTTACAACTCCAATTACTTTAGTCTGCCTACATTTTTTTCTGATTCAGGTTTGCAGAGGGATAGCTCTATATAGAATATGGGTCTTTGGTAATGAATTAACATTCATGGTGATGAAAAATGCAAAAGGAAATACTCCGGTTCACTCTACCACAACTGTGTTGGTTTTACAGAGCTGAAGAAAATAGTTCAGTTTAGTTTAATTTCAGCTTTCACTAAAACAACATAAGAAAATAATATGTGTAAATATCAATATTATCATTACATCAATATTATATATATACACAAAATTATGATATAATAAAATATATTGTATACAATCTATCTATCAAACAATAATATTTATATAATTTATAAAGCACCCTCATGCTAGCCCCACAGTAAAAGCATACAATAAGATTATTAAAACCAAGGATAAAACTATCCTAAAATGAATAGTTACCTACTATTCAAATACAACATCTAAGGTACATTATGGGAGTAGGGTAGCTCTGGCCAAAAATTTCCCCACTAAGACAAGGGTATGACAAGGATGACTGCTTGCTCCACTACCATTTAATTTTTTCTTGAATGATCTAAAAAATGTGTTAACAGGAAATCAATTCCACGCACAGATGATGCCAACTGACCCTCACCCCTCTTTGCTTATGTAGATAACACATCAAAATGATGTCCCTAAATAGGCCCTTGAAGAAAGCTTATCAGCAGTATTGCTCTTCAAATAGTCTGGAAATAAACAGAGATAAACATTAAAAAAAAAACCAGCAACTTTATTTTGACTGAAATATTAGCAAATGGCATGCTACATGTTTAAAGCCTTGTCTGTAATGTGGCAGCCATGTTCCCTAGTGAGACTGAGCATACTCGGATCACTTGAGTATACAGGAACAGTCTGGACCCCAAATTTTGCCAGTGTGGCTGTTATAGGTTCATCCCTCAGTAGCATACCCTGAAGCAAATCGGTGCAGCACCAGCTCCATGTGCTGACTTAGAAGGGGAGTGCCCCCTGGGGGAGTTCATGCTGTGGCCATCCCCCACTGCTTTCATAGCAAGAGCAGCCAGGTTCACGGATATGGTGCTGCTATTGTAGTAGCACCATCAGCAACCAGGGGTGGACAGACTGTGCCACAGATGCAGCAGCTGAGGACTTTGTGTCCCAGGGACAGATAAGACAGAACTCCTCCTAGTACCCCTGCTCTCTGACGGGGTTTTGCCCCAGGTATTAATTACACGGCACTGTTTACATTTCTGCCATTATGCATACCCACTTTTGAGCCCTTAGTTGCTAGGGGTATGAGAGCAGGTGCCAGAGATATATGTATCACAACCTTACAGGCAAAATTGAGATATGGAGCTTAGAGTAAAGGAATTTCTGTGGCAAAGATTATTTTAGCTAATAAAAGAAAACTAAAGATATAATATCACTGAGATATGATCAGTAACTTGTATAGTAAATCTCAGGCCAACATCCTTTTTTACTACTCCGTCACTAAGAAGAACAGAAACATGACATTCTAAAGCAATACATATCCAAACTAAGAAGAAAGCCCCTGGGAAGCGACACTATGGGAACACAGAGGCCGTGTCCACACAAGTAGGGTGGCACACATAGTAGTGGCACAAATTTGGAATGCAGTGTTCCTTGAGACAGGGGAGCAGTCAGTCCTGGGCTCCAAGGCACACGGAGGCAGGGGAGACCCAGGCCAGGGCTGCCTGCTCCCCCTTCTCAAAGCACACTGCACTCCAGCCAGTCAGGGAGTGCTAGTTGAGGCACAGGGTACCTCATCATCAGGGCTCTGTAGTGTGTGGAGAGGGGCATCAGGCAGGGATCTCTGTGTTTGTCCCAGGGCATGCCACTGATCAATTAGCAGCACTGGTTACAGTTCAATGTACAACACATGTAGTTTGTGTCACCAGAAAGAGTTTTGTGGCATCACAAACCACATGTGCCTGCACATCTAGATCTAGTCAGAAGAGCTATTCTAGCTGTCCAGTCTTTAGTACTACACATGGTTACAGTGGCTAAGCATGCTTCTGCAAACGATCCTCATCATCTCTGGCCAGCTTAGGTAGGGACAGATATTACACATAGACTGGTATAAGTCGTCAGAAACTGGTTCAAGCCTGTAACACAACAGAAGTTCAGTGCACATAAACCATTTTCCAAATGGCAGGTTAAGATAAATGTGGTTGAATGTAGTCTCAGATTTAACTGATTTAGGTTAAAGTGGTCTATGGAACTTCTGTTCCAGATCCACTCCCAACTCAGGTTAGGTCACAGTCTTCTGGCCTGCCTTTGTAGCAAGGATGGGCAAAGTCCAGCCCATGAACAAGATCCAGTTGGCAGTGGGCTCCATTTCCCAGGTGCCCCTGCACATGTCTGGGACCGGTCTCCATGGATACACCAGCCATAGCTGCGTGGGAAAGTTTAAGCCTAGGCTTGCCATGGAAACCAGGCCCAGCCATGCTAAGCAGGGCAGGGGACTGGGGGCTGCTCTAGAGTTTCTGAGATCTTGTGATAGGTGCAGCTTGCTCTGGAGCCAGGGCAGAGCCATGATCTGTAGCCTGCATACTCTGAGCAGGCGTGTACAAGCAGGGGATCACAACTCTGCCACTGCTTCAGACCAGACTGTCACCACTACAAGGAGCCAGGGCAGAGCTGTGATCCCCTGCTTCTGCATCCCTGCCCAGAGCATGCAGGCTACAGATCATAGCTCTGCCTTGGCTCTGGACCAAGCAGCCCCCATTGCAGGATTCCAGCAGCTCCAGAGCAGCCCTCTGTTCTGCTCTGCCACCTGTACAGGTGGTTAGGACTGCTCTCCATGGCAAGCCCAGGCTTAAACTTCCCCATGCAGCTATGGCTGGGGTTTCCATGGAGACCAGCCCCAGCCATGTGCAGGGGTTGCTGGGAAATGGAGTCTGGCTGCTGGCCTGATCAGCCATTTTGCCCACACCTGCTTTGTAGGGCAGGGAGCTGGAACACAGCTTATTGCTCTAGCCTAGTGCCTAACTGGCCCTGCCTCTAAGTTCCCACAGACCCAGGACTGGGCTTGGTTCTGGTCAGCTAGCAAGCAGCCAGAGCACAGAGATGGGGCTGGGGAGAAACAAAGGCAGGACTTCCCCAGGACTGGACCCCTTTGCTACTCCCTTCCCAGCCTCCAGTCAACAAGCAAGCAGCCGAAGCAGGGAGATGGGGCAAGAGAGGCAGGGCTTTCCCTGGGGACTGAATCCCAGTGTGGGGGTAGGCAGGGGCAAAAATGGACCCCCACCCTAGTCCTGGCACTCTGTTGGGGTCTGCTGTGGGGGTGGTACACAGCAGGGGACTTCCCTCTGTCCAGCCCATAGCCCAACCCAACCCAGCTAGGGAATCGATGGAGCCCTAACACCTGTTGGGTGCTGGGGCAAGAGGAGAAGAGAATGGACCCCAGTCCTGGCCCTGGTCATGCAATGGTGGTGCAGGATGCAGGAGGGGTTCTTCCCCCATAGCCCAGCCTGGTCCTGCTGCTTGATGTGAGCCCCAACAAGGGCTACCTGCTGCACCCTATGGGCTGCCACTGGCTAAGTTAGAGATTTAATTGATTGAATCAATTCTTCCTCAGGTTTTTTGTTTGTTTGCACTTAGCTCTCATGTCCTTAGCCCTATGTTTTAGGCAGACATAATACTGCCTAAATGCCACAAGTTAGGCATTATGGCTACATACTCATGACCGCTACAAAATTACCTGATTTGGGGGACTTTGTAACTCACTCCCAAATACTGGTTTCTAAACTGAATGTGTAATGACACATTAGCAATATTATGGCATCTAACACTCTTAAGAAAGTATGATATTAGCACCTGACATCTAAAAGGAATGTATATAACATCACCCCCATGATAGTTATAGAAGTACTGAAAGGTTCCTGTAAGGAATGAAGATCCATTGAGCAAGGGACTCTGTGGGCACAAAAGGTATTTTCATGCCTCAGAGTATTTTAATCTTAATTAAACAAACTTAAGTGATTCAGCTTAAGATCCTAATCACCCACAGGTGATGACTGTTCTTCTTTAGAGCACTCAGAAGCCCTAAGCAACCATTTAGATAGTAGATATTTTAGGTATGTGTCAAGGCTGGACCTACTGAGTCAGCCAAATTCGTATCTTTTATGTTTCTTTGAAATACTAAATCTGTTACAGACTGAAGAGTTAGTAGAGGAATTAACATTTATAATCTACATTTATAATCTATAATACAACACTATTTGGCCTTCTTTGACCCCCAAAGAAAAGAGAAAGCAGTGGCCAGACACATGGATTTAATTTGAAAAATTCTGTGTTGCTGCATGTTTTGCTCAGTTCTCCTTAAATAGCAACAACAACATTATCTGCTTAGGTTATTGGAAGCTGGAGCCAGGTGTTTTTTCTTAACTGTATCACAAAAATCCTGCATAAACAGCAGTAAGACATGATTCCATTCTGTACTATCCTGTGTAGCCTATTTAACCCCATGATGAGAACAGTACTCATGCAGAAAAGTAGACCAGAATCAAGAAACCTCAAAAAATTGTGTGCCAGTAAACATTCTTGGTAATAACTTCTAAAGTGGCATAGGAAGTTTTTACTGAGGTTAATCTGCCTAGTAGGCACTCTAAGAGTTGAGTGAGCTTGGTGTAGCCTTCAAAGGGAATGAAAGAGGGCAAAGGTATAGGAGATAAAAACAGATTTATGGACCCTGCTGCTGATTGATGCAAGACTAAGAGCTCTGTCAGCTAAGTGGATTGGTTCCCAATCGCTGTACCACTTATGTTACAAGTTACCCAGTTCTGATAAAAAGGTGACTATAAAAAGTGGCACCTGGTTGCTCAGCAGAGTTGTTCTCCTTGGGTTTGTCTATGCTGCTACAACATCTGACTTGGAGGAGGATGTGGCTAAAGATACTTGGGCCATACTCTACCCACTTGAGTCTGCTGATAATTTTACTTCTTTACTTCAGAGAGTAGATAAAAGATTGTGAATTACTTAGAAGCTATGGGGTCTGTTTACACATGTAATTAGTGCACATGAATAAACTCTGAAGCTTATTGTTCTGGAGTTTTTTATTCACAGGCACACAATTTGAATGTGTACCCAAAAGCAATTAACTCCAGAGCAATCAGCCCCAGAGTTTATTAATGTCCAGCATATGTGTGGAGCCCAGTCACAGCAGTCCTGACTAGTAGGGAGCCTTGGGGGTCAGTCTGTCAGCATGGAGCTGTTCCTTCTGGGTTTAGGGTGCTGTGGAGGGGCTGGCAGGGTCATGAGGATGCTTCAGTGAGGGACTAGCATGAAAAAACTCCACAGCAGGACAGCACTTGTGTTTACAAGTAATACCCTGTTTCAGAGTTTGTTAGTTTCCTGTGCCCACTTAACTGGGGTACATGTGTAGATGCTGAGACAATTACTGTGGGTCTAATTAGTCAGCTCCACAGTAAATCTTTCATGTATAGGTGCCCAGGGTGTTTGGTTCCTTGTGTAACACGGTAATCTAAGTGTAACTCTGTTTCTACTGTACCAGCATGATAGCCTTTCTGTAATGTTTACTTGCACACTTCCATTGGTATGCAAGGTCAGATGAAGGGGACTGTGTATCATATCTACATATCCTCCATTGGTATGCATGGAGTGAAAAAACTCTTTTGTACTTTTACCTGTGATGACATGTTTCAACTGTTCTCAACATTTTCAACATAAGAGGGCGGGGAAGTCTGGTTTATGTGCACTGGCCCTGACAGTGCAGGGTAAATTTCCTAAGGGGACTAGTACCAAGAGAAAGTTGTGTTAATGTAGTAGAGGGGTCAGGGTTCACTGTGACCTTTATGGAAGCTTAAGGTGAAGAGACTCCCCCTGTCCCCCAGTTTAAGAATCACAAAGGAAAACAGGAAGGACTCCAGAATGGCAGTCTCCTAGGGGAATTGCATCACCATCCAACCATAAAGGGTTAAGTGCTGGTGATGTATAACTTCCTTTAATGGGTTCAGTCTGAGCCTGTTACCCACTTGGTCCTAACGATCTAAAATCCTTAGGATACTAGCGGGTCAAAGCCTGGAGAGCTGAGACTGCATCTAAAAGAGCTGGATAGCTTCTGAATCCAGAAGAGAAGCAGCACCCCCTCCAACAGCATGGAGTGAGAAGGAGAAGCATTCCCCAGCAGTGGTGAGGAGCAACAATGAGGAGACCCCTGTGCCCAGCAGTAGTGAAGAGTGATGAGGAGTAGTGTCTCCCAGCAGTGGTAAGGAGCAAGGAGGGGCAGTACTTCCCAGCAGTGGCAAGGAGCAATGCCCCATCAGTAGTGAGGCAAGAAAAACCTTGAGCTGAGAGCTACACTAGGTCTCTGCTGACTACACTGTTCACCCTGGGTGGGACTAAGCAAAAACTCTGAACCTTTTGACTGTGCTGAACTGTTAATTATGTATTGAGGTGGGCTACTGATTATTAAGCGAGTCTTAAATCTGTCATCCCGTCTCCCTTTCCACCATTAATAAATCCTGTTATAGGTTTACATTGCTTGCGAATAGGGAAGTTTGTTCACACTGGAACACTCAGGCAGTAAGTATTTTCCCAAGTTTCTGGGTGGGGGCTTGAGCCAAGATAATCAATTTGTGTAAAACCCCTAACATGAACTCGGCCCTTGTTGCTTCCATCTGTGCCTGGCAGAAGAGTTACACAAGGTATCTGGAAACTGGCTGATGTACTCTGTAGCTAATTTTATACATGTGGTGCAGGCAGCAAGGTAACAATACCAGGAACAAGAAAAGTTCATGAGCATAAGTCCTAATGAGCATGACCAAAAGGGAGAGAAATGGAAGGGGTGGGGGCAATGAAGAGGACAAAGAAAGTTGTCAGACAGAGTGGTAAATGGAAGACAAAAAGTTGAAAATGGAATAGAACAAAAATGAAAACTACTTTGAGGGAAGAATATGAAAAAAGGGAGAGAGTTACAATAAAAGAAAAAATATCTAATCTCAGTTTTGAAAGTCAAGAGTTTCATAAGCACCAGATTTGGAAAAGAAAGTCATTTTTGATCTTACATGAAAGGATCATGGGATGGAGAAACATACTTTAGCGACTCTAAACAATTTAATAAAACTATTTCATATTGGTATATTTATTTAAAATCATACCAGAATATTGTCCTTTGCTTTGCGGTTATTTGTTTTTTTTTAATAATGTCTTACACAGGGACGTTTAAGCATATTATGCTTCTGCTTACCACATTCTGCTTCCCCCGCCCTTCTTTATTGACTTTTTAAAGAAATGTAAATAGCTCAGAGAGACAGTTTACCCTGACAGAAACTGCTACTTTGACCCTACCATGCTACATTAACTTTATTCACACTTTCAACCAGAATGGAGGTGAAACACATTGGTCTGTAACTCATGGAATCCCCCTTGACTTATTTTCTGAATGTTTACAGTGTGTTGGTAGCTTTCCAACTTTCAGGGACAGCAACTGGTAGGATAGTTTTTGTCTGGTTTTTGATTTTTCACAAGCACTGGTATTTATTTTGTTAATGTTTATTAAAATACCTTTTTTTTTTTTTGCATAAAGCATATACTTCCCCCCAGGCTAGCTGGGGGAAATAATGTGTGCATTATATACAGATCCCCAGGGGTCCAGACATTTGGTGATGGAGGAGCAGAGAAAGCATTAATTACCATGGCTCCCAGAAGAGCTCTGAAAGTCACAGCAATTAATGCTCCCATGCCCTCCCCACCTCCTGCCCAACTTCTATTCTCCAGAAGAACCTGGCTGGCTGACATGACACCATGGATGTTTATACATGTGCTCTAGGAGTTTGGGGAGTGGGGAGGGGCACCTCAATTAGAGAGGCTCTGAAAGCCACAATAATTAAAAGTGCCCAGAACATTACATGCATCAGTGTCCTCACACTGAAAAATGGCAGTCGGGGCACTTTAACTAAAGCTTGTCATGCTGGACTCTGCTGGAGCACAGTATTTACCTTACTCCAGCAGCTCAAGTAATCAAGACTTTTCCAATGCACTATAATTACAGTGCATTGGAGCAGCCTCCCTGCATGTGTATAGGTGCCCCATATGCCTAATCAAGCCACCTTTCAGGGTCAATCTCCAATCTGAAGCCAGCTCAGGAGGTTGGGTCTGGCATGGAGTCCCAGGCCCGAGCCCTAGAGACCCCACGTCTCAGGTACTTATCCATGCTGTAAGGAAAGATCTTTTGTTTTTCGTTTTTGGAGTCTTCTAAAAACACGGGCATGCTACATGCAAGAAAATACAGTATTTGTTATATTTTTAAATTCAGTATCCAAACCTTTCACTGTCTTCCCTGGTAAAATACTATAGTATTCTGCATTATTAGCCTGAACAGATTGTAATAGAATAACAATAATCTCAGTCACTATTTTAACATGCTAGACAACAATATTTTTTTAATAGAGCTTAGAGAATAGAGCCACTAGCACAGATATTTGAGAACTTATGGCATTCAGACAAAATGCCCGAGAATTCAAAGAAGGCCAATATGGTGTCTATCTTTAAGAAAGGGAGGAAAGTAGATCTGGGGAACAACGTCAGCCTGATCAGCTATCAGCCTGATCTCCATCCCTGGGAAGATCTTGAAAAAATCATCAAAAAGACCATTCTTGACAAACTGGCTGAAGGCAACTTCTTGAGGGATAACCAGCATGGGTTTGTCAGGAAAGACCTACCCACATCTCATTTCTTACAACCACGTGACCTATCACCTGGGCTTCACAATTTTAAAAGGATGCGGTGACAAATCACCTGGACAAGGGAAAAGAGATTGATGTCATATCTCAACTTTAAGAAAACTTTCAATCTGGTATCCCACAATTGTCCTATAGAAAAACAAGCCAACCGTAGCCTCGGCTATATCACAGTCCACTGGCTGGGGAACAGGCTCTGAGGTTGGACCCAGAGAGTGGTAGTTGATGGAAGTCAATCGTTGTGATGTATTGTGACCAGTGGGGTCCCCCAAGGCTTTGTCCTTGGATCTATCCTTTTCAACATCTTCATTAATGATGTGGACATTGGTATCAGAAGTAGACAGGCCAAGTTCACTGATGACATCAAACTTTGAGATAAAGTGTCCACACCTGAGGACAGGATGGTGATCCAGGCTGACCTTGACAGGCTCAGAAAATGGGCAGATGAAAACCTGATGGCCTTCAATCCCAAAAAATACAAGGTACTCCACCTGGGGAAGAAAAACCTGCAGCATGCTTATTGGCTCAGCAATGCTATGCTTGCTAGCACCACGGCCGAAAGGGACTTGGGGGTCATGATTGACCACAAGATGAATACAAGCCACCAATGTGAAGTTGTAGCCAGCAAAGTGAGCAAAACTCTGGCTTGTGTCCATAGATGCTTCTCTAGCAAATTCCAGGATGTCAGCCTCCCACTGTACTCAGCCTTGGTGACGCTGCAGCTGGAGTACTGTATCCAATTCTGGGCTCCAATTTAAAAAGGATGAGGAGAAGCTTGAAAGAGTCCAAAGGAGAGCTGTGAGCATGATCAGAGGGCAGGAAAATAGGCCTTATGATTAGAAGCTGAGAGCTACGGGACTTTTCAGCCTGGAAAAATGCAGGTTTAGAACAGACCTGGTGACTGCCAATAAGTATTTAAGGGGTGTGCATCAGGATCTGGGGGAAATGCTTGTTCACCAGTGTGCCCCAAGGTCAAATGGTCACAGACTCCTCCAAGACCATTTCAGGCTGGACATAAGGAAAAACTTTACAGTCCATGCCCCCAAGACCTAGAACAGACTGCTGCCAGAGGTGGTGCAATCACCTTCTCTGGATTCACTTAAGAATCAATTGAATGTTTATCTTGCTGGGATCCTGTGACCCCAGCTGACTTCCTTCCCCTGCAGCAGGGGGCTGGACTTGATGATTTTTTAAGGTCCCTTCCAACCCTAATATCTATGAAATATAATTCCTTGTGTGACCTTGGGGATGATGAAGTTTTTTGTTTTTACCTTGGCATGGTGGCTGAGCTGCCAAAAAAAAATCATGGGTTGAATTGCCTATTTGTCAATAAAGAATAATTTGCTAATCCTAAATTAATAATGAATAGCTTTTTAATTCCTCAAAGTGCGTCTCTGCTACTGGGATAAAACTTATGTCATGAGTGAAAAGGGAGAATAAAATGCATTGATTAGAACAGCTTTATGTTCAGCACACGCGGAATAGTATGAACAGTAAGCGCAGAAGACTTTAAAGAGCAGGAAATAAAGTCATGGGCCATTGACTTTTGCATAAATATTTCATTAGTTATGGATTACAAGTAAGGAATGCATAGTTCTCTAGAGATATTACTTTTTTCTTCAGTCTCTTTTTAAGTTTTAACAACTAACAAGTAATATAAATAGGACTAGAAAAAGCATAGATTTCAATTATAGTAAAAATTCATAAAACAGAGACCTCCCCTCTTGGCTGTGTATTGTATGGGGTGGATGACATTTACTCTAAAACATATGCACTATAAAGAACTTATTAGCAAGATTCAGGTTCTGAGATGCTCATAAGATGGACATAAAGTTTCCACCATTAATGACAATCTAGGAAGAAGCTATATACCATACTTCATGCTGGAGGACCAACTTGTCCTGAAAAGTTAGGGAAACTAAAGAGAGGTGCTTGAGGTGAAGGAAAATGAAAAGATCACAGAAGAAAGCTTGGTTTAAGTGCTGTTAATGACCAGCTTAATCATCTGTCCTGTGAACTACCTATAGTAAGCACTGTTCCAAAATTATACTTAACAGCCACTCATAATGCTGCATAACATGCTAACTGAACTGTTTTTGATGGACTCCGGGTTTTATTGTACTATTTCTATTTTAAGTACTGGCATATGGTTGTGTGCCTCAGTTTACCTGTAAAGCTAGTATACAGGGAAAGAAGAGATAAAAGAGTTCTGTTGTGGTTTGCAAGCTGTGTGTGGAAGATAGAAGATGTGCCTACAGCATTAGGAGAGACTGAACAGCTGACAAGTCAACAAAGGTGGGATTGCAGGTGATGCATGCTTCAGAGAAGCTGAAGGAGATAAGTATGACAAAAGGCAGAGCAGGCAAGACAAAGGTCTAGAAAAGAAGGTCTGAAGGCACAGACCAGCATGGCAGCTCTGGGGCCTGGGATCTGGAGGGATTAGACAAAGCTGGGTAACTTTGTGGTGCTCAAGGCTGGATTGGAGACAAAATAACTTTGACCTTTGGAGGAGGCAGAGAGCCAGTAGCAGGAGGGCCTTTGCTTCAAAATGTGTGTCGGGGGGGGGGTTGTTTACTTTTTGAGGGTTTTTTTGTTTGTTTGTTTTTGTTTTTATTTTGCCTGTTTTTCTGCTTGGAACATTGAGTTACATATTTTCTCCCCAACAGGAAATAACAGCCTTCTCTCAGGACATAAACTGGAAGCTACTTCCTTGAGACAGGGAATTGGAACAATCAGGGAAGGTCAGAAGAATGAAGGTCAGAAGGGGAAAAGGTGCAGGTAAAGGTGGTCAGGCTTAGGTTTTGACATGACTCTAGGGGAAGGAGTTCCCAAATCTGAAGATTATCTAGCAATTACAACCTTCTGTGTTTTTACCAAGCAAACCTGGCACATAGATGGTACAGGAGATTGCTCTCAATCAGACTGATGGAGCATAGGAGAGAAGGTGGTCCCTTTTCCTATAGAGGAAAAGGCCTGCCGTGAAAGCCATGCCTGGGTTGGCTTCAGAGAGCACTTTTACAAACCAGGAACGGATGGATGCTGTTGTTTGAAGCAAGCACTCACCTGAAGCAACTGTGTGATGCTGGCCAGGTGGCTACATTATCATCTTTCAAAATAGTTGGATTCTGAGTGGTAATATAGTTTAGAGCTTCCCCTTTCAAACTGAATAGTAGAGCTGTGCAAAATTTTGCCAGCAGTTTTGTTTCAAATGAGCAAAATCAAAACAAAACAGAGAGCTTTGAAATGGCCTCAAAATGAAACAAAGCAAATTGAAACGTTTCAAAATTGTCTAATTGTTTCAAATTTTGAAGCTCAAGCTTGGTTTGCCTGCAGGGAAACAGGAACTAAAGTAAGAAAAGGGAGGGGAAAGAGGGGGAAGGACTGCTTTCATTATTGACTGTGTAGCTGGCCAGTGACTGTCATCCTTCCCTGAGGTAGCTTCCAATCCCAGTGCTCTCGGGGAGGGATGGAAAAACTGCATAAAAGGCAGCATTGTTTGAACTGCCCTGCTTTCTGCCTTGGTGTCAGCTGAGTGAGGGCACACTTCAACACACATTTAGTGTCACCCTCCCATGTCATGAGTTTTGCCTGTCAGCAGCGAGAGTTGCAGGGCCCCAAATCCCAGACTCCCCCTGCACCTATCTCCTTGACAGCTGGCAGGCTTCATGGCTGCAGCAGGGGCTAGCATGCCTGCAGCTTTCACCTTGCTGCTCCTTAACACACACACAGCGTCACCCATGTCACGAGTTTTGCTTGTCCGGAGTTTGAGGTGCAGTTTCCCCCAAACCTTTGCATCTATCTCCTTGAAACTTGGCAGACTTTATTGCCTCAGCAGGGCCTAGCAAGTCTGCAGTTTTGACCCCACTGTGGCTTAGTACTGGTAGAAACTGGTTGTTTTAACCATCCCCATTATAGTTTATGGGCGAAACATCGAAACAGGCAAACTGTTTCAACAAAATGAAACAAAACAGTGGTTTCTAATTGAAATGAAATTTGAAATGAAACGCTGTTCCGTCGAAACATTGAAACACAAGTTGAAATGGAACGGTGCTGTGTTGCATTCATCTACTGAATAATACTGTTGACCTCTGGATGAATTCCTTAATAAGATTTAAAGGAGCTACAGCATTTGTTAAGGATTCCCCTACTGCTGGCCCTTTTTTGTTGTTCCAAAACCACTAACCAAGAAAACCTAAATAGTCTTTTGTTTAACCCTCACGTATGGGCTTCTTTGCTGTAGCCTGATCACTTACAAGGCCTGAAGGCTTATTCTATGTCAAGGATTTCAACCAAATTTTGTTCTCAGTAATAGAACAAAGTAATAGAATAAAGTTAATAATATAGCCTCCTTGCTATCAGACATTTTTATTTCATGATAAGAATGATGACAAAACAACAGAATTAGACATGGTACTTACAACCTTAGCACACAGCTGGTACTTACAGGAGGTAATTGAATTGTGATGGAGCATAAGGAAGGAGGTCCCTTAGAGATGTAGGACCCAGATACTTCTGAAAGTCATAAGGTAATCATACATGGGATAAATATGTCTTCAGCACAGAGGTTTTTATACCAAAAGTCACAATTAAGAATAAAAATATCTATACTATTGTCAAACAACACACTGGACTGGTTATAAAATATATATAATATCTTTACAGCTAACTCAGCATTTGAGTGCCTTCCAGTCTTTCATAATGGAGAACATCAGATTTCACTTAGTCAGTAGCAGTATTTTTTCCAATATGAAAGTAATCTTATAGTCACTGCTGTCAAACACTACTGTACAGTGGGCTCAGCACAAACTATGATCTTTGTCAGATGTCTTCTGAATTTCATGTTTTTAATGCATAATTGAATAAGGTAGAGCCTACTTTTTTTGTCTGCATTTCATAAAAGAGTAACTTCTGCTTTTAGAGTATTCCACATGCAAGTAGATAGGAAAATATTTATAAACAAATTTTCCAGATTTCTGAAAAACTTGGATCTGTTTATCAAACTGCCCATGGTTATAGGGTCATTATGAAACTAGGGGATATATGAAAATACTCTACTCCAATCTGAATTGATGTTCATATTATGCAAAGATGAGAAGTATGCATTTTCAGATAATGCTGCATTTGACCAAGTTCTAACATAAATTATGGCGAATACATTCTTTTTCTAAATAAGGAGAAAAGTAAGATGCTTGGATGGTGCAAGCAATCCAAGGCAGAGAAAAAATGCCAGAATAATTCTATTGGCTCAGATTAATTAGGCACATCATCCCATGTTTCATAATATATTCACTAGTCCTTGAAATTGCAAGGAATTACAGCAATAACATTTATAATTATTTTGTATGAACAGGAAACTGTAATGGTTTTGGAATCTGGTAGGCTTAAAGCATGTAGATTTGTGGATAACTATTTAAGATCAGGTTACTGTCATTCTCTCATTTTTCCCTTTTGAATTGCAAGAATGCCGGCAATGTCTAGACACATGAGTAAAGTTTTTCTTCCCATCTCCTTTTCCACATTATGCCTCTCCCACTCTTTTTCCCTGGAACATCTTGCTTATAGTGAGGGTACTGGTACAGGTTACCTTTATAAATCTTAAAGTCTGTGGAATGTTATGTCATCATACATTTGGAGCAGTTTCAGACCAGTCACAGTTTAAGGCTTAATGCCATCTCAAACTTGCATAACCATGAATTGCCACTAGAGGACTGGCAACTAAAGGTGTAGACAGAAGCCAGAACTTCATTGCTCTTCTGTAGTGAGGGGTGGGGGGGGATGGTATGTAGTTTAGAGGGAGGTGAAGGGAAAAGGGAAATTCAGCAAGAAGCATGGTTTTTTTTTTCTCTCTGATTTAGTGGTGGTTAAAGGTGCTCTAGAGAATAATGTTCTGAATGCTATATCTACTGGGTAGATAAAGCATAGGCAGAAATAGGGCCTCAGCTGTGGCCTGGAGGAAATGAAACAGGTCTCCATGTCGTCATCCCATCCTTGATATTGTTTGCATGGTGATAGGGTGGACACAGGTAAGAAACAGTGTTGTCTAGCTCACCCTCTGATCCTCCAGCTGAGTCTTGACCTCAGTTCTGCTGCTAACTTGCCGTGTTGTTTTGGAAAGCCTCTCTGTCTGTTTTCCAATCTAAGAGATGGTTTTGAGCTTCCTTTGCAAAGTGCTTTGAAATACATGGATGACAATTTCAACGTAAGGGCCTAGCATGGCTTTGGTAGATGCTTGCTGTCTGTCTGGTCTGGGCTATCCTTGTTGTCCCTCTGGGCAGCACCCAGCCATGCTGTTTCTCTGTACCCCTCTAGCTCCAGTGAACTGGATGCATTTCAATACCCTTGACAAGGTGCTACTTGAGGTAACCCACAATAGACTCAAGGCATCACTTGCAAGATGCGAGGCACCTCTCAGTAAATGCCAGCTCTTATTTTTCACTCATTTTTATACTACAGAAAAATAATAGAATAATTATTTTATTGCAGAGAACTCATAAAGATCCCAACAAGGTAGAATGCTTTTAACACAATGGATTCTTATGTGAATTGTGTATGTGAATAGTGTTTAGAAATTTAACACCTGGTGGTTCTGCTCTCAGTGCAGAATCACCGTATTAGTTTTAGTGAGAACAGAGAGGCCACAAAAGCACATTGGGGAGCAGAGCCACTGGCGTTTAATCCACTGGAGCTTAATTCACTCTCAGTGCAGAGCTGCCGTGGCTTGGCAAGACCAGAGAGCCTGGGGAAGCACACCAATGCTTCTCTGGTCTTGCTGAAACCAATGCATCAGCTCTTCTCTGATAATGGAACCACTTAAGTCAGGCTGAGCATGGAGTCTCCAGGCAGCAAGACAGCAGCCCTGGACAGCTTGCTTGTCCTTGCTCCATAGTCTCCACTGAATTTAATCCTGGGGACTCTGTGTGGGCTGCAAGACTATTAAGACATTCACAGCAGCTAGTCTCAGCATAGGGAGGGATGGGGATGGGGAGACCACTAGAGTTTTGGAAGATGAAAACTGGTGGGTTCACATCCTTGATGAGTGAATATTTTAACTGCCTTTATGGCATTTTAAGGGTAAAGTGTAACATTGCCCTAAGACTCAGCTTTAAGGTCCTTTAAATTACTCAAAAAAGAAGATGAAGCAATGTACAGATCTTCATCATTAGATGGAATGAAATTATATGACTCGGAAAGTAGCATGTGTTCAATTCCAGTAGGTGGAAAATGAGGACCCTCCATTTTCACTCCCAACTTTACTATGGCTGCTTATTTTATTTTTTCTTTTCACAGAATAGGGATAATGATTCTTATCCAGCTTTGTAAATAGTTTTGAGATGTGAACATGGAAATAAATTGCTAAAAATAATCATATATAAATTAGATATCATGGATTTATATATGATATAAATGTATCATCTTGCATATCTATGATAGTTCTAGAAAATATCAACATAACAGAAGTACCACTGTTTTACTGAGTGTTACATGACCACCTTGCTAGCACCACTTTTTCTTGCTATTTTTATAAAATATTTTGTTGAAAGCAAACCACTCCATCCCATCTTCCTGGCCATTGATAAAGATATGGAACAAAACTGCCACAAGACCAATTCCTGGGGCACCCCCACTTGATACTGGCTGCTAGCTAGACATTGATTTCTACTCTTTAAGCCCAATGATCAGACAGTTTTCTGTCCGCCTAACAGTCCACTCATCCCACCTGTACTTTCTTAGCTTCCAACCTATACTTTTGTGCAAGTTTTCACAGGACTTAAGTCTCCCTAAAAATGGCAGGTTGATCTAAAGTTAGTCTACCTCAGAGGTGAACTAATTTTAGATTGATAAAGGTTTAATTAGACCAAGGGAACACCTGCACTTATTCATAGCACAGCCTTGGGGGCTGGAAAAATCAGTCATTCCCGACAGGAACAAGGCAGTGCTGTTTTTACCCTGCCAACCCTGACCAGACTTTTGTGAGCCTCCAACTTCCCACCCATGAAGTGGGCATCTGCTGACTCCCTGCTGTGGAGCTGCCACCTCTCCAGACCCATGAGCCCTCCTATGGACTTGGTAGCTCCCCACAATCCCATCACTCCCTCCTACCCTCACATCAGGATACTTAATTTCGGCTGCCCATACCACTCCAAGATTAGATATCAGCAGCTTAAAATAAGACTGTTAAATCTAAACATGGTTCATCAAACACTTCTTCAAACTCTCAGTGTAGATTTATCCAAAAAAGATAAGCCTTCATTCTGCTGCTATTTACATTAGGTTTCTACAAGTAAAATTCTGGCCTGTCAGGCTGCTGCCTTTAATCATTTTTGAAAAACAAGATTCTAAAACAAGATAAACTAAAGTTTTTCTTCCATATATTTTGTTTTCAGGTTTCAATGCAACTAATAAAGATATATGTAGGTTCCTACTTAATTCATGATTTCACAGATTTCATGGAAACAGTAGAATTGGGCATTGTCTGAAAAATTGAGCATTGTCCATGAAATTAAAAAACATAACTTACTAAAAAATAAAATGCTGGCTCCCCAGTAGATGCCAGTGGTCCTCACATGGCCATTGTGGCCCAGCCTTGCAGCCTGCTCCCGGGCGGGGGGCGGGGGGAGTTGTCAGCATGGAGGAGAACAGGCCTCTCTCCTACCATTCGCCCTGCTCCTCACCACTGATTGGCTGAAAGGGTGGGGCCACACAACAGACAACCCTCTTAGCAAATTAGTGGCATCGGGCAGGGCACATGGTGAACAGCCCTTTTTGCTAATCAGCAGTGAGGGGCAGGGCCACTGGTCCCCTCAACCAATCAGAGGCATGGGGGGGACCCTGCCACAATAAGCCCATGAAAATGGTAACCAGCCCTGCAATTGGTCCGTGAAACTGGCTGCCCACTCCCTTGATTCCCTTAGGTCCCTGACCATCTGATTTAAAGGGCTGTCTTAAGAAACACTTTAAGAAATATAGTTATAAACAGCAGTCACTTCCTATGCCAGTTGGAAATCCTGGGCAAAATTAGCATCTGCTTCACAATGATCCACTTGCAACAGCTATTACTACTTTAATAGAGTTATTAATTACTTTTGGTCAATTCCTAAATTGGGGCTGACACCCAAATAATATATAACTAATTATAGTGGGAGACATGTGACAAGAACAAAACAGACTTATTTACATTTTATCAATTTTTAAAACAATTTCCTAACACTGTACACAAAACTAATTTAAATTCCCAGGGGAAGAGTTGTAATAATTTCACGTTCTGTGTGTATTAGCACATACAGGTGACTCTCTTTCTGTGACAGTGTTCTTCAGTCTTCTCAGGGTGTAAAAACTTAAGATAAAATATTTCAGATCCCCCTTATGTGTCCTGTGAAGTTAGAGTAAAAATGTATCGGTAAAAACAACGATAAACCCACTGAAATAATATAGTGCTACAAATAATGTAAGTCAATTTGAACACTTGCTTTATCCCAGGGGACTTTACTCCTTAGTGGAGAATTTGGTAATGCACGATGGTTGCTTGTAGACATGAAGAAAAATCTGTGCTTTACTTTAAACTCAGTGTGCTCCTGTGCCAAGCCCAGGACATACTCAGAAGAGGTGTTGCACCTGGCTTTCCTACCATCTGTACAGATTGGACACTTTAGTGGGGCTTTTTGGGGGACTTTTATCTAATAGCTGATTGAATCAGCTTTAACTGAAAGCGCCAAAAAGCCCCACTGAAGCACCTAATCAATACAGACACTAAGGAGCCACGTCAAAATAATGCACTGCTGCTTTAAGTAAAGTGTGATTTTTTTTTTTTTTTTCCCCTCCTGCCTGTCAGTGCCCAGTAATAACAGACTCTACCTTTCTTGTCTTTATTGACTCTGCCAGCCTAAGAGAACAGGTAAGAAAAAACAAGGAGTAAAAACTTTTGTTTTCACTACAGTAAGATACGACTGCCCATTTCAAAGGATTGAATAAATTTGTCATTTTTATAGTCATATTTCAATCAAAAATTGATTTAATTGGCTGAGTAGTGATGAAGTGGTAACATGACTGACTAGAAGCATTTAATAGGCTTTTTGCATGACGATTAAATTATTTCAGTTGGCAGAGATAAACTAAATGAACTTTTTCATTTTTCTATTATCTCATATTTCCCTGCCTTCAGTTTTTGTTCCCTTCTAGATAACATTAAACCATCTCTACTAGGAATAATTTCACCCACCTTGGTTCATAAACATATTTCTGAAGAGGAATTTGTATGCCAATGATTGCACCACATGAAACACACGTTAAATGTATTTTTATGAAACAGAATTTCCCAAGGTCTCCAAAAAATTACTCAGTTTGATCAGTGGATCATGTCCACTTATTTTTCTTTTTCTCCAAAATAATTCTAATGCTAGCTGAGAAAATAAAAAATAAACTAGTTCATGCTTCTCCTAAATCAGATAAATGTGTCCTTGTGACTTCTGTGGGACATGAGATAGAGTTCATAGTCTTGTTTTCAGTTGATCAATTTTGCTGCAGCATTTAACCAACAAACCCATTCCCCAGTATCTACTTACATTAAAGACACTGAGACATAAACAAGGAAGTAAATAACAATAACAAAAGCATGTTAATTTTTAAGACCATTAGAAGAACTAACGGGAAGAAAATAAATTTTATTTTCAAGTTTCTAAGCTTATTGCTAGCACTCAGTAGTTCCAAAACAGAACTATTTCTAAAGATCATCCTTTTAAGAAATATTTCTTGAGCTATTTTTTGGAACACAGTTTTGGGGGAAGCTGCAATTATAACAATTAAAAATCGATTTGGTGTTTCATCTTTATTTTTTTAAGAACACTAAATGCAGCTAAGTCTTAACATTCACAAATGCTAATTTGTCTCTGCATACAGAACCTGCTGTGTACACATTAACGTTTGCAGACTTTTTTATATTGCATGGATAATAAAGCACCACAATCAGTTTATAAGTTTTGACAATTATCAGCCTGATGGTGTAAATTAGTGACCTAAGTGAAGCATAGAAAAAAATAATTAGCTATAGGTCACACAATGACAACTTTCAACATTAAAATGTATCATTTTATTACCATCAATAGAGCATACTCTGAAAATGCTATCTCATTAAGGATGGATGTCAACGGCTGTTGATCAGGACATGCAGGTGAATGAAGACAGACACAGGGATAGATTTAAGCAGCAGGCTGCAACTTTATTAACACTGGAGAGAGAGGCTCCATCTGCTCTGACTCCCCCAACTCTCAAATCCAAGGTATTTAAATGAACCCTGTGTGGGGGTTATAAGATGCCCATCCTACAAGGGCCGTATTATATCTTATGCTGCGAGTGTCACAAAAGTTGATTGGTGTTAATACTAGCTCAAGTCTATAACAGTTACATTCCAGGCCAGAAGGGGGCTGGAGGACTGAAAATGAAGAATCCCCCCTCCCATTCCAAGCTTCTCCCCACCCTCCGCCCAGTTCCTCCCCACTCCTGGGGTTCCCCCCTTCCCTGCCCCTCAGGGTCTCCCCCTGCTCCCAACTACTTGTAGCTACCCAGGAGTCTGTCCCAGGAGAGCAGGGAGGGACAGACTAACCTGCCTGCCCAGCCACTGCTGCTTTTCCCAGGGCTAAGCCTCCCTAGAGAACAGCAGCCAGGTAATCACACAGATTAAGCCTGCTCTAGCTGCTAACCCAGGACAGGCAGCCAGAAGTAAGAGGGTTGGGGAGAGGTGGGTACAGGGATCTTGAGTGCTTTTAACCGTTGGAAAGGGGGGACAGTTGGTCAGCAGGGGAAGGAGGAGGGGTGCATGGTGTGTTTACACTAAGGTCTACCCTAAAGTGGCTACACCTTAGTGTAGCATGAGCTGGGTAATGAATCAGAGATAATCCAGACCCTGGAGTAGCATAACTTTAAGCTGCACAATAAGTACTTAAAACCAGTTTCAGGTGGTAATGTGTGCTCAATCCAGGTGTTAAGAGCTCCAGGAGTTGCCCCCAATTATTGTGGAGCTCCATGGCAGTTCTACAATTAAAAATTAAATTCATAATTTATGGTAGACTCTTCTCCATTTAATGTCAGATGGAGCTCGCTCTTCTGAATTCTCTCATTCTCACTCTTCTCTCACATTTCCCATCAGCATGAGGGGGCAGAGAGCATTTGAGTAAGGAACCTTGTTCTGTTTAGATAGCCATCTCTCCCTTTGTCATACTGGCATATCAACAAAATATCAACTGTCATTTACCAGTGGGATCTGGACCTTGCAGCTTTTTCCTACCTTGGGCACCAGGAATTAGCTTTTTGTGCCATCTACCATCTTCATGCCCATTCCCTGTCTGATCTCATCACTATTGTCCTATGGTTAAATGCTGACCCTGGCATGAGACAAGAACATTTAAATATTGCTGACAAATGTTTAATAATTGTACTAGATACCCCTATGCACTGTCTAACTTCTTGACAATGTGAGGGCTGCATGCCCTGCAGGTCATGAACCTCCATGCCATAAGCTATGCATCATGGGAGCATGCCTCCTTGAGTCCCCCTTGCCATGTAGGCAGCCCCAGCCTTCCCTGTCCTGCGTACAGCCCTGCTACACTTCTGGTGGTGCATGCAACCCAGCTCCACTCCTATCTGCATGTGCAGCCTGAGCAACCCCGCTCCACTTGCAATCTGGTTCCTCTCCTTCTAGAGTCTAGCCACCAGTGGCTTCAGCTCACTAACTTTGAAAGAACCAAGAAAGGTCATGACAACTCCTGCCTTAAACAGAACTTTTTCTTCCACCCTACTACTGCATATCACAGGTAGATATAGTATATATTGGCTAATAACAGTACCAGACTATTTAGGAACATACAATCTGTCATCTGTCTGGTGTTTTTCACTCCCAAACCAGCCCACCAAGAATTTGGTAACTAAAAATCTTTTGTAAGAATTAATGAACCTAGACAATCTGCAAATGGCAAATCACTCAGATAATACAGTATTGTGGATGAAGTTAATCTGCAATGGGCAAGTTACTTTATGTTACGCTACCTGATGCTTTGGGTTAAGCCAAAGATGGCACACTGTTTCTCTGACTAAATTTCATTGACTCAAAGTGGTCCACTCTGTAAGCAATGGATGTCCTCGGGGCAATGGCATTTTCTGGTATACCTAAAAATGAAGGAAGCCATACTTCTGCAACTGGTGAGGCATCACATGTGCATCTATACTTGCAAATGGTGCAAACTCTTATTATCTGTATATTGAAAATGAGATAAAATATTGGCACTGCCATGATCTGAGCAAAAGGCATTTCATTGAATATAATGTTAAACAAAAGGCAATCCAAGAAATGTCCTGACTAGTTTCATTTCCTGAGCCAATTTAGAAGGCTGTCAATTAGCAATATGAACCACAGCATGGTTGTCAGAGTAAAAATGTATAATTTGCTGATAAGTTGCTCTTCTCAGATAGTGACTGCCACTAATATATGGAGATGAGGGGAAGGTAACAGGAAAACACCTCAAGAAAATTCCTTGCTTTCGATCCTTCAGGATCAGGGAACAGGTATTGGCAGCACTGGAGGTTTTAGATTCTCAGAGTACATACTAACACACTATATCACACTGGAAATTGAGTTCTACTGGGGTAAATTTAAGATGTAGAATTCAGAGAGGAAAAAAATTCACAATCTGTTTAGAATGGCTTGTTACATGAATGTGGGGGTAAGCCCAAATAGACAGAGCAGAAAAAAACATGAAAAGGTGACCAGAATTTTTGATTATCTTGTATGAAGACCTGCAGTCAAAGCCTGAATATTTTCAGGAATGACAGAGATCGCTTTATGTGAACTGATTATGGAAGTAATATGCTAGACAGAATTAATGAAGGGTGTCCCCATCTCTGGGGTCTTTTGTAGATAAAGGCCGAAAGGGACAAATCAGAAAGGTAAAAGAGATCAGAACTCTTGTTGGTGACCTTTTGCCTGTCATACAAAAGACTCAATGTCTTCACAAACTATGATCTTTCATTGTTCTTTCTGTGCCCCTTTTATACTTTTGTAGGGAAAGGGACAGGGATAAGAGGATTTTTAGAAGAGTGAGCTGAACCCTGGGGATAGGCTTAGAAGAGCCAATGCATATGTATTGTTTATATAATGAGAGCCCCCAAATCCCCATATTGGACAAGGTCACAATCTTGATCAAACTGGTTGACAGCCCTAGACAAAGGGAGAAGTGCATTTTTCACTATCTCTTTGGGTATGTGCAGATAGATTAATCTAAGTGTAATTTCTAAGTGCAAAAACATATATATATTTGTGGAGTTTAAATTGAGCAAACTGGCTGACACAATCTAACTTCACATAAAGAGGTGTACTACACTGATCAGGCTAACCCATACCTGATCTAACAAAACAAGTATGCAAATCTGAAGTGCAAGTCTGGGGCTGGGAATGCCCAGCTGTTTGCTCCAGCCCTAAGGCTATGCTTTTTCAACCCCACTCAGCCCAGGACAGACAACCTGCTCCGGGAACCCAACACTGCCACCACCCTAGCCCCAAAACCAGGCCCCCAAATTCCCCTACACATGCCTCCCACTATCTCAAGTTCTTTAGATCATGTTCTTGGCACAGTTCCTGGTACCAGCAAACATGTGGATAAGTAGGAACCTGATCTATGATTACATGGATTAAGTCCATGTAATTAGATGGATAGATTGGGGCCTATGAAATGAGTGCAAGTGCCCTTTCTCTCCCACTGGCCAGTGAGAGGGGTATAAGAGCTCAGTGAACTCTGTAAAACCTCTGTGTAGGACCTTTAGAGCATCATGCTCCCCTTTAGTTGCCCACCCACCCATCCTGTAGTAGTACTGACAATATTTAAAATGAACATTTATCATTTTAATACCAATAAAGCATACTCTGAAAATAACATCCTATTAGGGATAGTATCAATGGCTGCTCAACTGCTTCTCAAAAAGGCTAGATTCAAGGTCAAATAATGTGGTTGCTATCTCAATGAATGATTATGGTTGTGTTTGTACAACTCATGTAGCAGCCTTTTAATTTTGGGCTTTTGTTAAGAGATTTTTTTTCTAGAAGTCACAAAGAAAAAAAATACAATAGCAGAGTGAACCAGGGCATGTTTGTTCTTCCTGTGAAATTTTTATTTAAATTGGGAAAATATGCTAGAAGAATTTTCAATTCTGTGTGTGTCTGAATTACTCATTGTGCTGTTCTCCACGTTGCTCATTGTGTAGTAGACTAAAGCTGTACTGAAGATAAGTTATTTTCAAACAAACCTTTTTTAGCAAGGTAACTTGTACTGAAAAAAAGTTATTTTTTAAATGTCACTTTTCTCAAGCAGTATCTCTGGGGAAATGTTTCTTAGGGAGGAAAAAAATTACACACTGGTTTTCTATGCAAAAGACATAAGCTAGCTAAATGATTAAGACCATACATAATTTTTTTTTATCTTACTATCTTTATTTTATCTAATAAATAAGGTGTTGGCCAACACAGTAAAGTAGTGGAAATGCTTTGGTCATTTTGTTGTAATTTTTTTAAAAATATAGATTTCATAAACATTAAGGCTGGAAGGGACCTTGTAAGATCATCAGGTCCAATCCCCTGTCCAAGGGGCAGGAAGTCAGTTAGGGCCAAAGGATCCCAGCACAATAAACATCCAAACGTTTCTTAAAAGTGTCCAGAGTAGGTGCTTGAACCACCTCTTGGGGGAGCCTCTTCCAGGTTTTTCTTATGTCCAGCCTAAAACAGTTTTGCAGGAGTTTGTGACCATTAGATCTTGTCATCCCTTGGGGTGCTCTGGTGAACAGACACTTCCCCCAGATCCTGATGCACACCTGTGATGTACTTATAGGCTGCCACCAAGTCACCCTTGAGCCTGTGATTCTCCACGCTAAAAACCCCATAACTCACAATCGCTCTTCATAAGGCCTGTTCTCTTGCCCTCTGATCATGTGCCTGGCTGTCCTATGGACTTTTTCAAGCTTCTCCACAACCTTCCTAAATTGTGGAGCCAAGAACTGGATGCAGTACCCCAGCTGTGGCCTCACCAAGGCTGAGTACAGCACTAGTATGATATCCTGGGTCTTGTTAAAGATGCATTGGTAGTTACAAGCCAGAGATTTGTTCACTTTGCCAGATGAGTATTACACTGGTGGCTCACGTTCATCTTGTGGTCTATCATGACTCCCAAGTCTCTTTCAGTCATGGTACTAGCAAGTGTAGCACTGCCAAGCCTATAAGTGTGATGCAGGTTCCCCGCTGACCCGAGGTGAAGCACTTTACAGTTATCTGTATTGAATGCCATCAGGTTTTCATCCTCCCACCTTGCAAGTCTATCAAGGTTGTTGAACACTAAATCATTAGGTGTCAATTTAATTTTCCAAAAGGATTTTTTGTTTCAAAGGTAGCATCTAAGGAAGAAGTGAATAAAATGCTAAATTTTCATAGGCATCACATCAGACAGCACTGATCATGCTGTGTGTTCCATAGCCGTCAAAATAGATAACACAACTTCATCTCTACAAATGAAATGAGTAAATAAGGCTGTTTTGATGGTAAAATGATGCACAGAAATCATGCAAAGCTTATTTTCTATAGGTGTACCATATATATAATTAAAAAATAATTAGCATGATCTTCTTTAAAGCTGCCCTTTTTGCTACTGATTTCTGACCAGAATGAAATCAAGCTGACCTTTCTTTCTTTTTTTCTTCTTCTTCATATTTTTGGGTGCATGAACAATGTGCTGATATGGGTTTTCTTTGCATTTTGATTTATGGGTTTTTTGGTCCCATATGTGAAAAACACAATAGAAAAGTTATAGCTTTAGTGTGTATGTGTGTGTGTATACACACACTATATTTTATATATATATATATATGCACACCATGGCTAGGTTTGGGTTATATAGTATTATAATATATATAACCCAACCCTAGCCATGGTGCAACTGCAGCCACGTGCAGATTCAGGGTCCTCAGGAGTCAAATAGCCTCAGCTCCTTAGACTGGGACCACGTCTCCATGGAGTGTTTTGTTGTGGTTTCCCCACAAACTGGAGTACATACAGTCTAACTATTTACACAGTTTATTATTTACAAAAAAGTTAGCATTTGAATGAGGTTAATAGCAGAACAAGATCTCAACAATCTAATTATCAAAGGCAGGTATCAATGAACTAAAACACTCTATACATATTGAATCAAAGACATCCTCAGTACAACTCCCCAGCTTAAACCTTGAGATGCCAGTGAATTTCAGCAGGCGCGCACAGGATTAACATGACATCAGCTCTCCTTCACACTGGCAACATCATAATAATTGCTGGTGCTACTACTTCAGAAAGTCAGGCTCTCTGCTACAACATGCATGGGGAAAAGAAGCTCTCCTCTACTCCAGCTGTCTGTGGTATCTGCAAAGAAACACACACTGTCCCACCCTCCCCAAAAGCACCTTTCTCCAATTCGCATACATGGCCCCTTGTGCTGATAACTGAAAGAATCCTGGATTTATCACCCACCTGGCCCCAGGCTGGTTTTCAGTTAACTCTCCCCAGAGCCTTTCTAGATCAACACCCTGCCCTCCTAGACAAGTTTACTTTACCACCCTGTTTCTTCCACATGGGTCCCTCTGCCTCACACAGGGAAAGAAAAGATATCAGGTAGGGCTGTATGAGGCTTCAGGTGCTAATTCAATTTGGAGGAAATTTGGGATGATTCAGTGGCTGAATCTCCAAATCTGAATCAAATCGGGAGACCAATAAAAAGGTCTGAATCGATTTGAAGCTCTCTGAATCGATTCAGAAAAGATTCAGTGAGCTTCACAGATTCAGAAAGTCCCCACTCTCCACCGCAGAGAGTTGGACCCAGATTCCTTGCCAGAAAAAATGGGGGCAGGGACCATGGAGATCCCCAGGCCCCCAGAGCATGCTCTGACCCTCACCCACTCTCACAGCCATGTGAATGGCTGCCTCGCCTGGCCCCGATGTCCTGCCACTTAAAAAAAACCAAACAAACCCACATTCACTAGCTCCTGCCAGGTTGGGAGGGGGCAATCCCCATTGCAACCCACTGCCCCATGATGCATGAGGGCTCTGCCATGAGCCCACCAGTCCCTGCCTGCTCTCTCAGCCCCATTGATAGCTGCCCCCCCCTGGCTCTAGCTCCTGGTTCTTTAAAAAAATTAATACATAAACAGCCCTGCACTAACCAGCTGGGGCAGAGGCCATCAGGGCTTCTGAGGGCTCATGGCAGAGTCCCCTGCCCTGCACAGAGAGAGGGAGGGGGGAAGTGGGGATCACCCCACCCACCTGGCAGGATCCAGTAAATGTGGGGCTTTTTGGATGCTGGGGCAGCAATGGGGAGGGCAGGGAGAGCAGGCAGAGAATGGGGCCTGTTTAATTTGGAGATTTGGCCAATTTGGTGGCAGGTGAATCTCTGAATCAGATTTGGTCAAATTGATTTGGGACAGTGATTGAAATAACTGAATCAAATCACTGTCTCCTGAATTGGCCATAGGGAATACTCTCTGAGCCTGGCTGAGTCCCCAGGGGTGAGACCCCATACATATATATAAAGGCAGGAGTTGTCATGACCTTGCTTGGTTCTGATGTGTATGTATGTATGTGTGCATAGAAAGAAAGAAATTATACACACACACACACACACGACTATTACAAAACTGAGAGCATACCTCTAGTAGCTTTTTCTAATTAAACTTCTTTAATATATCTATTTGACTAAGAACTAAAAATAATGTGTAGTCTAAACAAAGAAATATACACCTGCAAGCCTTGGAACTGTACTTAATCCTGCAAGTCTTTCATAATGAAAAAACTCAAAAATACTTCCTTTTTTTTAATAAAATAACTTTTTAAATGGCTTAAATTCGTTTAGTATCTAGTGGATTGACAGCTCTTTAAGGCTTGAAGGCTTCTGCTTACAAAAAGAAAAGGTCACAGGAATTATTATGGTAAACTTCCCTAAACCATAATGTCAAGATGCCTCAAACTTGATCTATGAAAGTGATTCTGAAGTTAAGAACATACTTCTGTCTTACTGTTAATTCCATCCTTGCCAAATGAATTTGGATTATCAAGTGAGGGCATTGATAGACATGGGGACATGCAGGAGAGGGGTGAAAGCACTTTCCTGAAAATAGCAGTGTGTTAGTTAAACCTGGTTTTGCAGCATCAGTATATATCAGGCACTTCACCAGGTCTTTTGGCATTTTTGACTAATTGGTGATTCAAACAGCTATTAAATAAAAGAACCAAAAAAGCCCCTCTAAAGTGCCCAGTCTATACAGACTGTATTAGGGCACTAAGATGCCTGCTACTTGGAGAGCCAGGATAACCTCTCAGGTGCCGGTTGGTGAGGCAACTCATGGGAAATAATGACTCACACCTATCTAGACAGCTGACAAGATTGGGCAGGGCCTGGTTCCTATATAAATCACAGGCAGGAGGCCAGGAAGCAGTTCCCTACCAGCAGCCAAGGAGGAGGTAGGAGCTCTCAGCCATGTTACAGAGGAGAAGCCTGATGCAGGAACAATGTCTTACATTGCTGCAAGTTGAAGAAACCCCAGTAGACTCAAGTATGGTTATACCAGGCAGTTTCTGTTTGTGTTATAGCCCAGGGGCTTGTGTTTGTGTTGTTATTTGGTATAGCGGTGGTTTGGGTGAGGCTACTAGGAATTGGAGGAGGCCTCATAGGGGACTCACACTAGTTTGGGGACCCCAGCACCAGTGAGGGTGCAGCAGTCAGGGTACATAGACCCCAGCCCCAGAGAGGGGCAGTTGAGAAGCCCAAGTGTGGGTGTGGTGAGCCTCGGAGAAGGGGGCAGCATTGTGGTGAGCCCCAGGAAAAAGGGAGAGACTCAGGACTGTGGGGAGCCTGAGTGCCAGAGAGGGCACGGAGAGAGACAGGGCTGCAGACAGCCCAAGCACCAGAGAAAGCATGGAGACAGAGAGACAAAACAACGTCCAATATACCGGCAAGGCTTGGGGCATGGTACAGGGGTGGTAGGAGCCATGCATAGCCCATAAGGCTAGAGTGTACAGAACACTCACTCTGGTGGAGGAACTGGAGATAACCGGGGAACAGAAGACGAAAGGCAGCCTCCCTATAATATATATTAGGGAGGCTGCCTTTCATCTTCTGTTATAAATAAATATAAATTCCCTGCCCAATTGTTGTCACCCCTGCCCAATATTAGGGATGGTATGGTGAGAGTGGAGCAGGGCTTTTGGCCAGCACCGATTTACTTTGCAGCTAGCCCCTGCTCTCCACAGAGCAGCCCATGGTCCCAAGAAGGTCTAACAAATAACTGATTTAACTATTTACACTTTATTTACAAAACAAGAATAATAGGAAAGGTCATTTACAAGTGAACTTAAATGGCATAACCGGAATCACAAAACAAACCAGAATGCATTAGTCAACCTTGACTCAAGAACCACAGATAGGGTAACTAGCAGCTTTCAGACACTGCTGAGATGCTACCACAAGGAAGCAAGGTGGTCACTCCCAGCAGCTTCCACAGGCTTCCCAATACACAACAGACTGTAAAAGATTAAGCTCTTCTGGTCTGCAGCAATCAAATTATATTGGATCCCAACCCCACAAAGAGGCTCAGGGTGACCCTCCGTGGCAGCCGAAAAAGCATGCAACAGAGAAGGCTCCTGCAGCAATTGGCATGACCCAAGCACAAAGCTCAGAGACTGCATCCAATGACAATCAGTTGCAGAATAAGGGACAGGACTGAGTCTTCTGTAGCAGTCAGTGGCAGAAGATCAAAAGAACAGGCAGCCCTCAGGGGTCTCTGTTCTTAACCCCTGCTCCAGATGACTGGCTGGGCACCCCACACACCTCATAGCTTCCCAATCCTGCTTTGAGCACTGGTCTGTGCCCTGAGCTCCTGGGGACTCTAATCCTGGCACACTGCTGCTCCTCAGGATCCCAATACCTTGCCTGCTGCTGTCCCACTTCCCCAGGGAAGGTAAGGGGTTTCCTCAACTCACTGGCCCAACTCCCTACTCCAGATAAGGATGTCATCTGTGCTCTTGGCTGCTGCTTCATCTCCACTGTGGAGTGGGTGGCCAACTGCCACCCCTAGCCTCTAGGATGCTATGGGGCCTTGGGGCACCAGCTCTCTGCCCCAAGCCCTGGCCACGGCTCCCTCTCTGCTGCAGGGTTGAAGGCACAGCCCTCTTGTCCTAGGACCTTCAAGCCTCTTCAGAGGAGTCTCTCTGCTGGGTCAGCTCACCCCAGCTCTTCTTAAACCTCTTGCATCATTCCCTGGAATGCAGCCCCCCACCATGTCAGTTCAGCTGCTGCTTTTATCCCCTCCAGCTGTCCCGCCCTGGCTTGCAAACCGTCCAACCAGAGCTCAGGGTGGCTGGCCCCGCACTCGGGCCATCCCTCTTCCATGCAAATGAAGGGATTGAAAACCCCTTCTTTCGATTGGCTTCTCCTTTTCCAAAGGGCAGGGCTCCCCTGCTCCACTCTTGGGATCTCTGAGTTCACTGGCACTGTTTCTAGCCCAGGTTAAGTATCTCAAGCCAGTCTGGTGAACTCACATTGGCAGTCTGTTACACATTTATAAAGATAGGTTTTGTGTATAAGCTACATGGATTTTAAAGGAAATAGTAGAGTTTTGGGGAGTGCAGCCAAGAAGGTTATATGTCTCCAAGGATCCACAAACCAAACCCCTACTCAGCCCAGGGTAAGGAATTTGTAGGAGTTGTAGTCTTAAAGGAGCAGCAGCAACTATACCGTTGCCCTGTTGTGGTTTCGATCTGATTTCTTCCCCTGCCAAGAATCTCCCCAAGCTACAGTCTTACATTTAGTCATGGTGGCCACTAAATATAGGTACTGTCTTGAATGCAGTACTAAACTCCTTTAAGGAAGCAGGTTTATTAACAGGACTATTACAATTCTATGATTTTTTCTTTTTTTTTCTGTTCCTTAAAACAGAGTCAAAAGGACTAAACATGAATTTAGCTTTCACTATTTTAAACTAGACCATATATTGATTTTGTTTATTTATTCATTCCCTATAATGTTCTAGATGCTCATCTAGTATGTGATAAGTTATATGACCTCAGAAAGCCACTATAGAAAGGTGTGTTTTGTTTAAAGGAATAATGCTGGTACTGCTCTTTTAAGTGTAAAAATAAACCTGTCCATTTGCATAAAAGGGATTGAAAGAACATAGCATATGCTTTTACTGCTCTAAAGCAAGGTTAATAGAATCTCTGCAGGAGTCTGAATGTTAATATGATGTTTATGATCATCATTGTATTAATATCCTTATTTTTAACTTGTACATAACAAATTAATTAAACACTGTGCATCACTGATTTTCTGTTCTTGTTGTTGTGATAAAAGACTCATAATGACTTTTCTTGTAGGCTCCTTTTAATTATTATAAGAATGCTTCTTCTCTATTAGAGCTACCGCTAGGCTATTTTACAGTGTTTGAAAAAATGTAGAATCAGATTCTCCGTTCTATTTATGCACCTTTTCACTACTCTAGCAGTGCAAAGCAGCATTGAAGAGGGAGGAAATGACATTTACACACATTTTGTAGTGCCTTCAAACTGCTGGAGCGGGAACATGAGCACCTCTAGTGCTTAAAGCTAGATCACAGTTGCCATATGTTGAGGTTTTCTCGAAAAAATTGCATAGGATTTTTAACGCATCATGGTTTAAAACAACCAAAGTTTTTTTTGTTTTTTTAGGGAAATATAAAATCTTTCCTAGACACCTAGTCCTTTGGTGTTTATCTGTAAAGTTTATAATTTAAAAGTTATGGGTACAGTTTCTTGAACAGCATGGCAAATGTAACATATCCCCAGTATAAATCATTTTAAATGTCCTAAACCTAATCTACTATTAGAAATTATTGCCAAAATCTCACAACTATTATCATAATTGCACATATAAACTTTGTTTTTGTTTCAACAAATTTAGATTCTTGAGCTTTCATAATGGAATTATCTGAGTAAGCAGGAAAATTAGCAATACAAAATGTAAAAGTTCAGACTCAGGGTCAAATTCTTCAGTGGCAAAACTCTTAATTCATCAGTCAGACTAGCAGATGATTTATCCCACTGTTCAGAATCTTGACACCTTTCATATCCACAAATATACAGATGCTTGGGTTTAAAGTTTTAGTTAACCAGATACGGTTGTGTTTGCCCTCCATTCTTTAGAGTTAGTCAGAATAGATAGGTCTGAAACTACACAGAACAAGCATTACAAATCCTTTATTCTAATATTATAAAAGCCTTAGTCTTTCTGTCAGCATGTCTGTAATGCTTTATTTGCACTCTGACTGGCTCATTGAAACAACCGATCAGAGTGCTCCAAGAGCATTCAGATAGGAAACAGCATGAGAGAATCCCACCGTGACAGCAGGGACACAAGCTGGGGGGTCTGGATGAGAAGTGGGGGTAGGGCCAGATACGGAATGATGTGGAGCTGCTGGGCCCTGACAAAAGCTGGCTGGGACGGGGAGGGAGGGGAACGGGAGCGGGGGCATGGTGGCAGTGCTTCATCCCACCCCCCCCACACCACGATGGCAGGGAGCACACTGTCACCGTTCCACTGCTGCCAGACCCTGACAAAAGTGAGGGGGAGGAGGAGGGGTGAAGTGGGGGCATGATGACAGTGCCCCACCACCACCATTGCTGCTACCACCACTGGGGCTTGTCAATACCTGGGAGTGAGGGAAGCAGAGAGGAAAGCGAGGAGAGGAAGCAGGTGGATGTGGGCCAGGCAGATCCAGAGTGTGAGGATGGAGGGGAATGGGCCCAGACAGGAAGTGGCAGGGGAGAGAGGGAATGAGCCAGACCCAAAGTGGTGGAGAATGGGCCCAGACTCATGGGAGATGGGGTAGTAAGGCCAGACATGAAACACAAGGATGGGGGGGCGACAGGCCTCTGTCCTCACCCCCTGCTCCATCATTCTTGAAGTGTAATTGGTTAGGCTATTATAAGGAGATGGGGGATTACCTCCACCTCCAGATTTGAAAGGACTTGGGAGTCTTAAAAAAAAAAATAGGTTTAGGGATACAACTCAGTTATGTAAATTCCAGTTAGAGATATGAGTTATTTAGGCATTGGGTAGGGAATGCAAAACTTTCTCTCTCCTCTGCAGTTCCTGATGACTAGATTAGGTTACCTCCTGCTCAGTGTGCCAGCTTTTATGAATCTGACTCCTAGGGCATATCTACACATGCATTTAAGCATGACTAAATTGAATGCTCATTAAGCTAATGTACATAAGCGATTTTTTGGCAGGTGTCTACATGTGCAGAGACTTGGCATTGAAGTTAGTGCCAAGTTCCTGCAGCCCTATGTGTTTGGGGAGACCTGGCATTTAAGTTAGTGCCAGGTCGTGTCTACACGTGTGTTAATGTGCTTTAACTAATAGCACTTAAATTTGATACTTGGATTTGCATCAAAATTTTGGTGTCAAATTTTGGTGTGAGTAGCCTAATTTCACCATTTCTAATGCATATTAAGGGCATGCATGTGTAGTTGTGCACCCGTAATGTGCTTTAAATTAGATCCATGAGCATTAATATGTCTCATGTAGATGAACACTTAGACCTAATTCTCCTCAGTTAACATACAGGAATCTTAAACACATGCTGTGGACATTGTGAATTCTATTTGAAGGAAGGTTCCTAATAAATTAGTCCTGACAGTGTTTAAACTTGTGAATCTGGCCCAGAGGGTCTTTGTGGAGAATTATACTGGTGTAACTGTAGCAGTATAATTGTAGTAATACAATCAGGGCAGTACATTTCCTTGTGTAGACAAACCCTAAATTAATACACCTTAAAGAATTATATATAGTTGCCGTACAATTCATTTTATAGTTCTAAAATGTACAAGTCATATCTGTTGCAAAGAGCTTACAGTTTAGATGCAATGCCATGCCTTAGGTCAAAAATTAATTTTGGATACTGTATCACAATGATAACATTTCTGTCAGCTATACAACAAGCACTGTTACTAAATAGCATATTCATTACCCATTAACTCATTCTAAAGCATATTCATTAACTCAGTCTAATATACAAAATGAGTCATAATAATTAGAAATTAACTGCAGTGCAATGAATACTCTTTATCACTGAATCAAAGCTTTATTGTCTATGTTGGATCTCCTCTCTTTTTTGCTCTCATCATTAGAATAAAAACACTTCTCTGTCTCTATTAATTGATTCCAGATCAACACTGCAGACTGTAGCCATTTGCAGAACAGTGAATTTACAGACACGGGCAGAAGAAGCAATAACGTTCTTCTTCATGCACCTCCTAACTGTAGCAAACTCTAATCTATTTTAAATGCAATACATGTACAATACCAACAATGGGAGTTCTGGGTGCAGATTAATGACAAATATAATCTATATAAGGAGTAAAATGAATCTGCAGCATAACAGAATATTATATTACTGGTTACCAATTTAATAAGGATCTGAGTACGAAAGCCAAGGCATGCATGAAAATCAAGCTGGCAACTGAAATTAAAGACAACATAAAATCCTTCTATAAGTACATAGGGAGCAAGAAAAAAAAAATCAAGCTCCACTTTCACACCCCTACTGAAAGTGAAGGGAAAGCCCACAGTTAAGCCCAGTGAAAAGGCAGAGCTACTTAATACTTACTTTGCATCGGTACTCCTGAAACCATGTGAGAACTTGTCACCTGTCTAGAAGCACAGAAAATACAGCGATGGCAGCAATCCACATAAAATCAGTCCCAAGCAAGTAAAGATACTTTTAGATCATGTGGATATTTTCAAGTCGGCTGGGCCAGATAACCAGTTTCTGAGTGCTGAAGGAACTGGCTGAGCTTATAGCAGTGCCTTTGGTGAGCCTGTTCAAAGAGTTGTGGAACTCAAGGGTGGTCCCAAATGACTGGAAAAGGGCTAATGTGGTTCCCATCTTTAAGAAAAGAAAGAGGGATGACCCTGCTAACTATAGACCGGTCAGTCTGACATTTTTTTCAAAGATTTTTCCCAGAACCATTGTTAAGGAGGCTATCAACTGCAAGCTCACAACTCGTGGGGTACTGAGAAACAACCAGCATGGCTTTGTCAAGGGAAAGTCATGCCTAACAAGCCTGGTGTTCTTTTATGACCAGGTAACTAACCAGCTGGACGTGGGACAGGAGGTGGACATCATCTACCTAGATTTCAGTGAGGCCTTTAACGCTGTTTCCCATGAAATCGCCATAGTTAAGTTGGAGAGTTCTGGCCTAGATCAGGCTACAGTGAGGTGGATTGGCAACTGGCTCAGTGGCCCATCCTAGTGAGTGTTAATTAATGGGGTGGTCTCATTTGGGAGGGCTGTCTCCAGTGGTGTCGCCCAGTGTTGTCCTCCACTGGCTGGCCCAGTGTTTGGGCCTGTGTTTTTTAACACCTTTATCAATGACCTGGATGAGGGAGTGAAAAACACAATGTTTAAGTTTGTGGGTGACCTGATAGCCACCTACAAATATGTCAAGGGATAACACCAGGATCTGGGAGAGCAACTTTTCAGAAAAGCACCCACTGGGTGATGAGGACAAATGGGCACAAGATAATTGGGGGAAAGCTTAGGCTAGACATAAAGAAAAAACAAAATCTGGAACACACTTCCAGCAGAGGTGGTGCAGTCACCCTCCCTGGCAGTTTTCAAGAAGAGACTGGACAAGCACACCATTGAGCTCATTTGAGCCCATTACCTCCTCCCCATGGCAGAGGACCAGACTTGATGATTACAAGTCCCTTCCGATTCTTATTTCTATGATTCTCTGAGTTATGGGCCTGGGTTTACAAACTTCTGCAATATTTTACTTATCCTCATAAGTTGCTGAAAGCAGTGTCTGTCTATGCCCTTCGAGAAGACTATTGTTATTCAGACATAAAGGGCACAGACAGAAGTGACAATTTTTGCAGATTACTTCAAAGGTTAATCAGGTGAAAATCTGAACCCTCATTGCATACGGGGTCAAATGAAGACATTTCAGAACATAATGTCTTCTGTAACTTGTGTCTGCACTGCCTCCCAACCTGTTGCTGTTTTCAGAATGGGGAGGAGGAGAGGAAGGAGTTCAGTTTAGAGTTTTTTCAGCCTTCTTGGAGGGTGGAGCAGAAGTATTGGAACCCCCCCCCCACCCCCAGGTGAGAGGAGCTCTCCAACACACTCACCCCGCTCTAGTGCTGGCTGGGGAACCCCTATAATGAGCCTCCCCCACCTTTCCCCCTTCCCATTCGGAAACGGAGCAGGCTGGGAGGGAGGAGGGGCCGTTGGTATGGGAACCTGGCTGCAGCTCCCAGCCAGTAACTAGATTCCTCCCCCTCCCCCAACCAGAACCAAAAGTGAACTTCTGTTTGGTCTAGGGGATCCTTGCAACTCAGAATGCTTTCTGCAAAGCATTGTCAGTTACAGCAGGCAGCTGCACTGAATTGCAAAGGCAAACAAAAACAAGTCTCGATCTTACCTAATCAATTATCACACAGCAAGAATAATCTGATAAATATCTCACTACCATTTTCAATCAGTTTAGTCATTTAATGTAGAAACAGTAGAGAAACGTCTTTGCCCAACTTCTATGCTCTTTCTAAAAATAAAGTTTGAATATGTAACATTTTAAATTTGTATGAAAGATAATTGGTGATATGCAAAATAAGTATCCTGAAAGGGAAATGGACATAAGAAAGTTAAAACAAAACAAACAAAAATAAAGCCAAATATAAAAGGAAGAAAGAAAAAAGGGATGGTGAGAGAATTCTATCCACACAGAGTGCTGCCCCCCCCAACCCCGCATCCCCACACACACTGCCTTACACAAACACTTTTTTATAACATTAAACATCAGTTCTCTGGGAAGTCACAATAGATCTAGGATATAAATGATGCCGGAGCAGGGGGAGGGGTAGGGAATTTTACTTACTTTGCTGAAAAATTTCTTGGAATATGAGTTGAAGACCTGAATATGAAAGACTAATCCAGCTAGATTAAGACATGTTTTTGGATTCCTCTCAAGGATGACATGCTAAATTTAGAAATGGAAATTCTGTACATAGTTCATAAAACTGTCAGTACACAGGACTTTGACTGGGGTCTAAACAAAACTGAAGCTTAATCACAGTTTTGTTAGTACAGTTATGCTTGGCTAGAAGTGTGAAAAATATCACACCCTTAACTAATGTGATTATGCCAGCAAGAGTTCTTTCTAGTATAGCAGAAACTGGGAGAAAAGTTGTTTTATCAGCATAACTTCATTCATTTTATAAATTAGTAAAACTATACTAGCAAAAGGATTTTTTTTTTTTTTCCTAATAGTAGCTGCATCTTTACCAGAAAGATTTTCTGGTATAGGTACATTGTCAAACCCTTTCTGTTGCATTGACAGTCTGAGTTGTGAAATTCTGGCTCATAGAAGTTACTGATTTTAATGGGACCAGGATTTCACCTTCAGTTTTCATAGAGATTCAGTTCCCTTTTCTTTGACTCCAGACAGAAGCCAAAGTGAAGGAATGCAGCAGAAATAAAATAAATATTTTTTCTGCAGCAGTAACTCAGGTGAACATCATCTCAGGTGTGGGAATAACTTGGGTGTGTGTAGAAAAAATAGGGGCCCTAAATTGATGCAGTGGGTTCTAAAAAACACTGCTTCAATTTAGGAGTGATAAAACTGCCATGTCGTGCACACACCCCACTGACTTACCTGCCCCTCTGACAGGGAGGGGAGGGCAAGCTGCCAGCAGATGGAGAGGTCCCTGGGCTGCAGGGTGCGGTCTGTGCTTCCTGGTGCTTCTCCCAGGTGCCACCTGTCCATACATACCCGGCTCGGGCAGTCCCAGAGGGCACTGCAGCTGTGGAGGTCCCCGCGCACAGCTTTTCCAGCAGGGGGGAAAGATGAGGCTCACCACTTTTCTTGGGTAGAGCCTGCTTTCCTAGGCTCCTGCCAAACTGTCTGCAGGGCTTCCTACAGAGCCACAGAGCTGCACAGAGCCCAGTGCTTTGCTCTGTGACTGCAGGGGCAGCAAACAAACTCAGAGGAGTAGTTTTAGTTTGCTTCACCCCAAGTTATTTAAGGTGCATTACACCACCAAATTTGCTACAGTGGCTGGAATCAAGGTGCAATACACCGCTGAGGAATGCAAACACTGATGCCATTAAAGCAGTGCAAAATCATTTAGCCTACTTTAAAGTGCCATGCACACACGCCTCTCATTTCATCTAAACACAGCCAGTGAAGTATTAGATGCACATTCCAATAAAGATGCACTTGTTTTTGCAAGTAAAGGAAGAATAATGAAAGACTATTCTTTAAAGAGTTATTTTTAAGTAAAGAATCTGTATTTGCTATTCAATATACATCTCCTCCCTCTTCACAAGTGACTAACTCTCTATTATACACCTGGGAGAAATGAAGAGGGACTTGGAGCACGAAAGAAGAAAAAAAATATTTTCAATGTGGAGACTTATTGGGGATATTTTTGTGTTTCTTCCCGTGCTGCCCTTTTGTTGTAATTTAAGGAATGTCACACGTAGCTTTGCCAATTTTTGGATTAGATACTAGCCAAACTTTAGCTTTACAGATATATCAGCTCTCCCTAAGTTCATACGACTATATTCTTATGTGTATATTGCATGAGATGTACTGAAACTGTACAACCTTTTTGAAAAGCCTAAATATAATAAATCATACTTTGCCTCTATCTCACACTTTCCACTGAAAAAAATTGAAATGTCTCATGAAAAATTAATCCTTGTACCAATCCTGTTAGGAAGGTATTTTATAGATGGGAAAACAGAGACTTCTGCCAGGTTATATAAGCAGACTATAGCAAAACCAGGAATAGGACCCGTTTCACCTGGTATTTCATCCTTCCTATCTAAAGCTACTCGGAGGGTCATGCAGGTGCAATTAATGGAAGCAACAGGTTACTGAGTGTTTAAGACACTTGCACCTTTTTAGGCCCAGAGCTCTCTCCTTATTTTATCTTGGTCTGTTGTGTGGCCCATACCTAACTGTTCCCTGATTTATTTTTCTCCACATCAGACTGAGTGAGAAAGACTGTTTGATGCAAGCACTGAAGGTTTGATACTAACTGTGATTTGAGTAACACAAATATATTTTGCAGGCATATACCAGGGAATGTTGCAGAACCCAAGTCAATGAAAACTAAACTGGACAAACTGTTGATAAGGGTATAATTATAAACAATACTGAAGTGATGGCCTAGATGACTCTTCTGATCTGTCCGATTTCTACCTCTCGTTTGTATGTAACACATCTTTCTATAATTATATAAGTTGGTGATAGATAAGTGTTCGTTGAGGACTGCCATAAACCCATTTGGCAAATCTCAGAAATTCATTTCTGTCAGGGAAATGAATAGCGGATATGAAAGATTCAAGCATGCCTGGATTTCAATAGTTATATGAAATACAAATGATGCATGCAACAGCACAGAAATCATCACTTAAGTAAGACCTGAGTCTTTTCTACATTATTGCTCTCAAGAACATTGCTTGGTGGGACTTCATATAGTAAGAAAAATAGATTTTAGCATTTTCTTCCAATTAGCTTTTTGAGACGAGACCAATTAATTGGTATCTGTATTTTTATCACCTCTGAAGAAGTTACTCCCTCATATTACTTTATATGTGATGTGAATGCGAACAGAAATTTTACAGATTAGAAATTGAAGGTATATGGCTAGTTAGTGAGTCACGGCAGTTAATGGAGGATAAATTCTACACTTGAACCAACCCACTATGACAGAACCTAAATTGATCGCTGTATAGAAGCTAGCTCCTCACTGAGGGCCGTGTTACAACAGTAATTTTGGGCAGCTCCTGGAGCTCCAAAAACCTGGATTATCCATATACTAACACCTGAAACTGGTTCTAAGCATGTTACACAGCTCAAAGTTATGCCATTCCAGGACAGGATTATCCATATAGCCCAACTCGTGTTACACTAAGGAGTAACAACTATAAGCTACCCCTTTGTGAGAGCACATCACTTGTTCACCTGCCCACCTCCCCAGCTAGTCCAGATTAGGCCAATGCTTTCTTTCTCCCTGATTTCCTTCTGGCTGCCCACTCTATTCCAGGAGACCAGGCAAGGAATCAGGAGTTATATGTAGGGGGTGCATGTAGGTGCACGTGCACTCTGTAAGTGTGGCAGTACACCCCCTGCAAAAAGGCACTGCTGACACTGTTGGTGGCACCTGTGGACAGCTGCCACTCACCACCCTGCTGCCGACACTGCAAGCAGCATCTGTGGGTGGTCCACAATCACCCTTGGCAGCCGCCGCCACTGCCAGCTGTACCTATGGTAGTCACTGACCCCAGTTGGTGCTCGCCACACCCTCCCCACCCACTGCTGACAGTGCTGGCAGAGTCTGTGGGAGCTATACACTTACAGCCTCCAGGCTCCCAGCACTGCCAGAACAGCTGTGCTCCCCCAGCTGCCAGGGCCACGTACCATTCGTGCAGAGAAGAGAGAACCTGCTTAACTAGACCAGTTCCTGGGTCAGCTCAGTCCAGAGAAGAGTAGTGGAGAAGAGTATCAGCCCACCAGCAGTAGCAGTTGGGGGCCAGGAAGGTGAGTTAACCCTTCCCTGCCTGCTTTCCTGAGATAGATAGTGCAGGCAGCCATGAATAAGTGGGCAGGGGGGAGCCCCAGTGGCTGTGAGAGGCAAGAGAGAACTCTGAGGGGCACAGGGGGAATCCCAGGGATGAGGGGGGGACTGAGTGAGGCCCAGGGATGTGGAGGCAGGAGAAAAGCCAGGAATGGGTGGGTGGGCGATTCTTACCTTTCAGTCCTCCAAACCCCTCTGGCCTGAATTTGTGACAGCTCTGAACTCCAGCTAGCACTAACTCTGATCAACTTTTGCATAGCTCACAGTGTAATGAGTAACAAAGCCCCAAGACTGTGGGCCTTATGTTAGTTGACAAGAAAATGCTAGAACTGAAAACTACTAGCAAACATATTTTGAATACTTTTATACTTGAGTGCTGTGTGATCCTTCAGTTTATTCTATCACCTTTTTATTCCATTTTGACCTTGCTATCTACAATAAACACTAAAGTTTTTTTTATGAAATTATTGTCTAAGTTTGTATATCTTTCACAGAAAGAAACCTAATGCAAAGAAGAAAGATTATTAAAATGGTGAGTTATGACATTGTTGGTAAATACATGATGTGCATTTCTCACCCATGAAAACTAATTATCACCTATATGTTTGAGCAAGACTAGTGGGAATGTTTTCATAAGATGGATGGAAACAAACAAACAAAACAAAGTAGAATATATTTATTTTATAAATATATTTTGTTTATATTAGAATTTAAATTATTCAATAACCAAAATATATTTTGGCAGAAATGAATGTGTACAGCAGGTGGATTTTTTTTTTCCTGAGACGATCTACACGATGAAATGGGGAGTACAGAGTTTTGTCTGGTTCTTTTAAACATACAGAACTGAATGGTGGGAAGCATCTTTTGGGTGCCTAGGAAGTAAGTTTCTCCTCTTAGCAAGGCTTCTCAAGGTGTTCATAAAACATATTTTAAGCTCTATAAAGTAATAGAATTTCTAAATACCTTCCAAACTACAAAAAGACATTGTAAAAGTATTTACATTTGAAGAAGGACTATCAGACATTAAAAATAGAATTTAGGTGCCCAATTTCCATCAACTAGCATTGGAAATTAGGTTTCTGACTCCCAGTTCTGCTTTTGAAAATCTTTTCCTTTATCATTCTGTTATAAGATATATACACAAACACACCCGCACTTTGGGGAAAATATTTTTTTAAATATCTAGAAATTAAATCTAAAAATATCATTCAGGAATAAGTGAATCACTGCAGATGTGTGGGGGAGAGGGATAACATTCAGGAATAATTGAACTATTTTTGCCTGGTGATAAAGGGGGCATTGTTCAGACTAGAAAGCTGCACTACACCCATGGAACTTCTGTCACTCCCAAGCAACTACAGGGAGGGAGCTGGTTGCCTGTGCAAAACCAAAAAGAGAGGTAAGTTCTTTTTGCCAAGACCAACAAGTGGCTCTTGGGGAGCACTGGAAAAATTGCAGCTGCAGCTACATGGGCTAAGTACAGACAGTCAAAAAGACAGAGGCTGAATTGATCCAGTCTTTGCAAGTTAGTCTAAATTGCAAAGATTGAGCCAATAAGCAAATGAATACACATTCACTTTTGATTCAGGAAATGCAGCCACCTGCCTGCAGTGGCTCGAACCAGAAGATGGGAGACACTAGAGGATGGCTCTCTGGCACATAGCCAGCATGGACTGTGTGTTTACTTCTTCTTCCTGCTACCCCCACGATCTCTGGGATTTGCAGTCCACAAACACAGCAGCAAGACTCTTTAGGGTTGCTCATCACTTCCTCTTCCTGCTTCCAGATGCCTCTGGGATTTATAATCCACAGTTGTATCTAGCACTAAGCAAGCCAGCAAGGTAGGGCAGCTCAGTATGCAAGAGGTGAGTTTAACCCCCATCCCTATGGCCTAGGGGAGCCAGTGAGGTAGCCAATGAGCCTGCCTTCACTGCTCCGGCTAGGGAGCAGAGGGCCAAAGTCAACCCTGATCTCTGGAGCAGATATCACAGCCCACCAAAGAGCTGCAAAGCATGATGAGAAACTGATTCAACTTAAACCAGGAAGGGGTCTGGGACATAAGTTTCATAAACCAGTTTGATCTAAATCAGTTTCTTCTGATACTAAATCCATCCAGGTTTTCTTTAAACCAGTTTTGGCCATTTTGAAATTGGTTTATGTGCAAAGAACTTCTGATTTTTTTTAAAGGTTTAAACCAGTTTCTGATCACTTAAACCCATTTATGTGTAACTTATGTCCCTTGCATTGGGGATTTGGTTTGTATGCTGAGAGAGGAAATAACTCTACTGGCATGGGAGCTTCAGGTTACAGTATGATCCGCACAAGAATTGTATTGACTTATGAAAAAGGTTTAATCTACAGACATCTATACACAGCTAGAAGATCCACAAAAATCAAAGGCGGGGGTCTTCTTCTAGAATTACTTTCTGAAACAAGCTAAAAGCTAGCCCTGAGAGCAGTGTCTATTCCTAGTGTTACCTCTGCCACCCCAAAGAGAATTGGTGCAGCGGACAAGCTCAGGTGTTTGGACTTGGACCTAAAATCCCTGAAACATAGTTTTGCATGGGAGCCATAAACCTAACAGTTCAATAGCCTGTCAGGAAAATTCTTGTGTTTTCACTGAAGTTCATCAAAACAACTGCTCCAGGGAAACATTTCCATTCCAAGAAATTGACATCTGCTGCTGAAAATCTGTTTGGTGATGATTCCAGATTAGCTCAATTTATGAGCCTAATACTGCACTCCTTGAAGAAAATGAAGATTGATAGTATTGCAGACTAAAGACTCATCTCACATAGGTAAGTCAGTGCACAGTAAGCAAAGGCATGAATTTATGGCATACTCTCTTCTCTATTTGATAATGATAGTATTTGATCATGTTCCCTATGTGAACACTATTGATGGTGTAAAGTGGAATAAGCTACTTCATGCAAAGCTTACTGAGCATTAAAAATACTTACCAGAGGAGCTGGTGCAAAGTATTTAGTGTTCTGTAAATTGAAACCCTGGCCCATTAACTTCCCTGTATCAATAATCCCTAATTACCCCTGTACATCACTGTTAAATATTTAAAATCCTGCTTCTCTTTTTACTGTTGGTGGGATCAAAACAACAAAATCTCTAAGGATTTTTTTTTCCTTTCCTTCTTTGTATTAATGTCTGAGACATGTCCCAAAGAAAATGAAACAAGGATAAATTCAAAAGTTTGCAAGAAACAGTCTGCAATATACATGGGTTTCTGGGTTAGGCCCCAATCAATTAATCAATCTGTATACATATTGGGAAAAAATAGGTTAGGTTTTCACAGGCAGGGCAGCAAACAGAAGGTTTTGAGGAAGAACAAGATATAGTAAGATATGATGCTTTATTGTGTTTTTATGTACTTCATTGGCAACTCTTGGCTGCGTCTTGGCATTTAAACCAACTTATATTTATTCAAAATGTAACCTACAGCACTATTTATGTTGTCACTGAATTTGGTCCAAATAATCTAGGAGATGAAGAGTTAATACCTTCCTATCTCTATCTTATGCTGGATTCTAATGTATAATCAATACTTGTAGTAAAAATGTTTTTTCATACCAATTAAAGACTAAGCTATTAGTGAGGATATTTGGCTCACAACATGTTTGTCATCATGCTTGTGCAGCTGTTTTATGCATCTGATTAAAAAAACCCAACTAATGTCTAGCAATTTTATTGACTGCTCTTCACACAGCCAAGCTTTTTTTCTTTTTTTGGTAAATATATCCTAAGAGAGCTAGAATAAATCAGATGATTAATTTTAGACAGAAACAAGATATGAATAGTTCACTAAGGCATATGCCACCGCTGTAAATTTACTAGACAGTAACTTGAATCTGAATACCCAGAAACTCTAGCCATTGATCAAGACATTCGGGAGAATGAGGGATTTTGAATGGATTTTAAACAGGAAGCTGCAATCTGATTAATTTAACACTGGGTAGGAACAGCATCTGCACAACCACCTGATATGCAAGGTGTATACCTGGAGTTACAAGGCCCCCAGAACATAACAAATAATTTGGGAAGCTCACCAGCCTTCTAGTGTGGACTCAACTCTCCCCCAACCCCATGCAGACCCTTCTGTTTGTGAAGACTTCAGGGTTACCCTTTTCCTTTCAGCATGTGGTCCACAAAAAAACTGTCAGGTCTCAGTGACCCAGGAGTTGCTCATTTTAGCATTTCTCTGCACCTGATACCGACCAGCAAAGTGTTACTGATTATTAGGGCTGTGTGAAATGGGCCATATTTGATTCAAATTCAGCCTGAATCAGGGGACAATGATTTGACTTGTTGATTCAGATCACTGTCCTGATTGAATTCAGCTGAATCCGAAACTGAAGATTTGATGCTGATTTGGAGAATCAGTGATTCAGTCATAGACACACAGATTTAAATGTTTTTTTCTACATACCTTGAGGTATCAGGCATTGCTCATGAACACTGTCATGGTGGGACAGATGGAGTGGCCCACACAAGTGCAGGGTGCCCCCCTGTATGTTTGGCAGCAGACCAGAAGTAGACCAGAAGTTCTTCTGGTCTACTGCCAAGAGCATGGGGGACCCCTGCCCTGCACCCCCCAGCTTGGCGATCAGCCACAGGAGGACCCCAGATGCTGAGCTGGAGGGTGTGTGGAGGGTACTTTGTATGCTCCGCGGTGAACCCAGATGCAGACCTTAGGTACTCCTGCCGAGCGCACTAAGGACCCCCCTCCTGCTGCTATGGGTTGCTTCATCTACCCCACCATCTCAGTGTTCACACCTGGTACCTTGAGGTATATAGAAAAAATGTTTAAAGCTGCATCTCTGTCCAAATCATCAAATCTCTCCAAATCTCTCTGCATCAATTCAGAGGGTTCCAACCTGATTTGGAGAGATTAAAAGGTCTCCTGATTCAATTTGGATTCAGAGATTCAGTTACTGAATTGGGCTGAATCTCCACTGAATTGAATCAGCAATTGAAGCTTTGCACAGCCCTACTTGATTATGTCAGTTGCTTCCTCCACAACCACTGAAAGTTACTTAGTCAACTATCAGCTCCTGCATCAAAGCAGCATATTTTTCATCCCTTAAAATCTCTGGTGCTTTGTACCAGGTATCATTGCATGCAATCAGCAAGCAGGAAACTCCTGTTGCACTCTCAAGCTTTATCCCTGAGTGTAGAACAACAACTTTCCACCATTTTTTTTTTTCAGAAGAATTTCTGACTAATATAATTTTTAGTCATGATGGCTCAACCAGGTCACCTTCCTTTGAGTCCTGACTCAAAGTTTATTCCAGAGCAAGTCCCAACACTAAGAAGTTCTAGTTTGTCTATCTACAACTATAGAGGAAGTATAAATTGATCACCCAGCATTCCCTTTCTGCCAAGCCACCAAAGGCAGACAGCCTTGGCTTTGAAGGTCAGTTGTAATTTAGATACAGACTTGCTTGTGGACCCAATGCACTAGCAAACACCCATAAATTCATATACTGACCTTGATTTCAAGGGAAATCAGTGTGGGGAAAGGTTTTTAATATTTCCTTCCTAGTCATCTTCTTCCCAAATGACTGAAGGGATGCAGCAAACTGAGGGTAAAGGGCTGGGTTTACCATGCATCCAGCATTTTGGTGGAAGTGGATCCCCATTCTTGACCTTACTAATGATACTAATTAAATGATTTGGCAAGCAGTCCCTTTCCAAATATATGCTTTATCTCCTTCCAGTATTCACTTCCCTTATGCAAATAGTACATTTTACTTGCAGTTTGATCAACTGTCTCTCCTGTTGAGATGGCTGCATGTATTAAAATAACCTTTTACTATATGTACCCTTTTTCCCTTATTATCCTTTTGGGGGAAAAACAGCATATTGGAAGTCACCACATAAATATTATAGATGTTGACACCTGTAAGTGTTAAGCTATTGTCCTTGGCTGCTTGGAGATGTTAAATGCCGCCCCCCACCCAAAAAAACCACAACCCCAACAACTCAAAACAAAAGAAAAAAGGGCTTTACCAGAAGAAGCTGCATGTTACTTTGAGCTGGCTCTTCAGTGTCTAAATAGACTGGGTGCTTCAGTGGGGCTTTCTGGTGCTTTTATATAGAGGTGAGTCAATCAGCTATTAGATCAAAGGCAGGCAACATATGGCCCACAGGCTGAATCTGGCCTGCCAGGCCATTCTATCTAGCCCGCAGGAGCCCTAAACAAATTAGAAAATTCATATTTATCTGCCCTTGGCTGCCCATCAAATATGACATTAGACAAGGGCAGTAGGACCCAGGAGGAGCCAGCAGCAGAGCTAAACAGCCTCAGCAGCAAGTCCAGCCCCACCCAGCCCTACCACCCCTCCCCAGTCTCCCACCCTGAGCCCAAGCCAGAAGCCTCTGCCTAGCAGGGGCTTCTGGCCAGAGGTCGCTCCTGCCTCCCTGCATCAAGGGAAATATGGATAAGAAAGAAGGAGGGGAGAACCTATGGTACCGGCCAGCAGGCAGGTGTGAGGAGAGTGGAAAAATGGCAGCAGCAGGTGGAGGGGAGGAGCAGTGAGCAGGTACACAGAGTGCAGCAACAGCTGGGTGGGAGTGCGGGGCCCATGCCAGTGCACCAGGGCCAGCACCAGTGGGGCCCAGAGCAGAGTGGTAGGATCATAAGGCTGGGCTGCCAGGGGCTCTATTAAGGTTAAAAATTAAAATTAGCCAATATCCCATATCAATATGTGCCTATCCAGGCAACACCCGCTTAGCGTTCTTAATTGGTTTCAGAAAAAATGAGAGCCAAGTCAAACCACACTAAGCAAAATCCATTTGCCCACAAGAATGTATGTATATATAAGTAATTGGTTACTGCTGCTTCTTGCTGCTGCTGCCTCTCCCCATTTTCCTGCTGGCTGCTCCAGTCCCATGTGCCAGCCCTGGCCTGCATTCCTGCTGCTTCACCTTGGCCCCTGCACTGGCTTTGGCCCTAGGCACCAATGCAGACCTTGCGCTGCTGTCCATCTCCCACACTCACCACTTTGCAACACTGCTGCTTCTCCCTACCCACCCTCCCAGTGGCCTCACATGCCAGCCTGGGTACCGGCACTCCTGCTGCCCTGCTTTGGTCATTAAGCCTCAAATAGTATAATCAATAACTCAAGCCCCATATTCTCATATTAATATTGTATCAGTACACATCATAAATTACTTCCAAATTATGATGTCAAATGCCCCTAGTAATACTAAATATTTTAAATAAGAAAAATAACCCATTTAAACTCACAAATTGCTTCCTGAAATATTATTGCCCTGAAACAAGACAACTATTTTTAGTTGATTCAAGCATATTTATCATGGTTTCTAGCTACAGTTTCCCTATAAGCAAGTCATGTCTCAGAGCATTAAAAATTAAGTCAACAGTAGTGGCAAGTGCCAACTCCCAATGCCTGATAGGCAGAGAAGTGTTTAAAACATTTTTCTTGATATGAAAATGCCATCAGCTCTACCTTGTGATTATGATCTTGTCAAGATTTATTGAAACTGGCTCCACAAAGAAGACATTTTCTCTCCATTAATGGCAAGATACAGGATTTCAAACACAGAGCAGAGAGAGAATAGGGTTATAATAAAAAACAATAAAGCTTGGCATCTCTAGTATTAATAATACTCTTCTTTCTATGCTCCAAATATTGAAATACTGAGGTTGAATGGGTTTTCCTCTTGGTAAATGTCTTATGTAAAGAATGAGAGTGTCTATGATTAATGGCTGGAGCAACAAAACAAAAAAATGAGGACAAGACTATGGTATAGCAAGTTTGTATAAATGCGCTATTTCCACTTGTGTTGCATAGATTTCAAAGGGAGGTTCATAATTATTCTTAGTGTAACATTTTTAAAGAACCAACATCTGCTATTTTAGATTTTAAAATATCACTTGAGTTGAATTTCTAAGCTGTCTGGAAAAGTCTTCTGTTCTTTTTCTTGTATAGACAGTATGTGTGTGTGTGTGGTGGGGGGCAGTGTTAACTTAATATTATCTACCCATTATTTATGCTGCAGTGTAATATAGGCTTATTAAGTTTATAACTATTTTTCTAGTTCTGTTCTATTTTTTCTTCTTAACTATAAAAGGAAAAATAAAGTATTTATTATAAATTTAGAGAAGTTATTTTGAAAGTTCCTGGGATAAGGAACTAAGAGCACTGAACCACTGCTTTTCTAATGGGTTTTCATTCTATTATTGTCATCTTAAATTAGAAAAAGAAAGTAGGACAACAACAGGCACCCAAACAATGATTTGGGTATTTTTATTGGAAAATCTAAAACATCCACATCACAATGTATTTCAATTAGTTAATCATTAAACCAATTGTTTTTTTCCTTAAATGTTATATTTGTTGTGTTTTTGCATGTCCTTCCATATCCAAAGAACATATTTGGAGGTACTAAAAGACTAAGTGGATTAAAACTGTTCTTCTCTTTCTCCTGTGAATCTCTACAAGAAAATCTTTACCTTTTTGTACTCTACAACTTTTACATGTTTCTCAACCTTGATTTATCTGTTAGTAGACTTTATTTTCAGGATTTCCACTAAAAATAGGTTGTTCTGAATTGCTAAACTCATATAGCTATGATGTGCTCACTCGAAAGAGAAATGCTCTACCTCTGTAGAGCAATGTAAAGCTGCATTCAAAGTTGGAGAAATGTATTCCAGCAGAAATGTAAGTGAATATGGGAAAGCTCAGGTAAAAGGACAGATGCGGCATAAAGGAGTCCTAAATATACCTGTTACCATTGGAAAAATATTTTCTCACTCAAGGACCTAAAAAAGATAACTATGGACTCTCCTACCACACCTTCACCTGACCTGGGAGTAGGGGCATGCCAGCAGCAAGACAGGGCACTGTGATGAATCTCACAGATTCACTTAGGTGAGTGGGTCCTCCTCCTTCTCACAGTTTTTTGTTATTTAGTTTTAATTGTAAGATGGCAGAGTCTTAAAAAAGTAGACACTTTAATGGATTTTCAGTATCTTGAACAGAATATACTTAGGCACTTAATTCCATTTAGATGCTTAACAGATTGAACAGGACCTCATCTTTAAATACCGCTTCTTCTCAGCAATGCAGGGATTGCCAGGGGGCTGCATCCACTTCTGGTGACAGCTGTGATCACCATTGTAGTTTCACAACTTCTAGTAGCAGCTGCTTTTTTTCACCTCTCACCTCTCCCCTTCCCCCAGTTGGGCACCTAAGGTGCTTGATTGCCCCGTTCACCCCAATCTAGTTATGCCACTCTTTCTTCTTCAGTGCTGAGTTCTATATTGCAATTTTTAGAAGTAAGCAAAAATCACTAGTACTACACTCAGTTCTATGATTTAACAAATTCCTGATTAATGTGATAGATCGTTAGCAAGACAGTTTTGTGATGCAGTTTTTCATACAAGAAAGCATATTTATTTCTGGCATGTACTGTATAGTGACATCTCCTTATTTTTTGCTGTGCTTAGGATCTGCATGCAGACTTATCATATGTGGGTACAATTGTTGACCCCTGGAGGCCTTGCTGGAGTATGGATTAATATAACCATTGATTAGTGCATATACAATTCACACAGAGGCCCTGCTAACAGCATGAACCAAAGAACACCTCGCTGGAATGAAATAAGCATACTATATATTGCTTGCAAATACTGGGAAAGTAGCTCATTAATTTTAGAGGAGGTTCTAAGGCCAGTCGATACACAGCCTCATGCCCTCTCTGAGTGGCATTCCAATCTCCTTCCTCTGCCAAATCTACTGCTTTGCTGCTTCCTGCTGTGTACTTTTGTGCTGCCTGTACCCTCCCCAATCTATTACATGCCACACAGAGACTGTCTGTGCCATTTGTGGTACTAATTGGTGAGAAGCAGGATGTGAATGTCACCTAAATAGGTTTTAGTAACTGTAAACACAAAGTTATTTTGATGTATAAAAAGAATCCTGTGCACTCTGAATACTTTGAACTACGCTTAAGGGTTATGCCAACAGCATGCCTACAAATGTCCCAGGCTAACAATATCAGTCAGTCATGGATGCTAGTATCTAGGCTTGTTCATGAATAACACACTTGGATGAATCTTGTAACTAAAAACTGAAGACCACAGTTTCTTCCTTGGAATAACCAGGTCATTAGGAATATATCATGACACTAGTGCTGTGAAAAGCTTTGGTTGCTGATTTGCCTCAGCGGAGATTTGGCCCAATTTGGCAGCTGAATCTATAAACCTGAATTGAATTAGGAGACCCTTTAATTTCTCCAAATCAAACTAGGACCGTTTCAATCGATTCAGAGAGATTTGGAAAGATTCAATGTTTTGGACATAGACATAGCTTTAAATGTTTTTTCTACATACCTCAAGGTAGTGGGTGACTTGTGAAAATTGAGATGCTGGGGAGATGGAACATCCCACAGGAGCACAGGGGGGTCCCCAGTGCAGCAGACCCAGAAATGGACCAGAAGCACTTCCAGTCTACTTCTGGGTCAGCTGGGGAGTGCACGAGGGACCTTGCCCACTGCCCCCTGCTCAGTGACTGGTGCCTCTTGGGTCTAGGGGGCACCCAGAGTCCCCCTGCAGCTGATCACCGAGCCAGGGGGATGTAGGGGCACCCCCCCTTGTGCTTGGTGGTGAACCCAGAAGTGGACCAGAAGTACTTCCAGTCCACTTCCAGGTTTGCTCCTGAGCATGTCTGTCCCCCTGCCCCATTTCATTTGCCCTAGCATCGCAGTATTCACAAGCCAGACCTGGTGCCTCGAAGTATGTAGAAAATAACATTTAAAGCTATGTCTATAGATGAATCGCTGGTTCTCTGAATCGGCATCGAATCTTCAGATTTGGATTCAGCCTAATCAAATTGGGACAGTGATCTGAATCAACTAATCAAATCCGAATTCGAATCCAAATTAAATACAGCCCATTTCACATACCCCTACATGACACACAGTAGCCTGACAGACTACTTAGACCATCTAAAATGAGGAAGCCTGTCCTGACTGGTAATACCTATCCCCCAGAAAACACCCATAAAGTTAGATAACAGCAATGACAGACACCTATGCCCCCTCTCTATAGCTAAAATGGAAATGGTGCTCTTTTAAAGTTTAATTTTCAAATATAATGTGAATGCAATGTGTATAAGAGCAGGTGGAACTGGGGGCAACTTGCAGAGCTACACTGCTTTTTAATTTGGAATGCAAATTCCCAAGACACCCCATGACTGGGGCAGGCAAGGAAAAAACAAAGAGAAAGCTTAAGACTGAAATAAGGGGAAGAGAAAGCAGCGTACATACGGAACCTGGTCAGCTTGACACAGAGGAGTGCACAGTAGAGCATTGTAGGATGCTAAATTGAATACAGACCTTGAGACTGTAGATGGGGTGTTTGTGTTTTCCCTACCCACTAGTCGGACCCCCTCCATTGTGGAACTTATTTTCCTTGATCAAATACTCATAACAAACTAAAACTATGCACTCAGTGCAGCAGTTTGCTCTGTGTGTAATTACTTGTTACCACCAACCCCTCACTCTTCCTCACTTGTGGGAGAGCTTCAGAATTCCTCTCTGCCACCAATTTGTGCCAAGCCTGCAGCCCTTGGAAATGTGATAAATAAAGTGATAAACAGTGACCACACACCAGCAAACCATGCTCGCTGCAAGGGGAAACAGCGGGTGCAGCTCGATTAGCCATGCAAAGCATGCATGCAGCAAAATCCCTGGCTCATGCAGCTTGAAAAGCACACGAAATAAACACCCAATCTAATTGGCTGTTGGGGCAGTATAAAAACAGAGCCCGGGAAAAGGAAAGGCGGGACCACACATAGCATCGGGAGGCCTGATCACCCTCATCGAGGTCCTGCATCCACAGCTCTCTTTCCCCCCAGATGCCCCCATCGGATAGTCTGCAGCCAATAAACGTTAAAAAGCTCTCGAGTTCCCTAGGGTTGAGGTTTTTTCGGTTGTGGCATTTCACGGAGTTTAAGGGGAACTGCTGGCACGGAGTGTGGTACGAGGCGTTGGAGCACCTCATGGTGGAGTTTGCGGATCGTGTCTACAGCGTGTTCAAGTTGTAAGTAAAACGTTTGTTTCTTACATTGGCTTCGGATTTGTTATTCAGGATGGGAAAAGAGAAACAGGGCAAAATGTTCCTGAATGCTTTCGTCCCTGGCCTGTTTGACTTAGGGGTTAATTCCCCCTCCAATTCCTCCTCACAGGAAACTGGGACAAGAAGCAAGGGAGAGTTCCCACTTTTATAAAGAAAGTTATACGGTTTAGGGTCACAAGCCAGTGGGCCACAGGGAGGGAACAGGTAAAGAAGTATCGGCACCATTGTAACATATATTCAGCACCTTAATTCATCCTTGCAGCTGACCCCAAGTCTGAGTCCAGCTCCATCAGTCCACAGTCCTAGCTGACCAAGCCAGTGAGATCTCCAGCTCCATAGTGTGTAGGGCTGACCAGGTACCACATGCGTGCTGCTCTCCCTTCCTCATGTTCATCTTCTCTTTTCCCTTGGCTCCCCAGTCCCTAGGGGGTTCTGGGTGTTGCAGTCCAGATTAACAAACATCACAACTCTAAAGACATCCCCCTGGTTCTACCTGCTGTTTCATATATTATATTCACATTATGGTATTTTTCCTGTACTTATCTGAGGGGTCTCTCCCCCTCCCCTGCCTTTGAGAAGCAAAACAGCATGTTGATCCATTCTTTTATGTTTTAATAATCCAAAATCAACCTTGTCCAATCATGGAACTTTTCACAGGCAATCAGACTGCCAACATCTTTTTCACACAGCATGCCCTTAGATGGTACATTTAGGTAACAGTTTCAAAACATTAAAAGCTACACAAGTTCCTTGTGTTTTATTTGCCATGCTCAATTTTCTTTTCTATATGAGTACCATAGAACTAAATTTTGATGGCTTTTTTTATCCTGATAAAGAAAATGAGGCTTTCCTTCATTTCTGCTATTTTGCCATCTTTCCTCATGAAGAAGAATGGTATCTGACAGTGAGGGAGGAAAACTTAGATTTTATCCTGGAGCTTTTTTTAGTTGTTGCTCTTATATGTCAAACTTTGATTCAAGTTTTTTTGAGTTTTACCACATTTATAGAGTCCTCTGGATTTTAATTTTAACAACTATGCAACGTAGTGTCTAGTCCATATACAGAAACATTAGCACAATTGTGTTAGTGTTTGCACTTTTTGTGTTACTTTCAGTAAAAATGATTTGAAAGTCTTCTTAAATACTTTTGTAAAAGAAAAAAAATATTCCTGGGGTAAAAGAACGTGTACTTTGTCTATTCTGTTAGGAATTAGAAAACATTAAAATGAACCTAGACAAAAAAGATAGATGTAACACATTTGCATAATACATAAAGTTACATTTTTATATATTTGTTTTTTTCTGGGACTTAAATCTTTATAAAATTGTGTATAATAATTTTAGGCATGCAACACAGATATTTTCCAATTAAATCATACTAATGCTCTGAACAATTAAGGATGGCATTTAATAGGAAGTACCAGCTTCCTGATGAAGATGTAAAATGCAGCAAAATGAACAAATAAACATTAGTATGTTCCTTCTGCACCCCCTGAAGTTAGTGTTTGGTTGATTATGTGATGTATGCTGATTTTAGTACTATACATTTACCCTGTATTATTGAGCTCTATATAGTATTTTTTTCAGATATGCATCTAAGATGTTTTTAATCCAGTTTGATTCCCTTCCTAAATGTCACGTGCCAGTGAATTCCACAAACTAATGCTGCATTGCATAAAGATGTATTTCCTTTTAACAGCATTACCTTATATAATCATTAGGTTCTAGTACTGAGCCAAGGTCAGGAGAAACCTTGTATCTAACCTCTATGATATTCACTGTTTTCAATACCTTTGTTCTATATCTTGTTTCCTGCCTCTTTAAACCTAATAGCCCTAATGTTTTTATTCTCCACACATGAAATTTCTTCATATCAATAATCACTTTTGTTTTTCCTTTCGACCTGAAGGGACCTCCAGAGGCCTTCTATTCAAACCCTCTCCCTGAGGCAGGATCATCCCTAACCAAACCACACTTTACATTTCATAATTTAAACTCTACATAAAAACTGCCCTTAAACCTAACACACCACAGACGTAACACCCTAACCTGCCACAGGTAAACCACAGCAGCCAACATCCTGCTTCTATAAAATATTATGAATATATGCTGTGGAGATCCTGGGTTGAGGTCCATGCCTCCCCACTACAGAGGAGGGCAAAAACCCCCACAATCTATACCAATCTGGCCATGGTGTAAAATTCATTCCTAACCAGAAATACAATGATCGGTCTGACCTTAAGCAAGACCTTCTAAGTAGGAACCTCCAGTTTGGTCCCAGCAGGAGCACTGGCACACCCCAGTCAAAGCCTCTAGCCTTGGCTGTAGCCAACACTCAATGCCTCTGAGGAGGACTTACAAATACCCTGATGCTTGTAGCAGAAAGGGCGTAGGAAGGGGGGCAAACCAGCAGAGCTCAGAAGCTTTGGAAATACCCTACTTTTTCTTGAACAAGTCCAGTGATTGAATATGCACAACTTCCCTAGGTAGCCTATTCCACTGCATCACTATTCAAACAGTGAAGAAGGTTTTCTGTGTTTGAAGACTGCTTTCATGTCCCTTCTTAAGTGCCTTTTCCACTGTACTAGAAATCACTTATAAAAGATTTCCAATTTATTTTATTACCATAGTTTAAAATGTAAAATAAATAAAAAATAATAATTATTTTTATGCGGCATTTGAATTAGTTGATGCAACAGAAGGGGACCTTACCATGAGATAAGGAAATATTCCTCTCTTTCACCTCATATCCACCAACTCATAGCCTACAAAACTATATGGGAGTTAAAAAAAAAAATCTCAAGATATATATTTTTTTTTGGCAAAACTCATATCCTATTCTTCCATCTGAGATGAGGTGACAGTGATTTCACCTTATGAAGAAACCATTTGCCTGCCAAGTTAGATATGAACAGGATTTCAAGGCTATCCATTCAGAAGCGTAGTTCATTTAGGCCAGTTTTGTGGTTTCTCCATTTCAGATACCTTAAATATCTGGCAACACATTTCTCTTAGGCCTCCTCTGCCCACAGCTTTATTCTGAATGTTGGTGAGGGGATCTTGCAGGAGGCATAACAGCAGGCTGTGGTACATTTTCTACTTAAGAAGTACATGGCCAGAGAGGGAATGCCAAGTATCCCCTCAGGTTCTATCTGTGCCCAATCCTATACAAACTGTGAATTAATAGAAAAGACACAGAAAAACATGTCATATACTGAGGCTCTCTTTTTTGCCTATTATGAAAAAAAATGAACAACACATAAGAGTAGGCTCACACTTACCAGACCATCATCCATTTACAATATTCTGACATACTGCAGGTATATTTGACATTTAAGAAAACACGTAGGAAGACAAAGTTCTTTTTCTGGCTAGCTAATCTAATTTACATGATCTAGAGATTAAGAATCTGCTCTGACAGGAGAAAAAAAGATACTTCTGGAGAAGTAAATAACTGATCAAAAGTTTCTACCTCATGTGTTCCTAATAAAACAAAATTTGCCAGACATTAGAAATGGGATTCACCTTACAGAGAAGATAATGAATACAAACGATAGTGTAACAAATGCAAGATGCAGAAAAAGCAAATGTTTGTCGTCATAAGGTTGGCAACTGCTTTCAGCACTATAGAAAATAAAACAAGGAGGAGTGAACACTTTTCAAAATGAAAGATACAAATATCTGTGGAATATTTAGATCTCTCATATGGTCAAATCTTCCCTGATAAAGAATTGCCATGGAGAAATAAAATAGAGAATTAAATCATCTATATAGCTGTGGATTTGAATTTGAATTAGGGTTTCCATGTTTCCAGTATCAAAAAAGAGGACACCTGTGAAGGGTAAAGGCATATGATTGGGGAGGGCAGATGCAGGGGCAATGATATGCCCATGTCCTGCCTCTGCCCCTCGCTTCTAAGCCCCTTCCTCCCCAGCCCTGCCAGCCCCCTCTCACTCCGAACCCGTAGTCCCCTGCCAGTGCCCTGCACTCCCAACCCCCACAGTTCCCACGTTGAATGCACACACACTCTCTCTCTCTCTCTCTCTCTCTCTCTGTACCTAGCTGGGGCCTGCACAAAAAGTATGTGACCCCCAATAACCAATCACTTTGCCTACTGAAGACAGCTCAAGAGAGCAGAGGAAGATCGAAAACTCAGGCATTTGCTCTCATTTTAAAAACCCACCCGGACATGAGAGCAGGGGCCAAAAAAGAGGACAGGTCCAGGAAAATCTGGAAGTATGGTAACCCTGTTTGAATACCAAGTTGTACCAATGTTTGATGACACTGGGGGCATCTACACAAGATGTTTACTGCAGAGTAGACCAATTTACTGTGGAGCTAATTAGTCTACTCCTCAGTAAACATCTCAATGTCTACACATGCAGGCCAGAGGAAATGAATAAACTCAGCAGAAGGTTAGTACTACAAATAAATACAAGTACTATCTTGATGCAGAGTTTTTTTCAGGTGCAGCAGCACACATGTAGATGCTGAACTGGTTGGCTGGGGCACAAGGGTTCTTTAGTTCAGGAGCTACCTGCCAGCTCACCCCACACTGGAACACCTTTGTGCCCCAGCCAGCCCCTCTGCAGCACGTTGAGATAGGTTGGAGCAGCCCCTGGCTGGCAGGTTCATCCCCCTCAGGACCCTGCCAGCTGGGGTTTCTCTGACCCAGCTCAACATGCTGTGGTCCAGGGCACATGTATAAAAACAGCACCCAGGAGCAATAAACTCTAGCATGGTAAGTGCCAAAGTTTACTGAGTTGCATTAACATCCACATGAAGACATGCCCACTGATGTGTTAAACATTTGGATAGTCACATGCAAATTCTTTTTCTAGAAATAAATCTAGTCCATATTATACCGGGCAAAATGTGGCTTGGGGGACAGATGCAGTCTGCCAAGCCATTCTATCTGGCCCATGGGACCCCTAAGAATCTAGAAAATAAATATTTATCTGCCCTGGGCTGCCTGTCATGCAGCCCTCGATTGCTTGCCAAAACTCAGTAAGCAGCTTTCTGCCCAAAATAATTGCCTGCCCCCGTGTTATACAGAGCATCTTTTTTTCTTCTCAAAAAGCATACCTAGATGCAGAAGTGTAGCCAGGCAGCCCTGCATTCTGGGCAACCAGCACTAGCTGCCACAGTGCCAACTTAAATGGTACAACCAACTGCCACTGTGGTTGCAGCTATTTTTCCTCCTCTTTCCCCAGATGCAATTACCAGGGCTGCTGCCCTAATTGTATCTCCCCTCCCCGTTTTTCATTTTTTTGTACTATTGCCTAGATGATATAATTACAGTCAGAAATACCTGCTGCTTTGGAATGAGTTGTGCCCACAAAACCATTAAATTAAAATCTCATAAAAATGTTGGTAGTGTTGGAATAATGTTGTAGCCATGATGGACCAGGAATTATGTAAGAAACACCGCATCCCCCCCAATCCTTGCCTCTCACAACAAAAAAAACAAACCAATGGGATTTAAAGGAATATTTTCATCAAGATGAGGTCAAGATCTTTTGAGATTTTTGTTTTGCTTTGCAACAAATGACAGACAAATCCCTACCACAACATAGCCAATAAAGTACGTTGAGACATAATTAGGAGAGTCATCAAGGAAATACAAGTTCATGTCCCTTGCTCTACTTGAATCAGAGAGGAATTTGAATCGCTATGTGATACTCCCCAACCCTGGATGTGGCCAGGTATGCTCCCGAGAGACAATCAGAGGTGCTCTCACACCTTCAGGGATAGCCTTCTTTCCCAAATCCCTCCCTTCTGTCTGCTGCTTGTCCACTGGCTGATATGTGCCTCAGCCTTACTAGTCTCCTGTAAGTCTTGTCAGGTCCTAGCAGAGGAGATTTTGCCAGCTAGAAGTATCACACTGTTGTCCAATTACACACTCAGAAAAGATAGATTTGCCCTTCCTTAGAAGAGGCTTGCCTTCATGGTCAAATGCTTTAGAATCAGTTATCATTGACAATAAGTGGGTTAGAAAAGATGACAGAAGATTGATTATATAAAAAAGAGCAAGCATAAGAAATCAGTAACCATATGTTGAAATAGAATGATAAGACAAAAAATATCATAACAGTAATTTGCTTTTACCCTGCAATTTAAATTCAAGACTACAGTTCTTACCCAGGTCAATGCATTAGAAAGAAGCCCCTGTCTCAGACCTTTCCATCATGGCCTCCTACAATTTCTCCCATCTGCTTGTTTTACTTAGCCCTGGGCCATTTACATTTATCACCCATTGGATTTTTGGGGAATCCACATTATGTACATAATTTCCTACCCTCCCAAAGGGTGCAGATGTTTGCCAAAGTTTTTCCTGATCTAAATAAGACTGAGAGAATATATACATCCTTTCACACATGAAGAATACTAATCTAATATCTGGTGGGAAATGTTCTTCCTGTTTCCAGGTGCTATTCATATTAGGGTTTCTCCTTTTAAAATGTAAATTTGTCATTGCCTGGAAGGCCCTACTTATGAATAAACAAATTCCTCTGATGCTAATTCTCAGCTATTTCATCTTCCATGTATAAACAGGGAAGGAACACTTAAGTTAATCACTGCCCCACTAAAACAGTTTGGGCCATAAATTAAAATATATACCATTACATGTATATCAAATACCGTAATTCATGCAGATATAAGAATGACAGGTCTGAACACAGCTTGACTCTACCAATTTGTAAGGACTACATGCGACATGTCAGTAAAACAAATCTCGAGAAACCATTTGAAACACCCCATTATCCCCTCAGGTTCATGATACTGTGTCATCTACCTCTCTAAGGAAAGACATAATGACAGGGACATAAAAATCACTCCATTTCTAACTGTTCCACTGAGAACATTTAAATATTTATTCATAGTAAAATAGCTTCAATTAAGTCCTTGGTCTGAACACGACCATGTCAGGAATGGAATCTGAATCTCTCACATCCCATGTAAAGGCCCTAAACACCTACTATTGAACATGCTATCAAAATTGGCTTTTTCCCATAGAGAGATTCCATTTCAAACAAACAAACACAAAACAAATTGTTTCAGGGAAAGAAAAAAAATCTCTGCTCTAATCAGCCATTGCATAGCTACTTAGGACTTCCCAATCCTGGAAACTATATCACAGAGTCAGCAAACAATTGTATCTTCTTCACCAGAGTTCCAGTGAGGACTTCTCAGAGAAGTTACAAAAGTAAAAAGAGGAAAATGGCTCTTTGTCCACCCAAGCATGTGTGGCTCCCTTCCCCCATTTAAAGACCTGGGTAGTAAATTATATACCAAACACAACCCAGACACACTGGCCTTTATTACTCTCCATTTCTTTCTATGTGACGTACAAAGAAGGCCCACAAATGAGATATTCAGTACTAATTCTGCTGTGTTATTTGCAAAAACCCTTCTTCAGACCCAAAATGGAAACATTCCTCAGAACAGTGGATGCTGTCCCACTAGCAGGAGAAAGGAGATTCAAACATGGGAACTGATTACAAGAAGTTCAGTTAATGTCCCAGAATCAACACATGGAATTTTTTTTTTAATAGCACAGCATATTTTGAGTATATGATCATGGCTAAGTACAGACATTCAAAAAGCCCAACACAAAATTGATCCAATCTATGCAGGGTTCTCTAATCTGTGTAGATTAGTTTGGGAGTAAACAGAACATACTTTTGCCCTCCAGTGGGGAGGGGGGCAGGCAGGCACTGGCTGAGGCCAGAACACACGGCGCTCCCACATTCCTTGCATCATGCTAGTGATTGTTGAGGGCAGCTGATCACAGCCAAGTGGGGGTTATCCCTGATTGGCTGTCAGACATATGCCCCCAATTCCCTGTCAGCCTTAAGGAAGGGAGAGCCAGCACAGAATCTGTCCCCAGGTCTGTTTCCCCCCCACCAGTGGCCAGCTGCCAGCAGTGCTGGGGAAGAGGGAGAGAAAGCAGAGATCCCTGTCATGTGAACCTGCCTCCACACCCCTGATCCAGCCAGAACAGCTGTGGGGAGGTCATACCATGGGGGGCACCATTCTGTCAGACCAACCGCCTGACAGCTGCAGGCAGGAGCTGTAGCTCAGAGCTGCATGGCTGTCCTCTACATCAGGTAGCAGGGGCTGGAGAAATGGTGATTCCAGAGAGGGTCTGGGACAGAAGTTTGATAGACCAGTCCAACTAAAATGATTATATCTTAGACTGGATTCCATGATTTTTAACTGGTCTAGGTGCACTGAATTTCTGTTCTGTTTCAGGTTCAGACTGTTTTATGACCACCTAAAAGTAGAATGTCTGCTCCTGGCCCTAAGGACCATGATGATAAAATGAAATTATTAAGATGTACCCATGCTCAGACAGAACTGGTTATGGCACCTTTCAGAAAGTCAGGTTTTGAGTAGGAGGATGCTAGGTCAATATCTAAAAATTGATTCCAAAACATGTACTGGGTATGCCTATACATGCAACTAATGTGGCTGAATAAATTCTGGGACAGTTCATGCCAGAGTTTATTGCTCCAAGGAGTAATGTTTGCACATGCATCTAGGACCACCATGTCGAGCCAGGGTGGAGAAGCCCTGGCTGACAGCAGGGCCCTGGGAGTCTGCCTACCAGCCCAGGGCTGCCCCACCCCAGTGCTGCAGAGGGCCTGGCTGGGGCAGGAGAGTGCTTCACTGTGGAGCAAGCCAGCATGCAGCCCTGCACTGAAGCACCCTTATACCATCAGTGTGTGTTGTGACGGAGTAAATAATTCCGCCATAGGATAGTACTTATGTGTGGCTGTATTATCCTAGGGTGAAGTTAATTAGTTTACTCTGTCCTAATAGCACCACACATGTAGACAGTGATGATCTACTGCAGAGCTAGTTAGTCAACACTTCAGTAAACTTCTCATGTAAATGTGCCTACTGTTTGTTATTCTGATCTAATATGATCATTTATAGTCTTTCTACTTCTGAAAGTTATCACATTAAAAGAAGCTTTACTACTCTGTATCTTAGTACTTTAAAGAAAATCTGCTAGAAGTAGAAATTCTTTCTGATCTTTTCAGCACTGAATTCCTTGGTTCTTTGATTTTTTGTTATACTAGAGTGATTTTATAAATGCTGTTTAAGCTTTACATACTTTGTGCCAATAATAGATTGTCTATGTATACTTTTGGATTAATTTTAAATGTATGTTATTTATTATTCCTTTGCTGATTTATTTTGATAGTTACCCTTATTCAATATTTCAAAAGCATTTTACAATGTTAAGATACTGTATTTTTAATTTTTTGTAAATTATTCTCCCTTTATCAAGATTTTTATTCTAACTGAAAGTATGACTTAAAAAATATTTTGAAGCTTTCTATGGTAACCAAGTAATGCAATCTAATATTGCCATCTGTTATTTTCTTTTCTTTGCCATTTTGCTTTCCTTTGGTGACACTGTTCACACCATCTTCTGCAAATAGAACTGCAGTGCAAATGTGAAAGAAACTATTTTTTCAAAAATTATTCTTGTGACTATTTTTGGAGAACTCTGTCAGCATATAAAAGAGTTCTGCAGATGCAAAGCAGCATTAACTTTCAGCAGAGAAAAGCAAGTTGATAAGCTTAGCAGTGCTTTTTTCTGCCAAGCCAATAGATGGAGCAACCCCATCACATTGTAGTTTTTACCTTTACAGCAATCAGTTTTGGTTTTTTCATTCTGTGCTAAGCTAGCCAGCCAGCTCATAGCATGCAGGCATGTCTTCCTGATGATAAATGTAATAGACCAAATACTGAAGTCCTTACCCTGTGGAAGATGTGGGCCATTCCATTCAAATGGATGTAAGTGGAAAAATTAGTCAGGATTTCAGCATCTGGTCCACTGTAAGAATAAATTGGAAATCAAAGTGCCAAATCCTGAGGACCTTACTGATATTAAGAGGAACTTTTCTGAGCAAGGGCAGAGCAAATACTGAGTCAGGACCTTGGGACTAATGCCAAATACTCAAGTATTACACACTTTTAACTAAAACAAGACCATCCAACTGCTGGCCTGTGGACCGCATGCAATCTATGAAAGGTTAATGTGCCTCCCCCAGGCTCCCATCATGCCATTGCTGTCCCTTGCTGTAGCTTGCAGTAGCAGCCAGACATCTGGAACTCCGCCCTCCCTTCCTGGCATCTGCTGCCTGACCCAGCCCCAGCCCCAGCCCCAGCCCCAGCACAGTGCTGGGTGAGCAGCAGGGAACACCCACATGGAGGAATACCATGGGGAATGCCACAGGGGAGCCCACAGGGAGCTGCAGGTGAGTTGGGGCACTGTGCTGCACAGAGGCAGCGGACAGGGGTGCCCATGCTTGCATGTGCTGCAGCAGGGTTGGGGAGTGTCTGCCCTTGCGTTTTGCAGCCCCTGCTGTACAGCCTCTTGCCACTGAGAAGTTGGATAATCCTGAACTATGTTATTTAGAAAATCACTTTTTAAAGGATCCATTTATCATTTTTGAAAGGTTCCAAAGTGCCAGACAGGGAGAAACTACAGTCCTATTTCCACAGTAAACATATAGCACCTGTAGTGAGAGTTCACATTTCCTACGCTACCCCTCCTTGTGCTTCACTACCTAGGATGACTTTTTTTATACATCCATGAATCCTCTAAGACCTAACCCACTCTGCTGAATCTGGTATGCCAGTTATGATGTGCTCTTTGTACCAAATAAATTGGGATGAACAACTGATTCCAGACAGCCAGCCAAATAACCAACCAGTGATTGTAAAAACATAGGCAACTGAGCAAATTTCAATCCATCAGAAGTATACCAATTGAATTAGGTCATACTATAAAGTTCATCATGATAAAGCACCTTTGAAATTTAATGTTATCAAGTCCAGTTTACTATTTCTTAAGTAAAATGTGCTTTTTCTGAAAAAAGCAAACAAACAATAAATCCCTCCCTTTCCCCCCAGCCTTCTGTACAATAGGTTGTATAGGCTAGGTAGAGAGATCCTAATTAAAGAGACAGTTATCACTGTTATTTAGTTAATCTGAAAATGTGCAGTATTAGTTAATCCTAATAAAAAAGGCAATATAATGACATTTATATTGCCGACATTGTAAATAATTCTACTAAAAACATTTTATTGACTGCATTTTCCCTGACAACCTATAGACTGGCTGAGGATAAAGTTGACTAACTGAATTTTATTTAGAAACTACAGTTACAGATATTTTACATATTCATATAGATTTTATGAGCTCCTATGATCCTCATGAATGCTAGAGCCCACCCAGCTGATTCCACATGGGTCCACTCACAGCTGAACGTGAATCTCTGTTATAGCAATACAGAATATACAGAGGCCTCACTGCACCAACTGTGATTCTGCAGTTTCTCTGACTCATCCATCCGTGAGGTAACAATCACTTTGGATGGGCTCTCTCTCAAATGTATCCTAGGATGTATTATTGGGATAAGGAAACGTAACTAAAATGTACTCATTATTTAGTCTGCTATTTTATTCCGACTTATTTCAGGTACACAATTGTATCACTGAATAACAATAAGGAATATTTTCAAAGTGTGCATGTAGGTTCAACAATTATTAATTTCTGCAATTGTGTGTATTTGTATTTGCCTTCCTTAGTTGCATTTGAATGTCCCATTCATGTATTATTGTTATTGTCAAAATAATATTAACGACTTAAATTCTTTAAGTTCTTCTTATATTTGTTTCAAATTGTGTAAATACTGGAACAACTCCAATTCCTGGACTTTCTTCTCAGCTTAGAAATGGTCCTCCAAGAGAAAGAAAAAACAACACTTGGGGAAAAATAAATGTTACTATGAAAAATTTCCTTGGTCTTCTTACCAGAATATTGAAATATTATGGACTCAGAAATCTCTCAAAATCACAACTTATGTGACTTCCATAATCTGCTAAGGAATGGGCAAGTTACTTGTGCATATCAAGTGCAATTCATCAGTTAAGAAGACTGTGATAAGCCCTATGCATTACTTAAATTCCACTTAAGCTCTAAGGTTTTAAGTAGAACATAGATGAATGCACATAAACATATACACAGGCACAGGTATATATATGAGAACAGATTACATTTTATTAGCCGTGTAAGAGGTAATCAACTAATTGGCAAATAGTAATGGCAAAATTATCTCAAAGACCATTAAGGTTATAAGCAAGTATTCTCCTGAGGACCGAGTCCAAATTCCATACCTGATAACAGGGTTAATATAGAAGATATTTTACAATCAAACAAATATTAGCAAACTGGTACAAAGATAATTGTATCTAAAATTGCTTGTGGAAAATCTCAGGCCAAGAGTCAACATAAATTATTAGGGCTGGATACCACAGAAATTGGGATCTCTTGGAAGTGAATGATTACAACTTTTATTGAAATCTCAGAACCTCCCAGAATTAAATGGAAAATATGTTAATCAATTTGCCAGTTGTTCAACTCATTTATAATGACTCTGAATATGTGCAAATATGCAAGGCATTCTTCTACTGCCTGTATCAGAGTAAGAATTTTCTTATTCAATGACAGAGTCTGTAAATCCAATTATTTTGTAGTGAAAACTGAAATTATCTGTCTTCATAGGAGATTCTGTCATATTTAAATGTTATGTGTATCATTATTGATCCATCTGCAGGTTGCCATTAAATACATTACTTCAGCATAATGTGTTTTATATGTCTTTTGGAGTTAAAATCTTACTTGATAGCTATTCTTATTGCTTTGATCAGGAGGATCTTAGAAGGAGACTTCATGCCTTTATAGGGGTTGGACAGACTCAAATAAATAAGTTAGGAATACAAAGCTACTCTTACATAAAAGGTAGAATATTTGTAGTTTTATTATTTGTATTAATTGAAAGATGTATTGCATGCATAAAGTTTGCTAAAACCCTCGTAATACAGACAGCAGATGCATAGGATTTGGAATTTAAATGACATTTACTGACAATTTTAATGTCTGGGTCAGAAACTACCTTCAAGTTGTATATGTTTCTACAGTGCCCTTCAAACTAAGGCCCTCATCAGAACAAATGCTTCTGGGCACTAGTGAAATATTAAGGAAATAAATAAATAAAACCCAGTAAACTAAGCATCCATAGTATCCATTTCTAATCAAAGACAATATTAGTTTTATTAGCTTTTCTGTTACTGGCATACACTGTATATGGCAAAAGTACTTTAATTGGAGTTCTAGTTTCTGTTTCAGTCTCTATGCCCCAGGCCCTCATGATGTATCTGAAAGAAAATGTGAGATACATGTCCTGTCACCTTTGTTAGCCTTTTTAAAACCTGAAGAGGAGCAGTGTCTTACAGTAAAAGAGACTCAAGCTCATCTTAAATTTTAAGATTGACACCAAGGCCCATAAAATCATAGTCTACCGCTCAACTGTTTGTATTTTATAAATAAATCAGTACATGACTCTTTACATACCCATTTTAAATATTGCTTTAAATATTGTTTTTAAATTATTACCTTGTATTATTAGTTATATAAATTATTTGTTAAGGTTAAATCACATATATGCACACATCAGAATCACCACTTTGTAAATAACACTATACAGTTGGTCCAATAAAAAGCATTAGCAAAACAATCCATTTCCTTCTCAAAAATACCTTTCATTCTCATCTCCTGGACCATCACTACATCAAACAGTCCAACCCTATCTGACATTGAAAGAAACCTAGCTTTTTACTTATATTTTAATTAGCTTAGTATCCAAATAAACCAGTTCATCTTTGACCCACAATACTGAATGTGCCTGTCTTCTTTCAGAGCTGAAGTGCAAAATTCTTTTTATGTCAGTGTAACAACAGTAAGTAGACATAACAATGCTACACAGTACCTGCTATTGGGGATGCATGCTGACATTTTCTACACTTTGTCATTTCTTTTGCACTAATACTCTTCTACAATATAAGGGGCCAATGCTACTGTGCAGCCTTCTCAACACCCTAGTATCCATTACTATTTAAACGGAGTGGAATAGCAAACATGAACTAATTTTCATTTATTTTTGATGTGTATTCATAGCACAGCATAGCAATTGCCCCAGAATAGAAAAGATCTTAAGTTTAAAAAAAATGACAAAAATCCAACGTGGATTTTAGCACACTAACATTTGTGTGTCATTAGTACACATATATAAAATACTGACTTACAAGGATTGTTAATCACCGTTAATTCACTTAACCTGTAACTCCTCCATTACTGAAAGAGTTCACAGAAGGACATTCAGGCCCATGGCTGCAGACTTTCCTTATATCAAACACCCAATGAATGGAGTTCATCATGGACAAAGATTATAAGATCTGGTTCTTTGCGATTTGAGGGGTTAAAATAATCCATCCCTTTTCCACAAACTGAACATGCTTAGTTTCTTCAACCTCTCCTCATATGACTTGCCATCCAAGCTCTTTATCATTTGTGTTGCCTGCCTCTGGACCCTATCTAACTTCATATTGTCATGGAGCCCCAAACTACACACAATACGCTAGACGAAACCTAACCTGCTCTGAGTAGAGGCTCTATCACCTCCTGTGTCTTACACCTAATGCTTCTATCGATGCATGCCAAAACCTCGTTTGGCTTGTTGTAGCTGCATCACACTGCAAACTCATATTGACTCTGTGATCTAGTAAGATTCCCGATGCTTCTCTGTAGTGCTGCCAATCCATCAGGTGTCACCCAAGACAATATCAAGGCACAATGGAAGCAAATGTGTATTTGATGACTAAAATCAAAGTTCCCTTGTAAACTGATATGAAATAATTGTTTATGAAGCATAACCGGTAGCAAAGAACACTCCTTCTAGGCAACCAACTTTTCCAACACGTCACAAGGAAGCTTCTGTAACCATGTACAATTCTGTTTCACTGTGTCACTGCCACCTTGATAATGCAACCAATATTCATTATACACGTGGGCCATCACTCCGTTCAGATTTCATTCTATATTCAGGAAACAGCATGATGCATTAGGATGTGCTAAGCCTTTTGTATAACTACAGAAATAAAGATTTTATGGAGTCATAACCAACCTTACTTCTTCAAAGTCTCATACTAATAATACTCCAGAAGCACTATAAAGGAAAACAACAAAATAGCGTTGTCATTTATATTGCTCCAGGTTAAACATTAAGGAAGGTCACAATGAGAGAGTCATATGAACCTATCACACTAGTCAGTAGATTATAGAGATGTGCCATCAACCAAAACCAAAACAAACATACCAAAACCCCAAGTGCTTCTAGAAAGTATGGAGATATAAAGTGCATATTGCATTCAGCTTTGTCATTGGTGGCGCACACAAAGGAGTAGATGGATTAACTTCAGTTGATGTAGAATATATTCATATGTAGCAAAGATATTAGCAGAATGGAAGGAGTTTGGTTTTCCCATACTTGTGGGCTTTGCTCATTGCTACATGATACCAAGAAAGTTTTTTTCCCCCCTCCTGTTGCTATAGCCATCAGAATTTTTTTGTTTTGGTTTGTTGTGGCCTTGTTCAGAAGTATTAGATGTTTGCTTGCAGTCAAGGCTAAGGACATGGACTGGAGTATGCCAGTGCGCTTGCTGGGACTACAATTTGGAAGTTCTGTGTTAGAGAGCCTTGCCCCCGGGATGAGGAAGGAATTTAACCCCTTGATCAGACTGCTTTTTTGCTTTCTTTTGTAACAGGGGAATGACATTCTTCCTTGGATCTCTCAAGGGTATTTTAGCAACCCTTGCAACAACAGTTCACTGAATGCCACTGTCCCTCTGCTTTAGCTGTGGAAGGTTAAGTTTCTTTTTGGTGTCTGGGCAAAATTCCTGGTAGGTGTGACATGATTAATTGTATACCTTAGGAAATAGATGAGGTAAGTAATTGTATGGGATGGTTTGGATAAGGGTGACCCTGCAATGAGCACAAGCTTAGACTGGTTAACTTCCAGAGGTTCCTTCTATGAATCTAAATCTCTAAACATTATTTCGGGAAATGTTTTTTTTTTGTGTTGAGCATAGACATTTGCTCAATTCATCATAAGACAGGATACAATGGTAATATTACAATTTTAAGAAGCTGTGAATAGAAGGTTATGCTGTGCAGAATAACAACATGAATTGTAAAAGAAAAGGAGCTGTGTTATGTGTGCATATATAGGGGAAAATTATTCTATAAAGATGATTTCAAGGCGGTATAGCAAGGAGGTATAGCAACTGGGACTCCATGAAGCAAAAATTCTACTCATCTAGAATAAGTCCAACCTTAGCTCCAAGTAACAAAGTTTTGATCTGCAAAAGAGAAATTTAATTAGGTCTATCTTTGATTAGAGCTACCTTTTGTATATCTCTTGCAGATTTCCTGTAAAGTAGTATGAGGATGCATTAACAATGGAGAGCAAAAACTGGAAGAGGATTTAATTGCACATTGCCATCTCTGGGTAGATTTATCTGCCTCCAGATGTATTTTATTTACATTTGGACTGATACAATAATAACTAGCGGCCCCAAACAAGGTTCAGGGCCTCAGACTATTATGCACTCAACAAGTAAGAAAAACCCACAAGTAGAATATAGCTTTAACTTCATCTGTTATTAAACAGTAATTTTAATAAGAGAATTCAGTGACACAGGCATTTTTTTTTAGTTCAGTTAAAAGGCCACATACTGAATCAGGAGTTTCTCTGAGCATGAGACTGTGATCCTTACCCTTCATCAGTACAGCATTATCAAATACGATGACGCAAGCTTTGATAAATGAATAAAACATCCAATAGGAAGGTAATCAAGCATTTGCTGACTTCAATATCCACATTTACAAAAGCTTTAAGCAACTGATAAAAAATTCTGCTTTGTAATTGCATACACCATTTTGATTTATCCAGAAATAATTGCAATTCCTTTCCAAGGAATTAAGTTTCCTTAATGCAAAGGAGGTTTATTTTTTTTATTATTATTAATTTTACAGTTCAAACAATATTTCACAGTTTTGGGGGAAATGTAATTATATTCACACATAGTTGATTATCCTCCAATCTCAACTTCAGACATGTAATTAATATGATCTATATTTTTTGTAAGAATACTTTGTTCTTAGTAAAAGGACTGCATACGTTATTTCACATTTAAGAAAATTTGTTTTAAATCATCTTAGTACATGTATTTCCCAACAAAACTAGCAAGCCTGTGCACTTGAAAGAAAGCTGCTTTAATCTGCGAAACTGAAACTGGCTGCTGTACACTTAATTAAACAGGTAGCATGAGAGGCTCCACCAGCCTTTTCCATCATAGCTGATCAGCTTTGTCCGGCAGTGTTTATTGCTTCTCTTCTTTCGAAAAAAAACTTTTGTTGAGGCCAGCAGTGGTAGCAGTGGCATTTCTCTTACTAAAATTTCATTCCCCAAGATAAGGATTCTTATTTAGCATTACACTGTAATAAAGCATGCACATGGAAATGGAAGAAGCTATTTGCATTTCTGTGACAGGGTGCTTGGCGTGTCTGTCACTAAGAGGGAAAGCTGCTTGTGCAGAAGACTGCAGGTGTGGCAGGGACCTATTATGGAGACACGTGAGCAGAAGGGGGTTGGAACTGAGCTGTATAAGCTCAGGGCCAGAGCTGATCAAGCAGTCCAGCTGTGGGAGGCAGAGGGAAAAGGAAGTCCTGGCATTAGGGCTACATTGGGGCTGCTACTTTATCATCTGGGATGGGTGTAAGGAGAACTGAGTCTGGGAACAAGCCAGGCCTTGGAACAGATAGGCCATGGAACAGGAGTGGTTGACCCCATAGTCTGGGGGCAAGAAGAATAGAGAGCTTTAGGCCCAGTGGAAGAGAGCCTGAGCCCATTGAGAGGCAGAGTATGGGGCCAAGAGCAGGCTTTGGAAGAGATAAGCTTGGGACCCACGGAGAGAGGGCTTGAACTCAAGAAGTACCTAGGTACTTGAAGGTCTAGTGCCTATGGGCAACCAGGATGGTTTGGTGCCCAGGGGGACTATGGTGCATCAAGGGAAACTCCAATGCCTGGGGCCTTCCAGAGTTGTGTTAGCAGATCCTCTGTGAGGCATGGGAGTAGATATTGGGGAGGAAAGAACCCACAAAATCAGCTCTTAAGGCAATGACCATGAGCACCTGTGGTTCTAAGAGTAAGACCAAGCTTGGGAAACCTCCCTTTCATCAGAAATTATAAACATCAAGGAGTGCCAAGAAAATAAAAATGAGAGGGCCTGAAGGGGAGCCAGGCTAGCATCACAATTACCCCTGGGATGAGGACTTGTTACAATTACATTTAGCTGTCTCTATCATCAACATTACTTGGTATAATTATTGACTAGTTTTGTGGAAATCTGATATAACTATAGTAGTAAATTCTTAATTTTCTCTATGCTATATAAAGTACTAGAAAATCCAAACATTTAAAAATCATTAAAACTGAGTGGAAAAATGTTAAATTTCATACAGTTCTTCTACTTGCAAGTTTTTTCTTGTGTTTAGCTTATGAGAAAGAGAGAGAACGCTCACCTCATCATCCTAAAGACAACAGACATAGCAAGTGCTCTGGAAAACAATTTCTAAGAGTAATCAACTGTGAAACACATTGCACCCCTCACCTCACAAATCTGGGTATATGAAATAAAAGAAAAGGCTTAATAATTACTTAGAGCCTAAATCTTAACTTATGTGGTATTTGTCTACAAAATTAAGCCATAATGAGCAATGTGAAGAACAGAAGCAAATCAAGAAAATATCTGAGGCTTAAGGCAAAAAAAAGGCAGAAAAAGGAACCAAATGAAATATATATCCAATTTCATGAATACCTGAATCCTCCCACTAACAAAAAAAAAAAAGACTGTCATCATAAAAGTCTGGGTTGAATTAATAGGAGTGTCTTGAAAAATCAAGGGAAATGATTCCTCCTCTATTCAGCACTGGTGAGGCTTTTCCTGGAGCATTGTGTCTAGCTGTGGGCCACACAGTTCATGAAAGAGGTGGACAGGTTGGAAAGAGTCCAGTGAAGAACAATTTCCATGGCATTTATAGGTACAAAAGCCTGGCAAGCATAACCTACGAGGAAAGGCTGAAAGAACAAGAGGGTGCCTATATATGAGCAGTGAGGCTGCTCCTATGCATTGTAACTATAGCATGTTGGAGCAGGCAACTGCCAGAGCAGACTCCGTGGTCTTGTGTACCAGCATCCCAGTGCTTAAAAATGATGGCAGGGGCACTTAAATTGAAGCTCATTGAATGACTTCAAGTTAAAATGCCCTGCCATCATTTTTTAAGCACCAGGACACTAAAGAGTCCACAGCATCTTGTGTATCAATTAGAGCATCTCTCGGAACCGCTCTAATTAAAGCACCTGGAGCATCCCAGAATAGTGTCACCCCTTACCCCTCTCCCAGAGTACATGTATTAATGCCCAGAGTTATTTAGTCTGGAGAAGAGAAGACTGAAGGGGGATTAGATAAATCTTCAAATACCTGAAGGATGACATAAAGAGAATGGAGACAGACTTTTCTTTATGGCTGTAGTGGATAGGACTAGGAACAATGGTTTCACAGTGCAACAGAGGATATACAGGTTTGGGAGAACTTTCTGACTAGAATGTGGTTAACCATTGGGACAGGCAAACTAGAGTAGTTATGGCTTCACTGTGCTTCCACCTCCAACTGTGCTGGAAAGGGCCAGAGGGAAGTGGGCTGGCTCCCACATGTTGGGACTGGGAGTAGCAGCACTGGGGGCCGTGGCAATCACCAGAGCCCACATGAAGCTGTGGGTGGCAGCTTCTGGTGAGGGACTTCCCTAGCCCACTGCAGCTTCTGCTGCACAGCTGCCTGGGACTGGCTGCAGCAGTACGGGTGAGAGGAATGGAGGCAGAGCTACATATTGCAACAGACAGGTGGGTCTTCTTTTTGACTAGTCCTTACCCCCGCCCCCCGCATTTTCTCCCACCAGACCTTCTACCTGCTTCTTCCTACTGAGCATTTTGTGACTTCCTTTTCCCCACTTTCCCTGATAGATTGAGCCCCACATAAAAGGTAAGCTATAACCAGTTATCACCAGGCTTATCAGTTAAATGATTAATCATTTAACCATTCACATTCTTAATTGCAAGGCAATTGGTTTTAAACTTTGGGTAGAACAGGAATCAAAGGAGATGCAACTGTAACACTACCCTCTTCTCATTGACCTGACCCTGAAAATGACTAATTACTTTCTTCATGAACAAGAAAATATTTGCATGTTGTACAAGTTTGTAGGTGAATATTATCAATTGACTTCTCTTCATAGTTGAAATTTATCCCATTTCTACGTGTCCTTTTAGATATTTTTCCCCAATTTCCATTTAAAAGCTACTTTTCACTATTGCCATATAGAGTTTGTGCAAAAGAAGTAACACTAAAAATATTCCAGCTAGTACCTAATTTATGATACTCAATCTAAAGCAACTCTTCTTTCGTGTAGCAATAAAATCAACAGTAGAAAGATAACTATAAGTAATAAACTTTCCTGATGACAATGCACCAGTGACTGGTTGTATGAATCCTCCACAAAAGCACCATCCATTTGAATTCCAGTTCTGCCTTAAGTGCTGTTACTTAATTGCATATACCAAATGAACAACTGTTAAAGGATGTAAAATGAAAACAAATAATATATTTATGGGTTTTTTTCCCAGCTTAATTAAAATGTTGTTGTGTTAAAGCTTTCTTATCAGTTGATAATGAAATATGGATGTTTAACTAGAAGCGTTTTCTTCAACAGTATAGAACAGAGAAGTCTGTTTTAGTTATAACTTAACAATGGAATTAACATTCCAATTTCTTATCTTTATGCAAAGAAGATTACAGTCTTTTACAAAGAACCCTAAAACAATGCCATTACGTGTAGTACTTTGGACCATTGTACTATATGTTCTAATTTTGATAATGGCAGATTCCAAGCACCTAATTTAGAGATGATGTAGCAAATGTGCTAAGGTACTTGGTATTAATGGTACTGAATTCACCTCTATAGTACATAAATATAAGTCTATTCAGTCCACGTTGCTGTGGCCACACACATCAGTGCTGCTTTTATATAGGAGATAAGATTAACCTAGGTGTTTTATCTGAACTATAAAAGTTGCTAATAATAAAACACGTTTTGCCACTACACACTATCTATAGTCCATTAATCAATAGTATCACACCTTGCTATCAATATACAAAATGATTGTGTTGTTTCTATTCTATGCAGTTTTGCTATGGCAACCAAATAAATATGAGGTGGCAGAATAGATTTAATATGTAAAATGGTGTGAATATTGGATCATTTGCAAGTGTTATATACTTTCATATCTATTATTGAAAAATGCCTCCAGTTTCTGTATGATGATTAATGAATTTTAATTATCCAAAGTCTACTATTTTATTTTCCATATACAGGTCTACGCAAAAACATCTATATATATACTCAAATAAAGAGACCAATTTTCTGTTTCACACTAATATTATAAAAAATATTTGCTGATATCTGCTGAATGATTTGCCATGAAATGTGTAATTGTAACAAACCTGTAGTACCCTGTGTTCATTGCAAAGGCCAAACTAAAAGTTACAGTACATAAAACATACCAACAGAGATATATTATTCAAATCTCATTGTTCACTTTGAAAACTTTTTAAAGTTACTCAATGCACCTATGCAGTAAATTCATGTACCAGAGTCACCCATATTGCATAGCTGGGAAAATTCAGGAACAGAGAAATCAAACAACTTTTCTAAGGACAGAATAAGTGAAATATTTGTGCCAATGTTACACTTCAGCAGTGAACTCCTCACTCTATTGAAGTGAATGGCCAAACTTCCATTGATTCAGATGGGCAGGATTACACTCCAAGAGCTGATATCTGCTATTCTTGGGCCTATATTTGTGCTTAGACTAGTCTCTCTCTAGTGAACCTTCTTCCAGGAGATATGTGGACCTCAGTGAAAAACAACCACACCATTTAGGTATTATTACCAAAAGTATTTGATGCAAAAGGAATCCCCTTTCAAGGTAATAACCTAACTGATACCAAAAGCAAACATTTGCTATACTGAAAAATGCACACATTGCACATGTAGCATTTCCTGCACAAATGTAGCACTTCCTGGGCCTACACAGTGAGACTTACTACATCTCAGAACATATACATCATCTTTCTGTATTAGTTTAGCAATATAACACAATGCCACAGCACCTAAAAGGTCAAAGATATTGAATCAACAACATTGTTTTTCAGTATTCAGTAAATCCTGTGTTTGAAAAGAAAATGGCAAAACAGTACAAAATATTAATGTACTTTAATAACAAAGTTAAACTGAAAGCACTGAAAGCCAGATCCAATAAAGTACTTAGTACATAAAATAGGACTGAGTGGGCCAAATTGTATTCAATCAGTTAGGTATCTAACTAGAATCTAGATACCTAAATGGGATCATATTCTGCTCTGTTCAAGTCCTTGCAATATTATTTCTGTAACCCACCATTATCCTAGCCTAAAATTGAAAGTAATATGGAGCAGGAACTTTTTACATTAACAGTTTCTCAGGAACTCAGGCATATACCATATAGATGGAATAGGACCTGTCTATGAGAAGCAAAGACTGACCCCTGTCCTCAGCATTTCTCCTTTGACTTCTTCTTGGCAGTTATACACTAGGTGTGCTGCCCATGAGATCATTTTCTGCTCACAATACTTGCTGTTTTGGATCCAATTCTGAATTGCCTTAAGCTTTCAAAGTCCACAGGGAGTGTAAGAGCTTCACACCAGGCTTCAGCATCTATTTTGGGCACCAGACACTTAAAAGCTAGGTATTAGAGCAGACAATAATGAGGTGCCTAAGCTTTTTATTGGATCCAGTTCAGGATTCCATTTATTGGACAAAGGAATATTTATATTCTGGGAAAATCCTGAAACTATTACAGATTTTACACAAGCTGTGGTTACATTGCTTTGAAAATGTTTACCTGTCCAATAGTTTTTTGATTTCCTTGGAAATGGAAGAAAAATCCCATTAAACATGGCATCAGAAAGTTAAGTCCTTATATACAGTAAACTTTTAAAAAAAAAAGAAAAGAAAGAGTACTTTACCTCACTTTTAAATTGCCTTGTTGTGGCTGTCCATCATAAATTGACAAAATATCAAAATCTTCCTCAAGAGCAAATGTGTGAAATGACAATTGTATCCTGTTACGTTCTCCTGTAATAATGATCCATGTGCAGTTGGCATAATTTGGATAGCCATGAGGAAATCCAGGACTTTCAATGGTACCATTTGGCCCCTGTACTAAACCGCCACAGTTCTGACCTGAAAAAAGGGGGAAAAAAAAATGGAAATATGTAATTCTGTAGGCTTTTTTTTTCTGGAATGCCCTTCTCCCATTTATTTGTTTTTAAAAAGTCACCATATTTGAAATTAATAGTTTCATGCTTACTTTTGAAATATTATAGGAAACATATAAAAACATTCTTCTTTTAGGACCCAAACTCCAATAATTGAGCACTGAGGAACCCAGTCAATCATTTCCGCAATCAGTCAGTATTAATCATGCTAATGGTTTTTTGAAATATGTTGTTTATTCAAAAATCTATTATTATAAACCTAGTAATTTGTATGATTGTTAAATACCCTTTTGATACCAAAAACTAGAACATAGGCACATATCCTCTATGCCTTATTTTGTACTGAAAACTGAGCTTAATACATTTCCCATAATTTTTGCATACAACACCTCCTCCCCACCTCATGCAAAGCAGCTACTGGAAATACAGGTATACAGTAAATGCAAGAAATATGTAAGGGAAAAAGTGAAATTCTGCATGGTTCCACAGAACACAGAACAGTGACGGTGTATAGATATATTTAAATACACTGGGAGAATTCTCCTAGATTTGTTTTCCTGGTAAAAAAAAAGAATTACCCAGAGCTACATGTACAGACATTCAATTGATGAGACCCTAAAGAGTTGAAAGCTTGTAGTATTTACACGGTACAGCCAGGAGGGTCCCTTGTGCACATATCTTAGCATGGTCAGCAGGCTCCATTAATCTGCCTGGTGACAGATAGCAGGAGTATACAGACTCATGGTCATCCTGGCTAGGGACAGACATTACACGTAAACCAGTTTAAGTGATCACAAACTGGTTTAAACCTGTGACAGAACAGATATTTAGTGCACATAAACCAGCTTGAAAATGGCTGAAATCATTTTGAGACAAGCCTGGTTGAATATCATACCAGACATAACTGATTTGGATCAAACTGATTTATGTACTTATGCAATCTCTGTCCCAGATCCATTGCTGGTTTAAGATAAATCAGACTCCCCCAGCATCCTGGCATGTTCTCTGGGTTGCATGAGGCTCTCTGCTCCACAGCAGGGCTGGTCCCTCCCTTCTGCTTCTTGGCTGCAGCTCCAGCAAGACTGCAGGCTGTTCCCTCCCTCCTCCTCACCACTCCCTGCTAAGCAAGAATGCTGCCCTCCCCTCTGAATTGCTGAGGAGGTGTTTATGTATTAGCTAATAGACCATATCCTGGCTATGGTCCCTTCTGAATCAACAGGCAGCTGTTAATGTCCCTCTGTTGATTTGTTAACGGGGTGATAAACACCGAGTTAGGAGTGATAAACACTGTGTTATCAATTTCCTGCTGGGCTAATCAGACCACCAGGGCCTGAACTTATCCCCTTCAGCTCAGTGCTGTGGAAGAAAGGGATAGCTGATGTAGCCTAGCCAGGTTAGCCAGACTAAACTGCAAAGATCAAATCAATTCAGGTTCAGGCTTTTTGAATGTCTGTCCCTAGCCTGTTTCCCTGCAGGACAATGTGGAGAACGAAGGGAGCTTGTTCTGCTTCTTGCTGGACACACTGTCTCCCTGGGAGGGAAGGGGGATCCTGGTTGGCCATGTTTTCTTCTGAGAAGCCATGCCTACATGAGACACTGCATAGTAGCATCGTCTGGCAGGAAGCATGATGCATCGCTACTGTGCAATAATCATGAGCTACTGTACAGTCAATGTCATGAAAATGCAATTCCTCAGTTTGATTGTGCCATAACTCCAGTTACTGTGTAGTCATTTCATACTTGTACAAGTGCTAAATGATTTATACAGTGTTGGGCCTGTATACACTTTATAGAGTGATGACTGTGCAGTCAGAGTCTTGTGTAGATGCAGTCAGAGAAGCCACAACATGTACTTTTGGGAGATATTCAGTGTCCCAAAAGAAATAATCGCCTGTCAGTGATTTAACCTTCACTCTTCCCATATTTTTTGTCTCCTGGAGCGGTTATTTTTACTTTGGGAGAAAAAGCCTGAACAACTGAACACTCATGGTTTTTTTCTGGGACAACAGCTACTCTCCCAAGAGAAACTGAATGTTTGTACAAAGCCTAAGTTCGCTTGGTTCTCTAGTTGCTGCTGCTCAGCTGATTGCAAGGAAAGATCCTTTTCTCTTTATCCTGCTTTTCAAAAACAAAGTTTGTATCTTATTTTGGCATGTGTTGTATGCAAGAAATATGGCATAACATTTATGGCAAACTATTATACAGCACAATTATTATACCGTCTACAGATATTCATGCTTTTTCTCCCAGATATATTATTATTATAATAATAATAGGAGGCAGAGGATGAAATTGACATGTACTTCTGTTCTCTGCAGGGCCAGAAACCTACTGACGTGTCCCCCAGGCCCAGAAGAGCGACTTGTCAGTGGCAGCAAGTTCCCCCTGGACCCAGGGCAGCTCGTGCTGCTGCAAAGCTTGTACTTGAGGTGCCACTTGGGAACAGGTATGCAGCCCTGGCCACCCTGGAGGAGATTCCTGAGGAGAACCCCCTCTCGAGGGGCTGTTCGTGCACCATTAACGCAGGTGGAAAAGAAGAAGAGATCCCAAAGGAGGAGCAAGCATTGAGTCCTGGTCATCAGGGACTCCATCCTGAAGGGCACGGAGCGTCCCATCTGCTGTCCTGACCCCTTGGCCGAGAGGTCTGCTGCCTGCCTCTAACGCCGGTTCGGGACGTCACGGAGTGCATCCAGAAGATTGTGAGGCCCACAGATTACTATCCATTAGTGGTAGTCCACATAGGGACCGACGACGCTTTGAGAGGCTGGCCGAAGGACATCATTGAAGATTTTAAGGCTCTTGGAGGGCAGCTCAAGACAATTGGAGCGCAGGTGGCGTTTTCTTCCATTCTACCGGTGAGTCAACAGAGAAGGCGACACGAGGTGTGTATCAAGGCTGTAAACCAGTGCCTTCGGGGTTGGTGCTACGACGTGGGCTTTGGATTCTTCGATCACAGCCCACATTTCTCTACGC
>JAGPOW010003642.1:38640387-38661440 GCA_030014935.1 Caiman crocodilus
GGGGTCCTGTGACCCTGGCACTCGTTCCTGCCATTGGCAGGGGGTCAGACTAGATGGCCTGCTCTAGGCCCCTTCTGACCCTAGATACTATGATACTATTACTAGTAAAGAAAGGGTTAAGTACATAAAATGTTAAGAAGTAACCCTAGGGATATACTCAGCATGTTCCTGCCTCCAGTTTCAGCATCCTGCAGACCAGTGTGCGTATTTGCAAGCTCATTAGCCCAACATTGTGAGCAAACTGACTTGACTCGAACACTTTTGCTAATGTCTTACCTGATTTCATTAATCCTACATACCACAGACATTCTGAAGTTTAGAAATAAACTAGTTTTGATTCATTAAACATTTGCACAGACAAAAGGCTGTGAACATTTTGTGCACAGTAATGCACAGATTATTACGTGTTTAAGCACTGCAGAAGTATAATCCCAGCTTTAATTGTTCCACCCAAACCAGAAAATTATTTCAGGCTACAATATTTTTAACTCTGCACGAGTAGGTCTGAATCTAAATCATTCAGAAGAATTCTGTCAAATGCTTGTGGGAGGTTTCTAAATCTTGATAAAATGGATTTCATAAAAGATGTGAAGGTTAAAACTAAGGAACTAATAAATAACCATTTTCCATTAAATTTAAAATCTAGCAATAACTCTAATGAGTAGATAATGAAGCTATGGGAATTCAATAGGGCTTTGAAGAAAAAGGCTTTTCTAGTTCATCCACCAATTGCTGCATATTGAGCCAATAAAATGCAGACCTTATTAAACTTTTCTGAAATGTGAATGAACTGCATTATAATCTCAGCCAGCAAATTTCATGTATTGTTTAATATATGAAAGTTCTCCTGGGCCCCGTGTCAACCCATTGTACCCCTGCCCCATGAACCACAAAGGAATTGTCCTGTAGAAGGTAATTGATCATTTTACACCTATTTATGTATTTAATGATAGTAATCTTGAAAACTAGGATAAACAACCAGATTAGGAATGTATGAATATGCCAGGTTCAGGTGCTGCGTACTTTCCACTTCTAGGAGGATGATAGGGGAAGGGTGAAAAAATAGAGCCTAAAGAGTTTAAAAATGAGCAAAAAACTGATAAGACAGTTCCAGAATGTGGGGATGGAAAGGAACAGCAGATAGGTGGAACTGGATATTACTGAGGAAATGTGACAAATTTAATCCTGAGCTAAATTTGTTAGTTCCATGCTGAATCTTCCTCATTCTAGTCATCTTCATGCTGAGAAATTCAGAGGCTAAACATATGCTGTCATTAATACAGAATCAGCTCCCTTACCATTCTGTCTCCTACACATTGTTTGCAACTTTTTTTTTTTATCTATGTTATTTACTGCTTTACCTAATCTCTTGGTGTAATACTCTGCTCTACTTATTCTCTTCTCATAGACCCTTTTTTCCAATTTGGTTTAGCTCTTCAGTATTTTTTCACTGACCATTTCAATGTCATTCACAAATGCAATGAGTCTTCAGTAGGTACCAAGGAGAAACAACACACAATGAGACCCATAAAAGGATTTTTCTTATTGCAAAGAGATGTTTGAGTCTCTTTTTTTATCTGTATGTATTTTATATTCTGTTTAAAATGCTACAAAAATCCTAAACCTTGGCTATAGAAAGCTACACAATCACCTAGTGAACACTGAAGTATAGTAAGAGAAGCTAGTCCATGGACCAACCAGAAATGTTATTCAGGACCATGTAGCAAAGTTTGGGTTCCAGAAGCAGCTGTGACACCCCTGGTGACCATGAAACCCTTAGCCTGCTCCAACACTAGGGTTCCTTCCTTTTCTTGCACCCCTGTGGGCTCATCCCTCTGCCTCTTCCCCATTGTCTCTAGATGCAAGCCTCCAGCCCCAGTCCATGGATTGAGGTCCAGTGATCTCGGCCTCAGCCCTGTTGGTATTTAGTATCTATGGGCCTCTGGGCCCCTGGGCAGCAGGGTCCCCAGCCCTAGTTCCTGCCCCTCCTGGGTGACAGGGCCCCTTGGTCCAATTTGGCTTCCACATTTGCTAGGCTTCAGCCACATGCTCCAAGCTGCAATTCCCTGCCTTAGCCTGCCCTATGTCTTGAAACCCTGGTCCTCGGCAGGGCGCAAAACACACTTGGGCCCTCAGGCACTACTGGAACCTCTGCCTACAAACAAGCATCCAGTGATGAAGATGCAGACTAGAATCAGTAGAGATGATGATCAGTAGAGATGCACACCGACATGCATTTCACTGCTTATACAACTGCACACAGTGGAGTGGAGTGCAATGCAGCTCACCTCACCTCAGCTCACATGCAGAGCAGACTCAATCAAGGAAAAAAAGTATGTGTATAAATGCCTAGTTCACTCACAGTCCATCAACCAGCAACAAGCATTTAATTGCATAGCTGCTCCCTCCTCAGCCTTCAAGGCCAGACTGACTGCCCTGTGTCTGACCCCAGCTTATCTCTAACAGGCCTTGCCTCTTTCCAGTCAGGTGACTCCATAGCTAGAGTTATACCAGTTTAAGTGATTAGAAACTGGTTTAAACCTGTAACAGAACAGATGTACAGTGCACATAAACCAGTTTGAAAATGGCTGAGACTGATTTGAGACAAACCTGGTTGAATGCCGTATCAGACTTAGCTGATTTGGCTCAAACCAGTTTATGCACTGTCTGTCCCAGACCCCTTGCTGGTTTGAGATAAACCATAGTCCCCCAGCATCCTGCCATGCTCTCTGGGCTGGATGGGGCTCTCTGCTCCAAATGGCTACACCTCTCTGTTCCCTGGCTGGAGCTCCAAAGACTGCAGGCTGCTCCCCACCCACCACATCATCACTCCCTGCTGAACAGGAATTTCCACCTCCCTTCTGCCGTACTGAGGAGGTGTCTGTGTATTAGGTAGCAGACGACACGCTGGCTATGGTGTGCTGGCAGGCAGAATCAACAAGTAGCTGCTAATGTCCCTCTGTTGTTTTCTTACTTGGATGATGAACACTGTTATTAATTCTCTGCTGGATTAATCAGAGCTCCTGCTGGAGCCTGACCACATCTCCTCAGCTCAAGGCTGTGGAAGGGAAGGGAGGGCTGCTCTTGCATCCTGCCCCCCCAGCTTCTAGCCTGAGCCACTGCAGGCATGCACATGCATGTCTGGCATGTTTGTGCTGTTACAAACTGATTCAGCCTAGGCAGGTTATACTAACCTGCAAAGATTGAATCAATTCAGGCTCAGACTTTTTGAATGTCTGTCCCTAGGCCACAAGTCTAGCCACAGTTGCCCTCTAATTAGGCTCACTAACTGATTTGTATGGCAGCCTGTCTGTAGCAGTATCCCGTCTGCAGGGCTCCAACCTACAGTCCTACTGAGAAGCAGCTAGCACTACAATAGGTATCCTACTGCTCACACAGGCTTTGTCTTATTGCTCTACTGCAAAGCAACTAGCTCTGTAGTAATAACTCATAGTCTGCTTCCCTGGGGCCAGCTCTCCAGCAACTTTTCCCTTGCAGTCTTCCCTGACCTGGGGATCTCCCTGAGTTCCTTCTCCCTTAAAAGTAGTAGGCAGCCTGAGGCTCTCTGTTGCAGACCACAGTTTGAGAACTGCTGGCTCAGGAAATTTACCTGCCGGTTAATGGCAGTTATTAGTCCCAGGTCAGCAATAAGGCACATGACTGGAACAGTGGAGGGAAGAGCTGATGTCCATGTTATATCTGTTCTGTCAATCAAATCTAAGTCTAAAGCCTCCAGAACTGTCAGGTCCTGTACACCTCAGTCAATAAGCAAATTCAATACAAAATTATTTAAAATCTGAAACAGGTTTTCAGTGGAAAGATATACTTGGAAAGCAATAATGAAAGGACTTACAGATGAGTTGGCAGGAAATTAGATATGTGCTGGCAACACAAATGTAGCATACAAATAGTTCATTTTTTTCTATAGCTATATCACAGAGCAGCGATAGGCTGCTGATGAAATTAATTTAAAATACTTTATTTTGTTCTGGACACTTTGATTTTAGAAAAAATTCAATAAATCCAAGAGACTTCAGAGCAAAACCATTAAAACAGTTAAAAGACAGGCCTAATAAAAAAGTCTTAAAAAGAGACAAGGTTTATATAGGATTAGTGGTTAAAATTAAGCAAAAAGTTAATAAGCCAAATATAAGGAAAAATATTCTAAAATTCAGATGCATCAACAGAACTTTCTCCAATCATCCAGTCCCTGTCCTTGTGTCATACACAGTACTGGAAGAAATAATGCAGTCATTGTTGTGAGGATTGAATTGGTGACCTAATAGACCATCCCTACATTCTGTTATTGTAATTGTATAGTTTTATTAGCATGATATCATGTAGTTGCCTCTATGGTTGTAAAATGGACTATTAGCATTATATTGTTTTTCTTTTGATACAGATTGCAAGAAAATATTAAAATATGGATATTTTAAGGTCATATAAAAATGCAGTACAAGGTAACTGGAGCTCTTTGCTCGCAGTTGAAAGTTTAGTATTTGAAGGATTTCTAAAGACTGGAGTCAACATTATTTGTAAGGATTCAAGACCCCTGAGCTAATGCTATCATGATTTAAATTTAAGGAAGGGGCTGGTAAAGTATTCTTCTTCAAGGTTACTTAAATCAGGTAGAATTGAACAAACATCCAAAGATGGAGATGCAGAATGGAATGTCTCTGTAGAAACAAAGAGTTTGAGTAATGATCCCATGGTGTGTGTCATGAGGAGGAAAAATTAAAACTATATTGAAGGTAAGAGTACCTGTATAAAAGTCTCATCTATATATAAGCTTTATGTCATAAGAAAGGATCAAATGTGATGGGCTTGGAATAAAAAGACTTGAATGCCCAAGCACTTTCTATAATGTAAATTAATACAAGGGAAGCAGCAGCATAGGTTACTCAAGAAAGTGTTATGGGACCATCTTAACAGTTGATTAGGGACAACTTACTGGCTAACACTTTTGAATTTTTGTATAAGGATAGCAAAAAGCATCCTGTTGAGTGAAAGAAAAGGGCAAATATAGTGTCCATCTTTAAGAAAAGGAAGTAGTAGGATCCAGGGAAATACAGACTTGTTAGCCTCACCTCAGTCCCTGGAAAAAATCATGAAGCAGGTCTTCAGGGAATACATTTCTAAGCACTTGGAGGAGAAAAAGATGATTAGGAACAGTCAACATAGATTCACCAAGGGCAAGTCATGCCTGACCAACCTGACTGCTTTCTATGATGAGATAGCTAGCTCTGTGGATGCAGGAGGAGCAGTGGACCTGATATACTTCGACTTTAGCAAGGCTTTTCATATGGTCTCCCACAATATTCCTGCCAACAAGCTAAGGAAATATGGTTTGGATGAATGCCTGTAAGGGAGATAGAAACCTGGCTGGATCATCAGGCTCAGAAAGTGGCTTGATGTTTAGTTAGCAGCTGATATCAAGTGGAGTGCCCAAAGACCATCCTGGGGCTAGTATTGTTCATCTTCATTAATGACCTGAAAATGGGATGTAGTGAACCTTCAGCAAGTTTGCAGATAACACCAAACTGAAGGTAGTATTAGATACACTGGAGCATAAGGCTAGGATTCAGAGGGACCTAGACAAATTGGAGGATTGGGCCAAAAGAGATCATGAGGTTCAATAAGGACAAGTGCAAAGTCCTGCATTTAGGTGAGAAGAATCCCATGCACCGCTAAAGGCTGAAATCTAACTGGCTAAGCAGCAGCTGTACAGAAAAGGACCTGGGGTTTACAGTGGACAGTAAGCTGAATATGAGTCAACAGTATGTCCTTGTTGAAAAGAAGACTAACAGTATTAGTCTGGGCTGCATTAGAAGGAGTGTTGTCAGTTGATCAAAGGAAGTGATTCTTCCCCTCTATTCAGCACTGGTGAGGGCACATCTGGAGTATTGTGTCCAGTCTTGGGACCCGCACTATGGAAAAGATATGGACACATTGAAGAAGAGTCCAGCAGAGGGCAGCAGAAATGGTGAGGGGGCTGAGGCACATGACTTATGAGGAGAGGCTGAGGGAACTGGGCTTATTTAGTCTGGAGAAGAGAAGACTGAGGCAGGATTTAATAGCAGCCTTCAGCTACCTGAAGGGTAGTTCCAAAGAGGATAGAGCTAGACTGCTGTCAGTCATGACAGATGACAGAACATGGATAAATTCTATCAACTTTCAGCGAGGGAAGTTTAGGTTAGATAGGAGGAAGAATTTTTTCACTAGAATGGTACTAAAGCACTGGAACAGGTTACCCTGAGAGGTTGTGGAATCTCTATTTTTGGAGATTTGTAAGACCCAGATAAGCAAACCATTAGCTGGCATGATCTAGCTGGGGATGATCTTGCTTTGAGCAGGGGGTTTGGACTAAACAACTTCCAGAGGTCCCTTCCAACCCTAATTGTCTGATTCTGTGGTATAAACTTTTTGCACAGTGACAATGTGCACTGGGACAGGAAATTATGCAAGACAATGTGTCAGCAATGGCAACAGCAGTAGACTTACTCAGACAATGAGTGATGCTGCAAGTTGTGTGACAACCAGTGCTTATTGTGCATAGATCTGTACAGTCATAAGTATACTCACCGTGTTTGACTCAGCCACTCCCACCACAGTGCAACCCTCAGCTGTAAGGGCTCATGACACTGATAATGACTTGTATACCTTCTTTTATTTGTAATCTCCTCTGGATTTTTTTTACATAACTGGATTATATTAGACTGCAAAATAAATATAGATTCCAATCCAAATTACTCTATGAATAGTTTTGGTAATGGTACTTTCCATAATGTGCTCTTAGAATCATAGAGAAGTAGGTATAGAAGCAAGCTTCAGAGGGCATCTAGTCAAACTCTGCCCAAGGCAAGATCATCCCTATCCAAATTCTCCTATATAATCCATAATATAAACTCTGCCCTCATATAACTGTGTAATATAAGACTGCCCTCAATCCAGACAGAACACAGACCTAACACCCTAACCTTCCACAAATAAAACAGGGGAATCATGGCAGCCAACACCTGCTTCTCTTAAGCATATATGTTATCAATGTATGCTCAAAAGATCCTAGGTAGACAGCCAATGTGCCCCTCCCCCCGACCTGCTACAGAGGAAGATGAACCCCCATCATACTCTGTACCAATCTAACTATGGAGTAAAATACCTTCATGACTGGAAATGTGATCACTCTGTCCCTGAGCAGAGGGGCAAAAGCCATTAGCCAGGAACTTCCACTAGCCAGGAACTTCTGGCTTTGTTCCAAGCAGAAACACTAGCACACCACAGTCAAAATCTCAAGACTTGTCTGTAGCCAACTCTGAAAGCCCCTTAGAAGAGTTGAAAACAACAAGGGCTCTGAGATCGACTTTGTGAGTTGCTTTACAGAGTATAACACTGAACATTTATGCTCAATTATGAATTGAAGATGAAAATTAAATTCAGAACAGCCCTGCAAAAGTAATGGCCAAGAAAAACAAAAACACTAAAGTAATCATTAAGGAATTCTTTGCTAATCAAGGTCAACAATCTCTGCGAAAGGAAATACCAGCAATATCCAAAATCTAGGGTTAAATAGCATCAAGTAAAGATAAAATGAGAGATGCCTCAATAACAATGCATAAACAATAAAATAGAGATGTATTTCACACTGTGAGTCAAACACTTCTGATTATATCTGATGCCCACGCTCACAATGAATAGCATCTTTCTCTGTAAGTAGTCCCAATAAAATCAGTGGACCAATTTGTGTGGTAATGTACCACTCAGCTTGAATATGGGTATCTGGATCAGATCCTTCATTATTAATTTACTTTAAAAGTTGTCTTAGACTAAATGTGGAATGAGTCAGAACTGTTTACAGTACTTTCTGCAGGGACAAAAGGATTTCAGAACTATTTCAATGAGAGTTTTCAAGTCTTACTCATTTAAATGATCCCAGCTTCACAGGTACTTTAAACCTAGTAGCATAAACATATTCAAGCTCCTACCCAACATTTTTTTCATTCAAATTTTAAGCTAAAAAAAAGGTCGCACTCTAATTCCATAGATAAATTCTCATTATGCCTCTTAAAAAAAATTACAAATAACTTTGCATACTTCAGTTTAACCAGACAAACAACTAACTTGTACCAGAATTTCAAATCAAGCCAGATCAGTAGGGATTAACAGTAAGCAGATCCACAGTAAGTGTGGAAAATGTCCAGTTTCAGCTTTATTATAGCTGAAAACAGGCCAGACTTGAAATTCAGTCTATATTGTAAAGAAACAGTGTTATCACAGATTTGATTATTACTTATTACTAAAGGGGCATTTATCCAACCTGGGTGTTATTTATTTTATTTTTTCTCTACCTGGATATTCATTAACATTTTATCTCTATACTTCACCAGAGAATTTGGAATTCCAAACGTATTAGCATGAAAAAAATTACGTGGAAAAAAATCTCCCCCCTCCCTTCTCCCCAGTGAACGTATTTATGATTCATCTTAGTAGGACAATGAAATGAATCATCATAAATGATGATTTTTATATTATGATTGCATATATTATTTGTTAAATAAAGTCTGCACCCTAGGCACTTCATAAAATAAAGGTCAGTTCATTTTGTTGATCAGATGCAGTCCTCTTACTTGAAAATGATTTCCACAAAGAGACTGAATGAATGTTCAAAGGAACAGTTCCTCCTGGAACAGTATATCTAAATTTAGTGTACTGCCTTGCTATTGGTTTTTGAATAACACTGGTGAGCCATAAAACCATGTCAAGTATCCTAAAACTGAGGCAGTCAAAACTATCTTTATTTTACCCTTATATGTCTTATATCTCAGCATTTATCACCGTTCAGGGAACAGTCTCAATTTCCCTAAAATTAGTTCTCAGTAGGTGCATCTACACCTGCTGTTGGTGTGATGCAATAAATTCCAGCACTATTTGAACTGGAGTTAGCTGCTGCTGGCCACACTAATTTCCATGTGCACCCGGGAGTGCAGCGGTCTGGGCCAGAGCAGAGCAGCCCTGGGCTGGCAGGGTCTGGGCTGCAGGTGGGTTGGTAAGCCCCAGGCTCTGGGTGGCAATGTTGGATGGCAGAGGGGCTGGCTGGGGCGCAAGGGTGCTACCGTGCAGGGCACCCTTGTGCCCCAGCCAGCCCTGGCCATCTACACATTTCATTGCACTGACTCTGCCTTAAGATTGTATTGTCCCTGACAGTACTATCTTATGGCAGAGTTAATTTATTGTGCCCTAATATAAGCATATGTGTAGACAGTGATGCTTTATTGCTGACCTAATTAGTCAACTCCATAATAAAGCACACATGTACATAAAACCAGTGACATCTACTGCTACATTACATACTTATGTTTTACTTGCAGTTGAATATAACATAATGTGTTCTGTTGCTAGGTGACATTTTTAATAGAAACCAATACCATATCCATCATAGTCCACTTAAAATATATTTTGCATAACATTTTTTAAAGAAACACACTTAAATTGAAAGCAATACAAAAACAAACCGCTGCATATTCTATGTATTTTGTATGAGCAAATTGTCACGTAACTAAGTTATCTACCCAATTGCTTCTACATTTTAAAATAATTCACATAATTAATGGTAATGAAAATCAGAAGGGGCTTGCCTAATTTTCTGCCTCTTATGAATATTGACCTCAGTCCATTGCCCCAAGTCCTCAAACAGACCTAAAGCCCTCAAGTAATTTTTTAAGGTATTTGATACCTAAATGGGATCCTCTATTTGGATAGATGTAGGTGAAATTGTATTTATCAGTTTAAAATCCAAAAAGTTTTAGATTTTTGGATCCTTAAAGTTGACATTTTCTCATTCTACCAAGTCTTAAAATGCAACACTAAAATGTCAATACCTTTAAAAGCATCTGCAACTCTAATTTTATACAATACATTTAATATGCTTCTTCTGCATTTCTAACTGCAAATGGAATTCTGTAGAGTATCTAACATTAGGTAATGGGGGAATAAAAGAAAACTGTTGCCCCTTGATGTAATTTGTAATATTTATCTTTATAGCAAAAGGGACATTGCCAGTTATGGGGGTAGTAGTGGCTGTCATGTTAGGATAGCTTGTCATATTTATGCTTCAATTGTATTTGCCTGAGTGGTGAATTAGAGTATTATTTACACTTTTATTTTATATTTAGCCTTATTTAACCATTGCTTAAGTTTTTGTATAGCCTCATTATTGTTTGAACTTTTCATTTTGCTTGTGCCTGTATTATCAGCTGACCTTGAGTAGTCTGACAAAGGCAGCTTATGGCCTTGAGCTTGCTCATATGATATTTCTTCCCTTTTCTGTAATTGAGAAGTGTTTTCTAACATAACATAGTAATAGCCCTGTTACCATCTCAGATTAACTGAATTTGGCACTAATGGGGTGAATCAGATGTATGAAATGTTTGGATACGTTAATGAAAGGTAATAAGAGAAAACGAATGAACAATGCCCAAACCCAAGACACCAGCAAAGAACCAAATTAGGAGATGTGCATGTGATGGGTTTCTTGAACAAAGGAATATGCTGACAGGATAAAATATGAACAATATGCTGACTCCAGGGAAAACAGTCCAGGAGCAAAAAGTCATCAGAAGAGTGAAGTTGAAGGAAAGCATACAAGGGGGCAGCAAGAAAGTTAAGTGTATGTCATCATAAATCCAGCCTTCAACACCTGTCTAGATATTGATTGTCCCAGCCAACAACACACCTTTTACTTTTAGGAACTGGTTATCCACCTTTTCTGTTGAACAAAGTATCATCTAGGATTGGGTGAGATTGTCTTGTTTTGTTCTCTCTGTATATAGAAACTGTTAAGATTATATCTGTTGTATTAATAAAGCTAGACTTTGAGTAAGTCAGCTGTTTGTTTTCATATCTCATGTCCATTTTAGGGTTAATTGTGCTTTCATGATCCCTTAGCACTATCTGGTGGACAGTGGTGCTAACAGTCATGAATCATATTTAACTTTATCACTGACAGAAGATTAATTTAAAATGACAGGTAAAATCCATTTGCTTATTTTATTTTACTTTTAAATGTTTAGATTTCTAAACTAAGGTTTATGAACTTAGCTACTGATTTTGAAATTGACAGATCAAAAGGTCTTGCGAATGAAAATTATGTAATATTTATTACAAAGATATTTCAATATAGTAGTGACTGCTATATTGTAGCTTAACCTAAAAGCAAGCAAATACAAGCATTCTAAGTCGGTTTGCTCATTACTGACTAAGACTGCAAAGCTCTAAGCACCTTGAAATCTCCAAGTATCAAATGAGCATTTACCCCTTCGTCAGTAATAACAAAAGCAGGATTTGTGTCAAATATCTTCAACACTACCTTTTCCATCAAAACAGAAAATTAATACATTTGACCTGCAATTTATTTCAAGTGCGTGCTCTCTCTTGCTCCTTCCTAATATTTAATTTTACCCCTTCTCATGTTTGGCCACAGAACATAGATGTCTCCAAATTATGTGCTACAACACCTAAATTTTAGGCACTCAGGGCTCTATCCAACAAAGGATTTTGATGTAAAAAATAGAGGTTAAGCAAACTTCAGACACCAAAGTCCAAACTGTGATCCCAAATGGCTCTGCTTCATGACTACATAACATCGAAACACCTCCTTTTGACTTGAAAATGTCCTGGTCTGAGCACTTAGAGAATGAATTCATGCTTTGGTCCCATCTGAACCCAGAAACTAGGTGGAGTAGTACTGATAATCCCCATAGGGTTCAGCTGGGCATGCATGCTTCTGTATGCTTAATACACACTTACAGAACTGAGTTCAAAGCAATGCACTTTTGTGTGTCGTAGTGATGGTTGTGACCACCTTTTATATAATGTCCATGTGAGAAGAGTACTCACCCAGGAGGCAGCAGACCTGAATCCTAAGCCCTTCTCAGCTTGAAAGCATTCAAGCCTACATTTCCAGCCACAGTAACTTGGCTGTGGAGATGTGGCTGGAGGGATGGAGATATCCTCAGTTCCTAGTGCTGAAATTAGGTCACTGGGCAGCCAAGATTTGGGGACCAGAAGGAGAACAATGAAAAAGGAGCATGGCCAGGAAGTGGTAATACTGGTCCTTTTTAAAAGAAATATTTCTAGTTTTTATCCAAGGACTGTTTAATGCAAACTGCATGAACAATCCTTGGGGCCGAGGCTAGAGTCCAGGACTCCTTCATTCTAGCAAACTACACTCTAGTGATGAGTGTTCTACTTGTTTGCTCTCCTGACTTCATCAATCACGTATCCTTTGCTGTACAATGACCTCACCTCTAAACAAGAGATGCACTCTGTCCGCTCCCTACTAACCTATAGTTTAGTAATGAGGATGCTCTCCAGGGATCTGGAAGATGTTGGTTTAAAGCAGCAGCTCTAAAATCAATGTCTCTATTCCTGAGTATTATAACCACCAGGTCATTATACGAAATGGAAACACCATCTCCTCCTACAGTTTTGCAGTAAACTGCCCCCCTCTGGGGATATATACAATGCTCTATCTTGACTTAAATGTTCCTCAGTTTGGAATCTGTATGCTTGGCTGCCTAGATTGGGGTGTATCTGGGCATGCATATCAGATGGAACTACAGACACCTAAGTCCCTTCACATAAAAAAAGAGGTGTCTAAAATTTTGAAAACTTAAGTGCTTTCTACATATAGGCAAAAATGAAACAAGTATTTTGGTTCTCAGTTCTGGACATAGACGCCTAATATCTAGCTAAATGCTACTTTAAATAACTAATTTTCATTTTTTTTTTACTTTTGACATTGACCCTATGCACTTTTTATCCTGTGACGGAGTTAATGAGAACCATATGGTATAGTTGCAAGGTGAGTCACCAAAATAGTCCTATATTTCTAAACCAGGTCCTATAACCTGATTACATTTCATTGATCCAAGTAGAAGATAAGGCACTCAAAAGAAACCAAAACATCCAGCCTATATACTAATTCTTGCTTTTTTGTGATGTATGAATCAGTTAATCTTGACAGAGACAGTAGAGCAACAGTAAGACATAAAATAGTTCTTTGCGGATTAAACATTGTGTTGCTTCCATAAAATGACTCCAAGAAACTGGCCAGGGCTTCCCTGTATCCTTTCATTCTCACCCTGAAACAAATTTTCTATGTGGCACCACCCCTTACACCATTTTTGAGGACCTAAATTGTATTGTTAGGCAATGTCCAGTCTCAATTCATAATTTTTTAAGTGTTATGATGCAAGAAGAAATCCCTAGATACTGCAAAGATTCAACTAAGTGCATAACTTTAAATCCAGAAGCAATCACTATAAAGTTTATGGGACTATACCTGCATGTAAAATTACTCATGCACATACCTCATTGAAAATCCTGAGTCTAAAATTCTCCAGTATCAACCAAAATTAATGAATTATTTTTATTTTAAAAATACTTATTTGGTCAATGAAACAAAGCAATTATTCAAACTATTCATGTTTCCATTTAAGCAAATTAATCCAATTAACATATATTATCACGGTCAAGTAGTCAGATGTACAAAAACTAAAAACAAGCATTTAAGTACCAGGTATTCTATATCCTAGATTTATTAAGTAATAATGGTTTTAAAAATGCAAATAGCTTCTAAGTTTGTATCTATATGAAAATTTCCTTAAAGCTAAGGTGTATCTAGATCCTGAGCCAAATATTTTTTTTTTAAATATTGGAAACAAGGAACACCATCACTTTGCATGCTGATCCAGTTGTCAATAAGGCTATTAAAGTAAGAATCAGTCTACAAAACATCTTAAATCTGTAATTCTGATTTTTAGCCTTGAGGCATATTTTCATTGATTATGTTGGCTAATCAGAAAAGCTGGTGTATCTTGAGTCTCAAATTAGTCCTTTGAACATCAGGTTTTAGCCTTTTTCCAAAGTTCCTATCTATATATGAGCCCATACATAAGCACCCAATTCAAATAACAACATTTCAGAAGGTTGGAGATTAGTATTACTGTTCTGCAAGGCATTCTGAAACCAATCTTGCTGTGCTGGTAGTTCTGCTATGTACTGAGGCAAAAACTTAATTGCTGGTGTGTGGAATTTTTTCATTATTTTTTAATGAAGTTCTCAATGCTGAAACACATATTATACGTCATCTGGATTGGGCTGCCACTACAAATTGAAAAAAGGATATTTCATGCTCCCTTTCTAGTACAGAAAGTCCAAAAGAACAATAAATCAGTATTCACATAACTTGATATAGAAATAAAATGTAGCAAAATATGTTCCTGTGAAGAAACACATTAAAAAAAATTGAGGGATTTTAACGTTTTTTTTTAAATCCTGAGTCTAACACCATCGGTTCAGTGCCACTGGCTAGCTGAGACAAAAGTAAAGCCACCATAACCACCAAGAAAGGCTACAGTTGATCAGCCCCAGCCTCTGAAACAGCAGCTAAGGCCTAGTTTAAAAGATCCAGACTACAAGCAACTGCACTATTCCTCCATGTTTTCAAAGTAATGCTCTCACCCTAACAAACCAAAGTACTTCATATATTTCTATTCTCATATTGTGTTTGCATCAGTTCTGAACCTCTTCAAAAAACATTTTAAAAGGGTCAAATATATTTAAAAGATGTATAGAAACTGCCAAATGATAAATCATCTAGCATATAGAAGAAAGAGACTAATGTATACTCCGATGGCAAGAGCCAGCAGTCAAGGAGAGAGAGATTTAATATTCCTTAAAATAACATGGCTATTATTTGTCTGAGACAATATAGATTGTCCTTTCAGATGGGGGTGGTATTTTTTTAAATAAAGTAAAATAGGTTAATGCTTTAGGTAAATATCAGTAGCAGTGTTATAGTTACTTAGCAACCAATATGTGGAATGGGATATAGTAGCAGCAACATAACTAAGACAAATAAAAAGGGAAGCTATTTACTGGAGTGAATTTACCATTTGTGAAATATTAAGCAATGCATTACTTTCTCTTCCCCCCCTTATACAAGTGTAATTTAGGAGTAGATCCATTTTAACTAAGGCACTTCAAATGCTCTGTCCTCTCATTTTTGCCTGGGCTTCTACATTGCCCAGGATAGCATTTCAGCACCAAAGTCTGAGTACTGCCAGTAATGTTAGTTTGACCTTCATTTTTTTTATTGCTGCCACTTACTAGGAGGTAGGTCACTTCTATGACAGTCTTGCTGGTATATCAGGAACAAATTTATTTTATCATCAGTGTCACTGGATGACTAAATCATGAAGTTATGACCTACAAAAGGTTGGTTTTAAATTACTACTGAAACAGTGAAATCTTTCCAAAAGACCAGGTTAAAAACAGGGACAATCCATTTTTTCTGCTTATAATTGCTCTTTGTTTTTATGCTTTCTCTCACCATTTTTTTCCTTTTAAATACTCATTTTTACACCATTTTTTGGCACCCAAGCAGCCTGTAAACATTAGTTCTCCCTTGGAATTCCTACATATCAATTCAGAAAATGTTTTTCTAACTCCTGTATTTTAGTAACCTGTTTTTTTTCTTGTTAAATACTAATTCAGGGTTTGTGTCTTATGTATAAAGAAGGGTAAGAAAGAGCCTCCAAAGTAGATTCTGAAATGCATTGATGATGATCAGCTAAGAGGGACCATTCATTTATTATTACAGTACTTTGAGGTGCTATAATTCTTGGAATTGATTTACAGAAAACATATAACACATTTAAATGTGGGGGTGAACCATTAACTTTATTCTTACAATAACTTTTGGCAAGGAAATGTTTTGCATTTGCATAAAAGCTGACATTTTATCTAAGTCAATTAAATAAACCATATACTGTTTTCATCTCAGTTGTCACTGTGCACTCCCTATTGGATTGGAAATCTCTTATAATATTTTAAAAGCTTTTTATACCTAGTATCTTTTGCCATTTTATTTGGGAACACCCTAAGACACTCTAAATAAATCCTTTTCTATGATTCAGTGTTGGGGCAGGCCATCTGTACTCAACTGGAAGGGATTTGTTTATGAGGTAACAAGACTGGCAAGATTGGCTTTCTAATTTGCAGTGCAACATTATATACAACCTGCACTGCATGCAACACCCAAATGCACCACATATAATGTAAATCCTGAACTGGTTGGAGCAGGTGCCATGTGTGGTACAGTCCTGGACAAACCAGTATGGGGTCTGTGTGTAGCAAACATCCTGGAGTGGTCACTGAGTAGTCCATATCAGGCATTCGTGGGAGAGGGAAAAGTTCCCTGCACCTGATTTAGCCTTGGGACCTTCTATATACTCTTCATCTGACCCACAGGGCCAGATGAGTTTGACACTCCTATTACAAGCAAATAACCCAGGTATAATAGTAGCTAACAGGTTTTCCTTAAACAACAGTAAATAAATAGTTTCAAGTAAAATCACAGATTGAGCTTGCATCTCAGTGGATGTGTCTACACAAGACACCACTGTGCAGTGGTTACTGCACATTTATTTAATACTTGTAAAATTGAGTGTGAAATAAATGCATAGTAACCAGAGTTACTGCTCAGTAGCTCTGGTTAATGTCTTTTTAGTGATGCTACTGTGCAATAACCTAATACTGTGCAGTAGTGTATCAGCACTATTGGTGCTATGGTGCACTACTGCACAGTATTATTTAACTACTGCACAGTTAGCATCTTGCATAAACAAACCCACTGAACACCAAGGAGTATACTGAAAGCCAATATTCAAGTAAAATCAGGAGTTTTGAATTACCATAACAAAATCCCTTCATCAGATCTCAAATAGCTTTTAATTAAGGCACTTAAATGCATACTAACTTGAAGCATATCTGTAGTTCCATTGATTTCACAGAGATTTTGGGCCTTCTTATTTGCTTAAAGTTAAGCATGTCCTTAAGTGCTTTTCTGGACTGGAGTTATAATAGAGCTCTGAATATGGAAAAGGAGGAAAGAACACTTGTTCATGAGATGTCAACGTGTCTGTAATTTATGTAATATGGAATGTCAGTGTGGGCTCAGGTCTTCAGTGATGAGTAAAATGAATGATTTTAAAATATATATGTGAAAATTACTCCCAACCCACAATTGCTGCTCATATTTTGGACCATGTCCTTCAACTCACTTCCACACCCTTAACTTTCAACAATCTACCAGTGTTAAAGCATATGAGTAGTTTAAAACCTTGTATCTCCGAGTTCCACTCATCTCTCTGAAACATACTCCATTTGCATTTCTGCGTAACTTCTTCATCTCAGTTTCTTTTAGGTAAACATGGAAGTAATTATGCTTATGTCCCACATAGAACTGTTGTGTGAACTCATGGTTCTGACATAAACAGGAAGTAGATTCTATATTTTGTTCCTACAAAACTGTCTCTTGGTTTTGTAATGCTTCAAACCCTTCCCTGTTCACATAGGGTCTTCAGAATAACTATTATTGACATACCATTCACATTTTGATCTTTATTATTTAGTAACATCATCCAAATGAAGACCTGGGCCACTCTGTGCTGTGCAGTATACAAGCACACAACAAGTAAAAGTCCTATCCTGAATAATTTTCAGTTAGATAAAAATTAAGTGTTGTTGAAAAGGGATGTAAATCAAAGTGTATATAATGTTCTTATGAATTAATTTCATAGAGTTCTTAAGCTAATAGATGTACTCACCAGAACAGTATGCATTTGATAATATAGGTGTGTACCTTATTACTGCAGTGGGGATGAGCCTATTGAGTCATTTTCCCTAGAGAGTACAAGGTCAAGGTGCAACAGCCTGAAACACACTTCACTGGAATTGAAATGAAAGATTCTAATAACATTAACCACAGGAAATTCTATAACTTCTGCATATGTCTCTTAAAATCTAATGTCTTGGTGCAGCATTCATACAGTATTAAAGTAAGTACTGAAATTAATGGGGCAATAAAATGCAATATTGGGGATGCTCTTCTGTATGAGTCATAATGCCAATAATTGGAATTTATGTGCAGCATTATTCAGAAGAAGCTAGGTAACCACCAACCTGCTGCACAAAGAGCAACTTCAATCTTACAGAAACTATGGACTTGATTCATCATTGTTCTGGATCTTTTGATATTATTTAAATCTTTAAAAAGCAATTGAATATATCACTTTTCCAATTTGGCAGCAATATGTACCCACCTTGTAGTGTGGCCAATGGATATTTCAAATTCAGGGCTCTTTTTATTGTCACATCAATTTTTTTATTTCATATTATGTACTATTACCATGGTTCTTTCTTCATTGTATGCATCTCGAGCAACTATTTAGCTTTGTAAACAGAAAGTGTTGTAAATAGGAAATGTTGGAAACTGACAGCAATTGAACTGGCATTTCAGTTAGCCTTAAGCTACAAGTGGTTAGGATGGTGACTTCTAAAAAGTTTATTGGCAGGTTAAGGAGCAAAAGGTTGTGCATGCTATTTATGAGGCATGGAATAGGACAAGGGTTAATACAGTAACCTGAGTGCAAGATTTTTTTAGAAATCCTTATACAAAAAAACTAGAACTCTTGGTTCTAGAATGATACCTTTTATTAGGCCAACTGGAAAATGGGAAGAAAATTGTCCTTTTCTTCAAACTTTCGGGATCAAAGTCCCTTTGTCAGGCTCTGGGGAAAGTGTAGATGGTATGAGATGGTAAAAAGTCCCCATAGGTAGGAAATAAACTTTATTTTTGCGCAGAGGGAGCTGAACATGGAAGGCTGTCCCTCAGGCCATGAAAGGGTCCATGAGCGTGTCCTCAAGATGTAATATATAATTATTTTAGAAGAACAACAGAACATGATAATTGCTAAGAACTCCGATTATGAATAGCCTTTTTAATAGAAAACCAATCATTCATATGTTATTTCCTGTATAAAGTTGATAAAGTTTAAAGAAACGTAGTTTATGTTCCTAGGAGTTTAATTTTATCTAATCTTCCTCTGTGCTGTGTAACATGGGTGGGCAAAATATAGCCCGGGGGCCAGATGCGGCCTGCCAAGCCATTCTATCTAGCCTGTGGGGCGTCTAAAAAATTTAGAAAATTAATATTTATCTGCTCCAGGCTTCCTGTCATGCAGCCCTAGATGGCCTACCAAAACTCAGTAAGCAGCCCTCTGCCCAAAATAATTGCCTGCCTCTGCTGTATAAGAAGCACACATTCATTTAGTAGCATTATATTCAAGAACAGGATAAAAACATAAGTCTGTTCTGGTTTTCTGGAAAGGATAAAAGAATATGTTCAAATGTGGGTTTGAAATAAGTAGCTGAAATAGCTGGGAGATAGCAAATTCTATCAAACAATGATCACTATCTGATGCAGTGTAGCTAGAGCCCACACTAGGACTAGGGTCCAAGACTTCAAAAAGGCCAATTTCAGAGAGTTCCGGAGGTTAGTTGAGAAGGTGCTGAGGGCCTGTAGGGTTGAGGGCATGGGCGTCCACAAAGAGTGGATGTTCCTCAAGGAGACGATCCTCCGAATCCAAGGGGCGAATATTCCTGCCCGATGCAAAATGGGCAAAAGTGCCCGGAAGCCCCCATAGCTTAATAGGGATATTCGGGGGACCCTGAAAGCTAAGCGGGTGGCATACAACCTATGGAAGAGAGGAGTGGTCTCCAAGGAGGAGTACTCCTCTTGTGTTCGGGAGTGCAGAAGGGCTATTAGGAAGGCCAAGGCGGGAGTAGAACTTCGCCTGGTGACTAGGATCAAGGACAACAGGAAGTCCTTTTTCAAATATGTGGGGAGCAAAAAGAGTCCCGGGCAACGTCGGGCCCCTGAGGGACTCATTGGGCAACCTGGTGCTCACAGCCAATAGTAAGGCTGAGATCTTCAATGGGTTCTTTGCCTGAGTCTTTCTGAGGTGAGACCGGGACATCCCTCCAGCTGGAAGCTTGAATTCCCCCTCAGAAATCACTGCTAGGCCAAGGGTGAGGGTAGACCTGGTGAAAGGGCTTCTGGAAGGGCTGGATGTCTTTAAGTCGGCGAGTCTGGATGACCTGCACCCAAGGGTGTTGAGGGAGCTGGCGAGGGTGATTCCTGGGCCCTTGGCTCAGTTATACAAGCACACTTGGAGCTTTGGACAAGTGCCGGAGGACTGGAAGGTGGCCAATGTGGTTCCCATCTTTAAGAAGAGGAGGAAAAAGGACCCAGAGAACTACAGGCCTGTCAGTCTCACCTCGGTTCTGGGAAAGATCTTTGAGAAAATTCTCAAGTCCCACATCTGTGAAGGACCAGCAGGGGACTTTATGCTGAAGGGTTTGTTAAGGGCAGGTCCTGTCAGACCAACCTGGGCACCTTCTACGACCAGGTGACCAAATCCATGGACGCGGGCATCCCTGTCGACGTAGTTTTTTTAGACTTCAGGAAGGCGTTTGACATGGTCTCCCACCCCATCCTCATTAAAAAGATGAGGAGCTGTGGTATTGACCCCTACACTGTTGAGTGGGTCAGTAACTGGCTGACGGGGCGCTCCCAGAGAGTGGTGGTGGATGGGTCATACTCGACCTGGAGAGATGTGAGAAGCGGGGTCCCCCAGGGCTCGGTCCTTGGGCCTGCGCTGTTCAACATCTTCGTTGCTGACTTGGACGAAGGGGTGGAAAGCAAGCTATCCAAGTTTACTGATGACACCAAACTGCGGGCTGAGGTGGGGACACCAAAGGAGAGGGAGAGGCTGCAGCAGGATCTGGGCCGACTGCATGAGTGGGCAGACAAGAACAGGATGGGATTCAATGTGGACAATTGCAGGGTGATGCATCTGGGGAGAAGTAACCCCCAGCACACATACTGGCTGGGAAGCTCCCCTCTTGCTAGCATGGAGGTGGAATGGGATCTTGGCGTCATTGTTGATGCCAAGATGAACGTGAGCCACCAATGTCAGACGGTGGTTGGGAAGGTCAACCGAACCCTATCCAACGAGGCATTTTGAGCTGGTCCAAGGCGGTGATTCTCTCCCTTTATGCAGCTTTGGTCAGGCCGCAGATGGAGTACTGTGTCCAGTTCTGGGCGCCGCACTTCAAGAGGGATGTGGACGGCCTCGAGAGGGTCCAGA
>JAGPOW010003642.1:38661540-38675223 GCA_030014935.1 Caiman crocodilus
GCTGAGGGGTGATCAGCAGGAAATAGGGCAGGCTCTTTTTTCCCGGGCACCACCAGGGGTAACTAGGACCAATGGTCACAAGGTACTGGAGAGCAGGTTCAGGTTGGACATTAGGAAACACTACTTCACAGTTAGGATGGCTAGGATGTGGAACCAGCTTCCTAGGGAAATTGTTCTTGCTCCTACCTTGGGCATCTTTAAGAGAAGATTAGATAGGTACTTGGCTGAGGTCCTGTGACCCTGGCACTCGTTCCTGCCATTGGCAGGGTGTCAGACTAGATGGCCTGCTCTAGGCCCCTTCTGACCCTAGATACTATGATACTATGAAATCTCCTTTCCATAAATAGTAGGGACTATTTTATATACAGTTTTGTAAAAATGAAGCAACTTTCACCAATGACTCATTTCAAGGAACTGTGACAGGCAACAGAACAGCCAGAACAAACACAGCAAATGGATGTTATTCATATTGGCCCTGTTAAAATTGGCAGTGAGATCTAGAAAGATCTGCCATGATAATGCAAAACTGTCCATTGGATTTCCAAGATTCTTTAATATATATAGGCAGCTTTCTTAAAGTAGATTTAAGAGGAGTTTATATGTTATATGCTTCTTTACAATAACATTTCCTTCTTTTAAATTTCTATGGTCCTTCAGGCTCTGAACACCTATCCGAGAAATATTATGGTCTACATACAGTATATTCTATTGCTTTCTCTAAAGTATGATAAAATATGAAAGTCCTGATAGTAGTAGCTAAGGATCTTTTTTTAATTAAAATAGATGAAGCTTGTCTTAACATCAAAATCCTGAGTTCTATACCCTTTGGCACAATGGTGCCTTGTAGCTGACTAATGCAGGGTCCAGGATCATGATTCTGTTCCCACTGAAGTCAGTGACAAAGCTTCCATTGACTTCAGTGAGAGAAGGACCAGACTCGATATATACAGCCTTAGAGTCTTTATACAGTGGGCTTGTTTCCGAAAATCATGAACAAAATTAGAGAGAGAGACTACTGGCATGGCTTAACAGAAACAAACTGGACATGCTTTTGAGATACTCTTCAAGGCCATCAATAAGATCCGGATAACACTGTAAACTGTCAGTGTTTATTCATGTTGTATCAGACTGCACTGTATTGTGTTATTTTGCATCTCAGTTGACAAGCACACTTTTGTTACATATCAGAACGAAGAAGAGAAGAAAACAGAGTAGATTTAAAGACAACATACTTATTTTAGGTTAGGTAACCATTAGCAGTTTACAGTCCCCATAAAACAACCTTTAAATAAAGTAGGACATGTTCCCCAGCTTAACAAACTAGGCAACATCATGCTTTTTATACAACAGCATTTAAATTACTCACTAATTTAAATCAGATGGTGATAGTTATCTAGACACAGCTGCATAATTTATTATTAAAAACAGTGTGAATATACCCATCTCCAGTATACTGCAATCAGACCTGATTCCCAGTTTATACATTCCCCATTCTTTTTAATGCCTTTATACAAGTGTATATAAGGTAGTATTCTGACTCTTGTGGCAGAAACCGTAAAATGGAACTTTCCACAATCATCTGCTAGACAGACAGCTGAATGCTGTTTCACGCTCCAGTTAAAACATTGCAACTATAATATCCTTTTTATATCACTGTAACCTGTACTTGGCAATGCTGTATAATTTATGACGGAATTGTCAGCTGTGGTCATCTAGTCCATGCAAACAATTTTCTTACGATGTCAAAGAAAAATCTAAAAAAAAAATTCAACTTCAGACAGTTGTGACCTTCACTTTACTCACAGTTTATAAATCCAATTTGACAATTGATAATCATAAATATTATATTTCCATTTAAAATGACTGATAAAATGCCATTTTCTATAACATCAGGTAGTATAGCTATTTTTCAGTGCTTGTATTTAAAGACACGAGCATGTATAAGCACACTTACAGCCAAAATATATAAATATAAATATAAATAAAAATATAAAGGGCTTTAGACTTTCTTAGACAAAAATCTTTCATTCATAAGAGTTGGCATGTTGCACAATGTTCCTTCACGCCAAACTAATACTGTAATGATTTTTTCTCCTCCAAAGAAGAGGTTTACTACTGGACACATGCAATAAACTAGTACTATGTCTCACTGAGGCCCCTACCATATGTTATATATTATGCAGTTATATGATTAATTGCACAATACATTTAGACCAACCACACATGCATATTTTTAGCATGATATAAAAATGTCCATCCACATATTATAAGAGCCAACCAGCTATACAGTTAGTGCTTGAAAATGCACTGTTAGTTACAGTTAGTGCAACTTTATAGCTGGTTTCAATCCAAATTTCATTTAAATATGCGACAGAACCTTGACTTCCAGAAAACTATGCTTTTACTATAGGTAGGACTTGCAGACTTCCCAATAAATGTACAGTCTGGCTAGGGAATGTGTTAGTCCCTAGAATAGCAAATAGGCAATAAATGTCCCAGTTGGGAAGCAGGGCACCATACAATATAATGAAAAGGACAGATTAAGATAAATTAATCATACTGAGAAGTCCAATACTTCACATCAATCCCAGTCATTTTAGTGGGAAAACTCATGAAGTAAAAAACTAAGGGTACCACAGCCTTAGTAATTCTTTGTTGAATGCCAAATTGTGTATATTAGGTCTCAAGAATGTCTCTTTCCACTTTTAGACATACCAAAATGCTCAAATAATCTCCCTAAGAAACTCCTGACCAAAAAAATATATATATTGGACCAGCTACTCTTTGCTTTTCCTTTTGAATGCTTTTCATTTTCTTTCTTTCTAGAGAAGTGCATAAATGCTTTAGTTTTACTAGACTGTCACAATCAGAAGAAAAGTTACAGAAAAGTAGTTAAGTGTCACCTGTTATTCTCAGGTGAGGATCTACTTAAAATGGTATATATTTTTGTCTTCTACCAATTAGAATATTTTGTTTCACAATTTCATCACAAGGAAAATATCTCTCGGAAGCAAGAAAACTGGCAGTAAGACCAAGCACATGATGGTTGCGAATTCTACTGCTTCACTTTTCCTTTCCAAGAGTTTCTAGTGCTTGGCTATTTCAGATATTTCTTATTTTTGCCTATGTGTAGATGTGACCCATTTTAGCAGAATTGAGAAGTTTGGCATCTAGCTCAGACTTAATCAGAAACTTAGACTTTCTCCTATTTAAATGCCAAACTGAGCTATTCATATTGGTAGATGTTCTCAGAGCATGCCTAACAGCAAAGCCAACCTTAGGGGTGCACGGGACCTGGGGCATATCAGCCTGTGCAGGGGCCTATGTGATAAGGAAGGGGTGGTGAGCAGAGTGCAAAGTTGGCCGTGTGCAGAGGCCATGCAGACTGGTGGCACCCTCAGCACATGCCAATGGCGCTGTCCACGGGGCCTGTACAACAATGTCCATGGGCCCCCCCAAAGTGTGGGGCCTGGGGCAGTGTAACAGGTCAGCACTCGGGCCCGCTCTCCATGCAGCCCACGCCCCTGTCTCTGGGCAACCGCCCGCCTTGTCTCGCCTGCCACGTCTTTGATGTTAATTAATTAATTGATTGATGTTAATTAGCAGGATGCTGCCATTTTATTGCCCCGTAGCCAGGGAGCGCTATCTGAGGCTCCTTCCTCCCCAGTACTTCAGCCCAAGCCTTGCAGATATCAACTTGGCTTTCATGAGTGTTACCACACCCTTTTCTGGGCTCCCCGTGCCCACCTTGGGACTCCTGTTAATGTTGCCCCCTCTCTGGGGCTCACAGTGCCCACACTGGGCTTCCTACTCCTTGCCCCTCTTGGGCTTCTTAAGATACTGCCCCCATTTTGGTCTCACCATGTCCACCTTGGACCCTTTACTAGTGCTGCCCCTTCTCTGGGGCTCACTGTGCTCATGCTGGGCTCCTCCTAATAACACTGCCCTCTTTCTGGGGCTCACTGTGCTGGGACTTGCTGTGCTCTGGCTGAGCTCCCTAATAAGGCTGCCCTCTCTCTGGGGCTCGCTGTGCCCCCACTGGGCTTCCTGAATAATGCTGCCCCCTCTCTCTGGAGCTCACTGTGCTGGGACTCCAAATGCCCTTTTCTTGACTGTGGTCCATGTACCCAGCAAGCTGTGCCCCCACTGGCGCTGAATTGTGCCCTCCCAGGCGCTAGGGCCCCACACCCCTGTGGGCCCTTATGAGGCCTCCTCCAGCCCCTACTAGCCTCACCCAAACCACCAGTGTCATAGATAACAACAAAGCAAATGCCAGCCTCTTGGCTATAACTGAAATCACAAGCCACCTGGATGTAACAACAACAAAATACAAGCTCTTTGGCTATGACTAAACAGAAGCCCACCAGGCCAAACAACATTCAGTCCTACCAGTGACCCTTCAACCCTCACCTGCATCCCCTGCATCAGGTTGTCTCTGTCTCTCTCTCTGTCTGTCTCTGTCTCTCTGTCTCTCTGTCTCTCAGGGCAGAAAGCTCCTTTCCCTTTGGTAGCTGGCAGAGAACTTCCAGCCTGGCCTTGGCTCCGGGCTTTATAAGAGCCAGGCCCTGCCCCTTAGGTTCAGCTGACTTCATTGGTTGCCCTGGTAACCAGCAGCTGTGCTGCCTAATCACTGCTAGGGCTCCCTCTCTGGCAGTTCTTCTCCTATTCAGGCACAGGGCACCGGGGTACTCTGTGACAGGTAGTCACACCAATTCACCCCTCCAAGGGATGGCTCTGCCTAATAGCGTCAGGAACAGGTTATTTACATAATGCAGTAATTCTCCCAGTCTTTTAAAGGATAGGATAGTGGTTCCACCCCTGTATATAATACCTAGCAATTAAATAACTCACCATGAAGGTGGAAAGCTAAATTCAATTCCATCCTAAATCTGAAGAGTTCCATATTTCCTACCTCTGAGGATATAGTATATTCAAACAGCATTTAAAAGATTGAGGAGCCTTAATAGGGTTCTGGATTCCACTCTAGTAGATAAGGTTTTAAGTCATTTTGGGGATCTGTCTTGGTGAAAAATCACGATGATAGTCTGTATCAGTATCAAAATGAAAAAGTTAATCCCCAATCTAATGGCTTCATCTCAAGATTAATCTTTTTATCATATATGTATCCTGATTTCTGTGCATGGCTATGATTTCCAGGCATGATTAATTCCTTTAAGATCAAAAAATATACTTTTATCAGAGTTAATACTGATATGAAAAACTAAAAATGTCTGCTCTGAATCTACATTGCCAACAAAATCATGCTTTTACTCTCCGAGATTTCTTTTGCTAATAGCTGGAGATGACGTATACATACAATATACAGCTTCCAAATAAGAGCCTGATTTTCAACCACCTGGCTTTACTTTCAGTAATGGCTGTTAGAATACTACTATAAATTTTCAGTGTTAACATAGAAATTATAACAATCAGTAAATAAGAAATAAAATTTGAGTTTCTGATAGTCATTTTTCTTATGCCTTTGAACGTAAAGCTTTATATATAAAGAAAAAATCCATTTTGAAATAGAATGCAATATACATTTTTCTTATGAAATGCTAAAGTTGAATATTGTAGTTTAGTTGAATTAGGCAATTAAGACACAGCAAGCTATGAAATAATTGGGTAATAGCCAGCTGCACAGTATGACAAAAATGTCTGAAGGCTTGATATACTGAGGTAGCTTGGTGGGAAGATGTTCCTTGAAGCACTTACACGTGACTGCTGATTTCACAGATAATCTGCTCTAGCAGATTAGTCTTTAAAAAGTTGGTCTTCAAAAAGGGGTACTGACTGTGATGACTGACAGAATCCTTGAACTCAGGTGGTATCAGTTGCGAAAATATATACATTTTCTTAACATGTGCATCAGATGCATGTGTTGAGCTGTGAAATCAATGAGAGCAGATCTGGAGACAAGAACAGGTGCAAGTAATTATGTGGAGGCATTCTTATACAACATAAAATATTTTCACAGAAGATGAAGAATAGTAGGTGGACTTTCAAGGTTATTTTTGTTTCCTAATAGAAATACTTTCTCAAATACTTGTGCAATAGTAGGCAAATTAAAAAACTGACTGAATCATTATTTCTGACACAAATGGGTAACAATTAAGGTGCAGAAACTACAGGAATTAATTTAAGAGCTGTTAATTTTTTTTTCTCTAAGTTTCAGTGGGTTAATTAGAAATATTCTAAAATAGATATTCTGTAACAAGTCTTTTTTGTTTCAGGAGGAAACAATTCTGAGGATAGGTTTAATGCATGAAATATTGTGGGTTTTGGCAAATGTGGGGGGTTTTTTTATTTGTTCTTGTTAGACCCTTGTAAGCTTTCAAATCTTTGGTCAATGTCTCTGCTTACCTACTTCAGTCTACATAGTGAACATTTATGCAAATAAGATATTTAAATTCAGAGTATCATCTGTATTATATGTTAGCATCTGTCTCTTTTCTTCTTTTTAGGAACCTAAGGTTTCTCTTCTCCTCTATATTAATTTGATATTCATTTTCAGATTTTGTTCAGTTCTCTTTTGGGTGCTAACTTTCCTACTCATTTTGGCCCACAGTGAGTCAGTGTTTCTACTTGTATGAATAACTAATTGATAATGTTAGTAAAATAATTCCCAGTCTGGTCCTTCCTACCAAATTCCACAGTCTCTCACTCATACAAGTGTCTGAAAAAAATGAAATTCCATTAGCCCATCTCCCTAATTAAGAGCAAGGAGCCTGAGAAAGAAGCCTCTCTATATATTACAGAGGAGAGAAAAGATAGAAAAAGAGATTAAGATTGAAAGGAGACTGAAACTGGGTGAGACAGGAAGAACTGGGACTGACTGGACAGACATACTAGGACAAGGAGCCAGAGGGGGCATGAGGAGGAAAGACTGGATTAGATGAGGAACCTGGGGGGAGTGGGGCATGGAACTGGGACTAGAAGCAAGAAGGGTTAGGAATGTAACAGACAAATTGAATCAAAAACTGTTACAAGAACAGATGGGCAAGTAATCTCAGATCAGGTGCTAAGAGAGAGACTGGCTGAATATTAGAGGGGAAAATGGGACTTGGGCATTGAATTTGATCAAGAGAGTAAGAATTGGGTGGGAGGACAGATTGGGAGTAGTTCAAGAAGCGGAGATGGAACTGGGTAAGGAAGGAGAATATGATTAAATAGGAACCAAAGGATGAGAGAAAGACAGAAATGGGACAGATGGAAAGGAACAGAAAGTAACAAGTTTGGAAAAATTAGTAGAATCCTATTTGCAAGTAGAATACAATTTCCAACAGGACCTAGAATAGAGGCAAAGATTCCCTAGCTTCACCATTAGCATATATATCTGACACCTACTGAAAAACTGTATATATCATCCTTCACTAATGCTGATTCACAGAACAGATGATGACTCACTGCTAATATCAGTTACTCTACTAACTCAATTATCAGATGCTGTGCAGTGAACCTAAGTGTTTCATCCCAGCTGATGAACTGTGTGGATGAACCATATAATGGCACATAATGGAATTTCTATTTTTTTAATGATGTTATTGTTGAAGTTGGAAATAACACAAACAGTGCTAATGAACTTAAGTTAGCAAAACCAAGTGCTCAAAAGTTAGGAAATGCAAAATGTATGGTTGCCTGTTCAATTTGAGTTTAGCTCTTTTAACTGCATTCTAGTTTATTGCTCTTGAGTTACACTATTCTTTTTAGGTATCTAGGTTGTAGCTGTATAGTTCTAGAGGAAAAGGCAATCAGGACTCATTGGTCTAATAAAAGATATCCTCTCTACTATGAGTCCTGATTGACAATTCTTTTTAGGTTTTCCTTAAACAATACTGTTTTACAGTTTTCCTTCCTCCCCTCTACAATTCAAACCATTATTTATCCTCCTAATCTATTAAAGGTTTCAGTTTCCTTTTCACTATTCAAGATGACTTCTGATTTGATATGTGCACGATTTAGTAATCTTTTTATTGTTTTTCCTGTATTCTTTATGAATGATGAAAGTCCTTAGAAGTGATTTCAATGAGAAGGTGATTTTGGCTTTGTGGACCAGTTCAGAAAAGTCATTCTAAGTTCAATTAGTGGCTATTGATAACCAAAAAAGAATTCTGTGTTGCCTGTACTGAGGCTTAAAACTTTCTATTTCTTAAGGGAACAAAACCAAAGCCCCTGCAAATTTTTGCCAAACTATATTGTGTCAAAAATAGCATTTTCAGATTAAGTCAGGTTCTCTCTCTCTCTCTCTCTTTCTGTTTCTGTCAATGAAGAGTCAACTTTGGACCTCAGTCCAATCTGACAAGCATGTTATCAAAATCAATATGGCCCCATGAAATATTTCAGCTTTGATGAAATATTGAAAGTGTTTTGGTCGGTGGTATATTATGACTATACCACAGGAAAATGTGCTGAAAAATTCTGTTGGAGAAGCAGATTGATACATATTTCTCTAAAATTTCCAGTATTTCTTTTTTAGGGTTTTCTAAACTTTTTTCCATACCTTTCACATACACATATTCTTTTTATTTTACTATTTACTTACATACATTATACATTTCCACCAAATCTTATTTTAACATGTGTCAAGTATTTTTGTTTTAACATTCCTGTAAACTAACCTACTTCTGAGTTCTAGTAAAGAATGTTTTCTCTTTCTTGATGTTTTTCCCCCCTGAGTTAGCCTTCTTTCACAAAATTTTGTTATAATGGTAGGTAAAAATAGTTATCAAAGTCACAGATATGCTTCGAAGTTCACTCCTTTCCTGTAAACAAGATTATTATAAATCTCTCTTTCTTTCTCTTCTATCCCTACAGAATAATCTCCAGCATTCAGTAAAAGTGTAATCTTCATTCATAGTGAACAATTAAAATCATGTTTTTATTAATGGCTATTTATTAGACAATAACATCTGTTGTCATATAGTATAGTTTTTTACATTTCTTCCATATATTAGTGTCCTTGTGGAATAAGAACTCCTGGCACTATTGTTTATTTTTTAATATACAGAAACACCAAAAAGAGACAGTTTAAAAAAGTGAGGATAAAAAAAAGACCAAATCTAGACTCAAAGAGTTTTCTAAATTTTCCAAGTTTTATTTCATTAGATTTACATTTCTTTGGGGTATTGGTTTCCCTTTATCAACATTTTATTTTACAAGAATATTTCCACATGGTCTTGCTATACATATAATTGCTATATATAAAATATATAACATATATAATATATATTTTAAATCCAATATAAATTTTGATCTATTGATGCCTCCAATTTCCAGTAAACAAAATCTTATAGCTGCTGATTGTCTAGGTTGTAGCTGTATAGTTCTACAGGAAAAGGCAATCAGGACTCATAGTAGAGAGGATATCTTTTATTAGACCAATGAGGTCTAATAAAAGATATTCTCTCTACTATGAGTCGAGATTGACAATTCTTTTTAGGTTTTCCTTAAACAATACTGTTTTACAGTTTTCCTTCCTCCCCTCTACAATTCAATTTCCCACCTAGTACTCAAGAAGTTACAACCTCTTTTCTCACTTACAACCTGCCTTTTACAGCCGCCTTACCTGATTCTTACAACCACTTTAACCTTTTTCTGGACTTATGATCAAATCGCTGATTAAATGTATCAAACTCTATTGCTGGTTCTGAGCCTATCCAAAATGGGATTTTTTTTTTTACCCAATTTATAAAGGCTACGAACCCATTTGGGTCTGTGATTCCTGCATTGGGAGCCGCTGACCAATGTTAATTGGTCAAGGCTTTTCTAACTTGTATAGACCTAATCTCCATCTTCCTTTCAATTCTATACCTACAGAATAATCTTCAGCATTCAGTAAAAGTGCAATTTTCATTCACAGTGAAAATTTTTGCTCAGCAAAATCCTAGTACTGCCACTGATGTCAATGGCATAACTACAGATAGTTTGAATGGATCAATATGAAGTCACATAACACAGGCTTCTCATGCTAGCATGTGCTTAAGTTTAAATGTATGAATAATTTCTGTAAAGTCAGTGGAATGACCCATGTACTGAATGGAATATTCAAGTACTCAAGTACTTGTGGGTGGGTTTTTGTTAAACTGTCACCTCTAAGTCTCACCTTGAAAAGCACTAAGCACCCATGTAAGAAATGACGTTACCTACAACTTCCACTGACTTCACTGTAGACAAAGGCACTCGTAACTCTGCAGTACAAAGTTCTTATATTTGCTGTTATTTGCCACAAGTAAATCTGCTGCATTTTCATTTCTGTAGAAATGCTTTAATTCACCCCTGTGTCTTTTCCTCCTATATTCTGATCATCATATTCTCTCTCACACAATTTCAACTGCCAGGACATAGGACTTCTTGGTTATTATTCAATAAGAATGAACTTTATGTACATTTCCCTTTTATTGCAACCTTTTTAACTTGCTGTCTACCTAGTTGTCATAAAACATTTTCAGTATTCTAGAGAATGTGATATTTTTACATTTGCTGTTAGAGATTATGAATATGATATAATAAAAAAATTGATGCCTCATCTTTGTTTTGTGATATTGATATCATTATTTAATTTATTTGAAAGCTGAATTTTCTCCATAGCCAAATTTCTTCCTATTTATTTCTCTCCTTTATTTATTTATTTATACATTATGCAGATTCTAGCAACATGAAATTAGTACCAGTTATGTGTTGCCTTTTAAATTATATAGAGACAAAAATAAAACCAACAACTGATAATTATTTTAAAGGAAATCATATTTTTTCTCTTCTGAAAAAAATGGGGAATTCATTAAACTTAGTTTATTGTCAGCTATGTGATCTTTCTAACATTTAAAAATAGAAAAAGTCACTTGCTTGTTAAAAATATTGATTTTCATTTCCACAACCGAAGTTAATTGAAAGAACCACATTTATAAAACAGCTTTAACATCTTAAAATGTTTTGGAGACAATTTCCATGAAGAAAATTATGGTCTCCCTTATTCTTACCATTTATAGAAATGTTCTATAATGGACTGTAAAAATGTGTTCTTTCATTTCATTTTACAACTAATGCTGTCTATTAAAGTTGGATTCTGTGACCATTCAACTCCTACTAAATGTCTTCATTTTAATGTATATTCCAGCAACTAAAAAAAAAAAATACCACCCCAAACCACAAATGCTCATCTCCTTTCTCTGCACCAGTGAAAGTAAACAACACTTAAAAGGAACACTAAGACAAGGAGGTGATTCATCATTGCCCATACTCTAGAAACTCAGGAATTATAAATCAATCTATATTTTGTCTTCTTAACCCTCAAATTGACTTACTGTTCCTTCCTGGGTTTTCTTTAAAGCATCATTCACTTGCTTTTAAATTGATGTTAACAGCTTACTTCTACTGAGACGTTGACAATTATTCTATATATCAACAACCCTTTGTAGAAAGAAATTTTGACAAAACTGCTTAAATGATAGTATCTCCTCAACTGAAGTCCATTATCCTGGTTTTAAAATTAGTTAGTGCTTCAGAGAAGCTACATAAATCTGTTACTTACCTGTTATCAACTTTCTTCTGCGATACCCTTTGCAAGGATGTAATCCTTTGAGATTCCGAGTAATTTATGCAAGGTTCCCACTGATAACAGAAGAATATGAATGTGCTGAGTACTTCCCAGACTAGAACACTCCCCCACACCTGCCTCTCACAGACAGAGCTGCCACTAGTTGACCATAAGTCAATAAGCAGGTAATGTGATAAAAGCATCACATACCACTATTTTCATAGAGAACACAAACATTTATTCCCTAGATAACACAAAATGTAATGTACCAGCCAGCAGTGTCCAAATTTGTCAGCTGGAGGCCTGAACACATTACTGTTCAAAGCTAAAGGGCCATAAGTTTATTTCAGCTATTTCCCCAGCCTCAGGGAGAGCCATTCAAGTATTTGTCCTGCTCTACACAAAAGAAATAGGTGTTGCCACAGTCAAGGCTAATCTTTTCTCCTTCCCTGCTTCTCTGCAATGCTGAAAAGTTGCTAGAGAAGCAAGGAAGGAGATTTGACCACCTAATGCAGGGATGCGATAAAGACTGAGCACTCTTAATTCCCACCAGATCTGTTCATACTGTCCCCTTACCCATCCTCTAAACCAGCTTCTTTCATGTGGCATAATTCTGGGAACATAATTTCAATTCATACATAAACATTCATTTTCTAAAACACATGCTCTCACCAGTCATATTTTAGTGCATGGGGACTACAAATGAACACAAGGGGAACGTTTAGATGAGTACTCATGTGCATTTCCCCAGGGACAAATAGCAGCAGCACATAGTTGTGCCACTGCTACTTGTCCCCAGGGAACACCCATGCAAACTTATTCTAGTGCACAGTGAGCTGCTCTGGGTTGGGTCAGGGAGACTGGGACTAGCACCTGGGTTGGCCCCAGCACTCTTACCTGAGGCGCTAGGGGCCTCCCAGGCTCCTGCAGTGATGACAGAAATCATAGAAAATTAGGATTGGAAGGACCTCAGCAGGTAATGTAGTTCAACCCCCTGCTTAAAGCAGGGTAGTCCCCAACTAAATAATCCAAGCCAAGGCCATGTCTAGCCAGGTCTTAAAAACCTGCAAAGATGGAGAGTCTATCACCTCTCTAGGTAGCCTGTTCCAGTGTTTCACTACCGTCCTAGTGCGAAAACTGTTCCTAATATCTAACCTAAACTTTTCTTGCTGCAACTTGAGACCAGTATTCCTTGTTCTGTCATCTGCCACCACTGAGAACAGTCTAGATCCATCCTCTTTGTAACCACTTTTCAGGTACATGAAGGCTGCTTTTGAATCTCCTCAGTTTTCTTTTCTCTAGACTAAATAAGCCCACTTCTCTCATCCTCTCCTCAGAAGTCATGCCCAAACCCCCTAAACCATTTTTTAGTGTCCCTCCCACTGGACTCCCTCCAATTTGTCCACATCCTTTCTGTAGTGGGGGCCCCAAAACTGAACACAGGACTCCAGATGTGGCCTAGAGTTGTGATACCAATGCTGAATAAAGGAGAAAAATCATTTCCCTTGAACTGCTGGCAACACTCCTACCCATGCAGCCCAGTATGCTGTTAGTCTTCTTGGCAACAAGGGTACACTGCTGGCTCATATTCAGCTTATTGTCCACCGTCAACCCCAGGTCATTTTCTGCGGACCTGTTGCCCAGCCAGCAGAACTTTTCACTTGTCCTTATTGAACCTCATGAGTTTTCTTTTGGTCCAGTCCTCCAATTTTTCTATGTCTCTGAATCGTAATCCTACCCTCCAGTGTATTTACTCCTCCTCCCCAGCTTGGTGTCATTTGCAAACTTGCAGAGGATGCACTCTATGCCATCTTACAGATCACTGATGAACAAAACTGGCCCCAGGACCGACCCCTTGGGCACTTTACTTGATACCAACTGTCAGTTAGACATCAGGCCATTGACTACTACCCTTTGAGCCCAATGATAAAAAATTGGTTGTATCCTCCTTACAGTCCATTCATCCAACCCATACTTCCTTAACTAGCTTGCAAGAATGTTGTAGAAGACCATATCAAATGCCTTGCTAATGTGCAGACTGCATTGTAGGCGGTGACTCATGACACCACCTAAGAAGCCAAACCCCCGTAGTGAAATCAAACCCCTTGTAGTAACGCTTGAGGCCAGTTTCATACCATAAAAGGAATAGA
>JAGPOW010003642.1:38675323-38689939 GCA_030014935.1 Caiman crocodilus
AACGTGTGAGTACACCCTTATCTCGGCAATCTCGCGATATCTGATCTGTCTAGCAGCCAATAAAAGGGGAAATCAAAGCCTAGCACGGGAAAAAGAAATAAGCTAGAGTCTGTTCGTTCTCACCCTAGGGGCCTGTCGGAATTAAGGCTCCGGAGGTGCGACAGCTAGTCAAGGTACTCCACATCCAATGGTCTCCCTGCACCCATAGAGCCAGTCATAGAAGGAATCAGGTTGTTCAGGCATGACTTGCCATTGCTGACTCTTCCTAATCATCTTCATCTCTTTCAAGTGTGTAGTGCATCTCAGTTGGTCTAATAAAAGATATCACATCTACCTAAAGAACTTTCCCTGTCCAGTGCTTCAAATGGATTCCTTGAGGACTTACTCCATGATTTGCCAAGGACTAATGTGAGGCTGACTGTTCTGTAGTTACCTGGATCCTCCTTCTTCCCTTTCTTAAAGATGGGCACTATATTTGCCCTTTTCCAATCATCCGGGACATCCCCCGATCACCATGAGTTTTTAAAGATGATGGCCAGTGTCTCTGTAATCATGCCAGCCAACTCCCTCTGTATCCTCAAGTGTATTCCATCCAGCCCCATAGACTTGTATATGTCCAGCTTTTCTGAATAGTCCCTAATCTGTTCTTTTGCCACCATTGGCTACTCACCTCCTCCCCAAACTGTGCTGGCAGTGTGGTTCCAGCCAGCCAGGTTCCTGTTTCGCACTCAGCACACTGATACCACATGTGCCACCCCACTTTTTTTGGCACAGTTTTCTTGACACTGGAATCTTCCTGTGTCAAAAAACACCCCCACCGTGATGCAAATTAACAGCATGGCAAATGCTGCACATGTATCCCATGTGGTTTGTAGAACTACAGGAAAGGGTGCTGGGGTCAGAATATAGGGCACAAAATGAGGTTAGGAAAATAATTGTGTGGCTGTGACCAAAATTTAAAATTCTTTAATTATTTTTTGATGCCTTTCATTCCAATGTCTGGCACATTAAGTTATAAACAAACTTAAATTATAAACAGAAAGAGAGAAACCCATAGAAGACCGTCTTCCAGCCTCTAAAGACAGTTCCCTACCAGAGTATGAATATAAGACTCCTCCAGGAATAATCCAAGCCATGCCTCACCAGAAGAAATCTCCCATCTGCCTGCTTGTTCCCTGTTTTGAATCTAGTCTAGAACATGTACTCTATACCATATATATTTTCCTAGATTTCACGTTGTTACTGGTAATCCCTCATCAGCAGCAAGCAGCTTGCTTCTCAACTTGGGTCTCAGTACTTCAGCTTCAGGTCCATAGCTACCCAACTATCTCTATGTAAGCAGATTTTAGAAACAGGTCACCTTTGACTTCTAGTGATATTTTTCTTTCCTTCATGGGAGTAGCCTAATAAGCAGTGGGCAAACAGAGCACCAGCTTTAGATGTACATTTGGAATGTGTTGATGCATAAAAGCCAGTAGCTGCTGTTGCCGCTGCTACCGACCTAGATGTCACAGCCACCACCAACTCCAGTTGTTTACAGCATTGTTTTATGGAACCATACACTAGCTAGGTGATACACTGATGGTGAATACAATGTCTGAAATGGAACCAGAGGGTTTTCTACAATACATGCCCAATCTCTCATCAGCCCGTCTAATGAAACTCAGCCAAAAAATTTCCATATCAACTTACAACATTCAAAAGGCAAAGATGGTCATTATCACCTTCAGGGTACAAAGAAATTAGTGGTAGATTATAATAGGCTATAAAATCTGAGTTCAATTCCTAGTTCTTGGTGTTCACTAAGATAATGAATTTTTGTTCCAAGCCTGTCTTTTGAAGGCGCTTTATAAATTCCCCTTGAATATGAGGGCTGTGAGGTCAGCAAGGGAATGATTTTCCTGTGAAAAATGTTCTTATGTCTCTGCACTTTCTCTTTCTTCTGTGATCTTTCATTCATCTGGTACATAGTTTTTGTCTGGTTTTACCCACATAATTTCCATGAAGGCATTTGGTTCACTGGATCCCACATTCTGTGAAAGACATGAAGGATCTGTGGATTCTTATGGTTTCACTGTGGAAGGTGTTAGTTTCTGTAGCAGTAAAGGCGAGTTGGTCAGTTTTGTGTTTTTTATTAAGACAGGGTTTTCTCCTTTTGGTGTCTGTTGATCAGTGCGGAGTTTGCTTCTCAAGCTGAGTTGGCAGATAGGGGACTGTCCAAAAGCAAGAAGTGAAGGATCTAAAAGTATTTCTCTCAATGTCTGGTCTTTTTTAATGTACAGGAGACCCTCGTCATTTGCGGGGGATGCATTCTTATATCCTCTGTGAATGGCAAAATCCATGAATAAGGTACTAAATAATGCTGTGTTCATGAACACCATCAGCACGTACTTTAAGTGTATTTAAGATGCAGGTCCGGCATTCAGCTGGGCTGCGCCAGGGCTGAGAGCGGAGCTGCAGTGAAATCTGGGGTTGCTGCAGCCTCCTTCCAGTGCTGCCAGAGCCTGCTCTGAGCCCAGCCCCTGGCAAGAAAAGCCCTCCACAGTACCGGCTCTGGGTCCACTCTGCAGCTGCAGCCCACCCCATGCTGTGCAGATAAGGGGGCACATGCCTCACACCCTCCCAGGGTATAAACAGCAGTGGGAGCTGCCCCCACCCCATGAAACTGGCATCCGTCCTGCACCCCCCTACCTTGGCTGGGCAGCGCCTGACCTTGCCACTTTCCTCACTCTCCAGGGCCACCCCTCTGCCTCCTGCCTCCCTCTGTCCACTGGATATTATTTACCTGTGGCTGCCCAAGCTGTCTATCCCAGGGGAGCAGACAGGGCTACTGCTTTCCTGGCCCAGAAAGTAGCAGCAGAGGTGGCAGCCAGGCGTGCAGGTTAACACTTCCCTGCCTACTCCCCTAGAACAGACAGCGTGGCAGCCACAAGTAAGTGGGGAAGAGCAGGGAGGGTGCAGGAAGTGAAGTTCTGGGGAGGGCAGGGGTACACTAGGCTTGATCCAGGCCAGTGTGGCATGGGGGCACAAATGGGGTGTTTACACTAAGGTGTAGCCTACGGTGGCTACAGCCTTAGTATAACATGAGCTGAATAATATAGATTGGAGAAAATCTTGCCCTGGAGTTGCATAACTTTAAGCTGCATAATGAGAGCTTAAAACCAGTTTCGGATGTCAATTTGTGGGTTTAAGAGCTCCAAGTGCTACCCAAAATTACCATGTAACAAAGCCCTAAGACGGTTTCCTGCCTTTGTAACTATGATATTCCAGATAATGTGCAAGAACCCTCATTTTTTGGTAATATCATTTATTGGACAAACTCAAGTGTTAGGAGAGAGGTTCAACAACTTCCAGAAACAAAATACCCTCCCTTAGGAATTGTGTAACCTAAAGGTTGCTTAACATCTTTCTGAGCTTTATATAGGTTCATTAAAATATATTACCAAACAAATCCCACTTTTGTCTTCTAAAAGCAACAACACATTTGCCCATGAATAATGTGGAGAAGAAAATTACTCCTGAAGTCTTATGGGTTAACTCAGCTGTAAACCAGATGCACTCAGAATTCTTGAGCAGCCTGAACAATTCCTTTTCCCATTATACCTTGAATGGTCTCACTCTTCCATTTATTTAATTATCCTTTCTACTGCATTTCTTCTGTCTGTTATGTGCAATACTTGGCCATGCCTGTTATATCCTGGCATTACTGATATATGGAGTTATGTGCCATTTTTCTATTTTCTGTTTAATTTTAGTTGTGTCTACTTTTTAATCAGAGAATTGAGGAAGGGTATTTGGTACCCAAACACTAGTGTATATGCCTCCCAACTATACAGTTGATCCAATAAAAGATAGCATTACAAAAATCCTTGCCTCCTACACTTTTCTTGAACTAACACAGCTAAAACTTCACTTTTCTAAAAGCAAAATCACTTTTGAAATTGACCCTTTGGCTTCAAACTGCTTCAAAATTGTTAGTCAAAATCTCAAAGACAATCTTAAACCTCTTTGTCATATCCCTTTCTATGGATCTTGAATTTGATCTCTCTATTGAGTATACATCTCAAGATAGTTATATGCTATCTTTCAGGAAGAATGATAAAAAATACAAATACAGAGTGGATAACACCTAGCTGGACAGCAATACTACAAAGAAGAAGCTGAGAGCCTTAGTAGATCACAGACTCATTATGACTCTGCAGTGAGATGCAGTTGCATAAAAGGCACATGTAGTTTGTGGGTGCACCAACAGAGGCATTAGGTGCAAGACACTGATACGATAGTGCCCCTTTACTTGGCACTGGTTAGGCGTCATCTAGAGTATTGCGTGCAGTTTGGGGCTCCATATCTTAAACAGGATGTGGAAAAATAGAGAGGGTCCAGAGGGAGACAGCTAAAATGTGGAGAGGTTGAAGGAACCAGCTAGAATGTTGAGATTTTAGAAGAAGTACTTAAGAAAGGAGATGATAGCAATCTTCAAATACTTGAAGGGTTTCAAGATTTCAACCATTGATGTATACATATCTTATGGACATTTATGGGTCAAACTATGATGTGTTTTTACCTAACTTTTTGCATAGATGTTTCAGACATGTATGCCTAACCTAACTCTCTTTTGGAACAGTGTAATAGTACAATAGTAAATGAAAGTGCATATCCATGGAGAGCTTGGTATTGGCTTTATGGGATTTCATTTAGTAGCTCTCACTTGAATTACTAGATGCCAATTCAGACCAGCAGAACTAATGTTAATAAGAAAAAGGGTATAGATCAGATAGATACAATTCATTACCTTTTTGTGATAAGCAATGTTAGAGTCAAGCACAATGTTATAAATAAGAAAATCAGTCATTCTAGAGTATTATTATAACATGCATACATCTTTCTGTTCCCCTTTTAAATTATTTTTCTTCACTAATATCCTATGATTCATTTTTTTAATTTTTCCTTCAGTTTTTCTATAACTTTGATTGTATTTAAACTAAATAAATCAATCAATAAGCAATTTTCATGGAAAAGCCAAATACAAAATCAGGTTATTTAGGTTTACTGATTTATAACACATTAGGTGCATCTATATGTGCCATTAAGGTGCCTTTATATATACTCCAGAGCAGTTTGTGCAAGAGTTAGCCACTCCCTGGTGCAGCCTGGGTTTCCAGAGGGGTTAGCTAGGTGGCAGGCACCATCCCCACTGTAGCACCCTTGTGCTTCAGCTGGCCCCTGTCACTGTCTACATATGCATTTCAGCACATTATTACTCTGTTGTAGGATACTGTCCCTGACAGTACTATTCTATGGCAGAATTTATCTACTATGCCTTAATACCAGCATATGTATAGAAAGCAAAGCTTTACTGTGGAGCTAATCAGTCAACTCTGCAGTAAAGCACAATGTACATGCACCCACTGGGCACATCTACATGAGATGCTTAATGTTCAGTAGACCGAGCCAATTTCCAAAATGCAGCCCAGCAGCTTGAAGAGCAGTGATAGAGATTTTGGGGGGTAATACTGATAGCTGATTTTTAAGGAGGCATCTCAGCTAATACCATCCCGATTTCCAATGCGCAGCCCAGGAGCTTGAAGAGCAGCTGGTAAGCCTGTTGTGGTGAAAGGGGTGGGAAAAGGGAAGGGGTAAGTGGGGGAAAAACGAGGCCCCTGTGGTGAGGGTGGGAGTGGGGCTAGGGCATAGGCAGGGGCTAGGGCAGGTGCTGCCCAGCTGGGGTGGGGCACCGGACACAGCTGTGGCTCATCCAGAGGGCATGAGGATGGGGAGGCAGCTCCTGCTGCTGTGCACACCCCAGGAGGGCACAGGGGGCATGTGCTCCTGGATCTGTGTGGGGCAAATGTGGGCTGCTGCTGCAGGCTGGAGCCAGGGTTGTGCTGGGCTCTTCCTGGCAAGGGGCTATGTTATTTCATGGTCATATCCTTGTTCTTGTACTGGTATCTACAGAAATTAGGCACACATTTCCTTCCCAGGCTATGATGCCTGCTGATATAGTCTTTGGACTTGAACAGCCTCATGTACTTTTCCCTTTGCAAAGGGAATGCGTAGTCCTTTTACAGCATCCATGTGATAGCTGGTTAACCTGATATCTTGATTATAAATTCACTACTTCATTGGTTCATTACTTCCCATAACCACCCCCTCTTTGAACTCTGGGCATTTTTTCACCACCCCTGAGAACACAAGTTAGTAGTTTCACTGTACTTAAGAGTCCACTGTGCTGAGAGAATGGCAGTTAGGGGAAAGTAGGAAAGGGATAGGATTTTTCCCGAAGCACATACTATTTAATTATTACTTGTTGATCTTCACTTAATTCCCCATTCATTTATTTCATCATATCTTTTAGTGTAATAAATATAGCATTATTGATATGTAGGCATGTTAAAGATAAAGGGACTTACAGCGAATATAAACCTAATCTTTATATCTTGAGATAATCATTTAATTTCTAATTAATTTAGTTCTCTTAACAGATCCTCATTTTTTTCTGTCATAGTATAATAGTAATTAGTAGAGTATTATTAGTATTATAATAGTTTTACCTGTCAATTAATAGAAAATTGTTTAAAGCTAATAGTAAAGGAAAAGTAGGCTATTGGTTTAATAAAATAATTTTAATGGTGTATTTCAGAGACAGAGTAAACACCCAGGATGAGATGCTAATGTTTTCTCTATCTTGGACCTCACAGAAGTGAAAGCCAAATTTCATGTTGCCTTCTGCCAGTGTGCACCCAAGTACCTACAGTAAACCTAGAGATTGTTAAAATTATATTTCTAAAAGAAAGCAACTAACCTTTCCATGCATTATACCTCATGTGAAGCAAGGATCAATGCCTAGAATACTGTAAAACATTATATTATAAAAATCCATATTCATATATTTAAATCTTCATGAGACTTAGGCTATGTACGAACATTATGATTGTACTAGAAGAATTGCTGTTCTCACAGTTGAAACTAGAAGCATCCAAGCATTTATTCATTTCCACACAGGAAACATTCTACCTCCAGGAGCAGTAACTTCCAGTTCGATACCTGGATACAGTTCCAGGTGTCAAACTGAAAGATCTCTCCTGTGAAAGTATTTCTGATATTAGAATGAATGTCTGTATGCTTTTACTCAACTCCTCTATGATCAGACAGAGTAGAACAGCAGCTTCTCCCATGCTTTCCTCAGACTGGACAACTCTGATCTGGGGCAGGTAGTGGTAGAGAAACTTTTCCTCACAGTCCAACTCCTGATCATGGAGGAACTGAGCTGCTGCTGCTCACCATCTTCCTGAGACTAAGGAAAAAATCTCAGGGTAGAGAAAGCAGTGGGTTAGGGAAGGGAGAGCATTACTTTGCTGCTCCCACCCCTCACTCTGATCGAGGAGCAGAGAAAGAAAGTAGGGAGATGCTCTCTGAGCTTTCTGAGATGGGGTAGAAGTGAATTAATGGGTGACTCTAGTCTGAGGAAGGTCTGGGGAGTATTTTCCCATTCATTCCACTCTTCCCTAGGCATGGAATGAGTAAGGCAGCCACTGCTTACCTGCCAGTCTCACTGGAATAAATGCTTAGTGTTTGCATCATGAACCTACATCTAAGAACAGGGATTGCTACTTATGAAAGTTTCAAAAATCTTTAATCTATCCTGAAAATATATAGATTTTTTTTCCTTTCAGAAATAACATCATTAAAAAGTAATAGTTTTCATGGATATTTGTTTCTAATGAAAAGATCTCCCCCAAACAGAGAAATAACAAGTCATAGTTTTGGTCTATTATGTTTTATTCCTATTAATAATGGCTGATATTGCCTTTTAGGGATATATGTAGCCTTACTGCACTCACTTTGATCAGAATAAAGGACTACCTTGCAGATGTTTTGGAGTGCTTTTTTCACTAGTCAGACATTCCCTAAATGACCTGCTCATAAAAATTATATCGGTTTCTACTGCCAAAAGCATTTTGTTCATCACACATTTTCAATTGCTTGCTAAGCTTGTTTTAGAGTTTTTCTTTTCAATTAAAATCAATATTGGTATCGTTTTATACTGTGATTCTTTTAAAGCTTATACTGTTTTGTTAAGTAGTTTCTCTGTTTTTCAGATAAAAACACAGGAATCTACATTACAGTAGTTTAAATGTATTGCTTTGAGATGCACAAGACAAATGAAGACACCAAGAGAAAAATATACTCTCACAATTATATTTTGTTTCCTTCCACTTGTACTTGTGTGGAAATACGATAATTTCTAAGTAGTGACTGAATGTTGACAGTGTACCTGGTACTGTCAAAACAGTCTTGGATAAGCCACAGGCATTTATTTGCCCATCTGGCTAATCCCTTTCTTGAACCACTAGAAGTTAGGTGACAGGTATGTTGGGTGTGGCTCAAGAGCTCAAACAGCTTCTTCATTAAAAATGAAAAGCACTATAAGTTTCTAAAGGCTGATCAGAACCTTGTTTGCTGTCTTGAGGAACTTTCTACAGTTTGTGCATTGTTAGGAGTCAAGCTTAGAATAAAGGATTTTGTTTGAAACACCTATTCCTTTTTTTTTAATCTGTTGAGTATCAGAGGCTTGTCTTCTCATTGCTATTTGAATATATTCTGAATGCTTGAGCTCCATTCTTCTTGCCCTTTTCCCAAATATTGACCGTATGACATTATACACAAAACAGGAAACTTTTATTTGATTCTCTCAAGCTTTAGTGTGTCTACACTAAAAAACAAAACAAACAAAAAACGCCAAAAGAAACATCTCCTTGCATCAGGTTTGTTAAAACTGAAAAACTAAGCAGGTTCATTTGAGTTGGATTACTGGTGAAAACAAGGCTGCTTGGGTTTTAATTTGAGTTAAAGGTTCAACCTCATTTCCTGATCTATTGGAAACTTGAGTTACAGGCTAAGCGTATGAATAAGTGTTTGTAGGACCCACAATAGGTTCAGGCAGTTTAGTTTAAACCTCCTACACCCGAGGTGGAATCACCATGTGCCAGCATGCATTTCTTGCTGGGAGGAGGTGCAGACAGTCAGAGGAAATTGGGGAGGTGGGGAGATCAGAAACTGGTTGATCTGGTAGTGGATGGTAGGCCCAAGGAAGAGGAGGTTGATAACCTGGTCAGGTCTGGAGCGGTAGTAAAAACTTACAGTCCTAGGACTATGGAGGGTGATTGGGCTTTCCCAGCCCTTGTGGCACACTAGGAACATGTGAAAACATTTTTTTAGGTCAGGTTAACATATGCTGACTTAAAATTAGTTCTTATCTGATGAACACTAACTTCAGATTGGATGCACCAATTTTTAGGGAAACCCAAACCCTTGAAATGCTTGTATGCTGGGCCATTTAGCGCCCCTAATCAAGGTTAAAGTGATCTAACCCTTGGATATACCCCAAATTCCCTTTTCTTGCAATATAAATGTATGATTATATTTACTACTGAGAAAGATCTGGACTTCCCCAACTTAAATCAACTCTATTCTACTTTTTCCCATTATAGAGCTCTCAGTGGTCACAAAAAATAAACCTAAAAATAGAATCCTGAGACTTCTCAGATTTGTTGAATCACATAATTCCAACATAATGTAACAAAGCAATTTTTTTTAAATCACACAACCTGAAATACAAAACAAAATAAAACAAAAAAAATGAGACTCATAATAAAAATCACAAGAGTTTTTAACACACTTCAAGTTTCCTAAAGTTTTGCACCACAGAATGCACAACATTTTCTATTTATCAGTGAAATGGTCTACATTATATCTGTGTTTATCAGAATGGGGGGAGGGGAAATGAATACACCTAATACACCCACCCCATTCTCCAGTGAGGACTGAAAAAAACTTAGACCAAATTCCCTCTGCTTCCTTTCCTCCCTCCCATTTTAAAAATAGCTTGAAGCTGGGAGGCAGTGCAGACAGAAATTACAAAAGGTGTGATGTTTTGAAATGCCTTAACTTGACTCCTCATGCAATGAGGGTTCAGATTTTCACCTGACCTGCCGTTTTGCAAGCAGTCTGCAGCTGTGCACTTATGTTTGGTCTCAGCTAGAGACCGCTTTTTTGGCCAGATTGGACAAAAATTGTCACTTCTGTCTGCGTCTTAAGTGTTGAAATATGGACTCAAGAGCCTTCATTAGGAACTAATCATAATTTTCTAACCATTATACTTGTTGCTCATGGGAAAAATAAAATTTACAAATAAATTTTACCAGAGCCTTCTACTATATAACAAATAAAACCTAGATATTGGATAGTGGATACTTGCATTGTTGAAATTTTGATCTATGAAATCCCTGACTTACAAACATTGGTTCTATATCATATGAATTGTCTGGTTTCATAGTCTCTGTGTGTGTAATTATAGAGCTCTATGTCCATATAATTGCTTCAGTATCTGTTACATATATATTTTTCAAAATATATATTATTATACAAAATGGAACCACTCCACCACAATTACATGGAAGTATATCAAAGTTCAATGTATACCAGTTAGCTCAAGTTTTTTAAATTATTTATAGCAGCATGTGAGTAACAAACATGTTGCTAAAACCATTGATTTAGTAAGGAAAAGTAGTTGAGTAGGATGTAGAAGTGTTCCAGAAACTCCAATTAATATTAGTTGTGCTAGGAACTACAGAAGAAAATTCTCAGTCCCTGCCCTTCATCATTTACATAATACATATTTTCCTATAGTTATTCACTAAAAAACTGGCAGTCTCAAAAGGTAGTTTTACTGTCTCTTAATTTAATATTTTCAAAATCAGTATATATTTCAGTCATATTTCAGTAATAGGTATAAACAAAACTTTCATTCCTGTAAAGCCTGTAAGTAGCATTTGAAACCAAAGACTCTTTCTGTCTGGCACTGTAAAATTTAAGGGAGTCTGTTGGAAGTAAAAATGTATTTATATTAACATAATAGTCAAAACTAGCCATTTCACTAAAATGCAAAACATTATATATCCATGAAGCTGTCTTAATTTTATATTTAAAAATGACAAAAATCATAGCATAGAATTGAAATAATATTCTAGTAAACAATAACAGAAAGAAACAATAAACATGAATCTGTTATTCAGTAGTTAAATAAGTTCCTAGAGATTTCAGAAACTGTACATATCATTTGCAAAGTCTCATACTGAACTTTCGCTTTTTGTAATACATTCCTCATCAGGCTACAAGAGGTGTTTTTTAATAAACGGAATGGCATAAACCTCTCCAGCAGATTTCCAGGTCTTTAACATTGTACAATATTATAAATAAACATACATACACAATGGCTTTTTACTTATTTTGTCATAACCTTATGATGCTTGCATGAAGTAAGCTCTTCTGCATAGTCAATGTATAGCTTTTCATGATGTATTACTTTTCCTCTAATTAACTGCCATCTATGCTATCCTTGACCTAGTGTACTAAAACAAAACCAGATACAGAAGCAATTTTATACAGAACAGTTATAAAAGCCAATAATTTTAATGCATATGACAGTTTAATACATTTTTTGATTCTTCAAGAATTTGGGCTTTAGGAATTCAACAAATATAAATAGACTAAACTTTTTTAATATACACTAAAATATATAGAAAATATTTTTGTTAACAGGAAAATAATTCTGCAACAGGACAGCTAGGAAGATAACAGCATTTTTTTCATTTGGTACAGTTCATAAATGCATATAATGAACTTTAACAAGGCAATTTTACAAATGAATATGTTATGGATCTTTTGGCTAACAATGACTTAACTAGATAAGTCACAATTACCTACAAACTGCCATCAGACAGCCTTTATGGTGTCTCAGAGACTCTCTACATTAACTTCTAGGCTGAAATGTGGATTTGTAAATACTGAATTACTATCTGTATCCCAGCTTGTCCCAGATCTACACCTTGTGCACAGTTATCCTCTCAAACATTGAATTTCTATATCCTCGATTTCACACATCTTGTCACACAATATTGTTTTGTGAAAGAGCAAAATCATCATAATCTCCAAGGATTTAGGTGGTTTGTACCTCTTTTACACTTTACTCTTTTAATCTTTACTGTCAAAGCCAATATAGCACTGAAGGCAATGGGCCTACATAGGTAAGTAAATATAGCTTGTCAAGGTAAAGATTGAAGGATCAAACTACGATTTCTTCAAACTTGAGAGAACTGTGCAAGCACAAGTTGAATTATACCAGTCAAATTAGAGAATGCATGTATAAATCAAAATGAGAACGTTTTCAGAAGCACCCTTCCCCAGAGGATGGGGAAATTATTTTTCAAAAATGGTTGATGCAACATTGGATTGTCTAAAACAGATTTGACATAAGATTTAGAATAGAGTAAGAAGTCAGTGCTACTTTTCATACTTCAGAGCACTCTGTGCAGCCATGTCTTTACTAAAAAGGATTAACTAATACAATTTAGGCAGGCCCAAAAAAATCATTTATTCTGTTTTAAACAAGACTTCTGAATCTATTTAGGATAAACTCTACTTTAACTCTGTCCCCATCTGGATACAATCTAATTTTGTTGAGGGCTATGAATCTAAGGACCCCTTTCCACATTACATTAGTATGTAATTAACTGGTTAATTGCTCAATTAATTTAGACTGGCTACATGTGTAAAGTAACTATCATGTCATAAAAAGATCCATCCAAGTATAAAGTTATAGCTTGAAAATGTGTTTCAGTTTTATAACTTCATAAGTTTCTATCAAGTTTTAATCTGAATATGTAGCAATCTATGCCACTGCAGCTGGGAGCCCTGATAGGGTTGTTAGCTGCGGTGGGTGCATCACGCATTGTCACAGCCACGCATTGCCATGGTTGGGAGTCCCACAACTGACAAGACTTACAGTTGTGGTGGTGCCCCACATGTTGCCATGCCTGGGAATCCTGTGCAATGAATGGGGCACTGCCATGGCTGTGAGCCCTGTCAGATGTGGGAGTCACTGCCATGGGAGTCTGCTATTTGCTAGTGCAGGGTGAGCCCAGGATCTTAATCCCAAGCTTTCCCTGCTCTGACAATAATAAGATATGATTGGATCTGATGCTGAATCCCAAAATCATGCCTTTTGTCATGCATATACATCTAGTATTAAATCCTATTATGCCTTTACCTGAACATCTTTACCTCTTTATGCTTTAAGGATAAATAAAATAAAGGATATTTTCCTTTAAACTGATCTGTCTTCCAAGGCCTCTCAACAATTGGTTTGCTTTCATCAGAAGGAATCCAGATTTTAGAGGAAATCCAAACTGTATGGTTCCTAGTCATATAAATACTCATTTAACGTCAATCTAGTTGTTTGAGTTAAAGTTAGCTTGGGATGGTTGAAGAAAAAGAGTCTTGAGATACATAAGGTTAGCTAAACTATGGAAAATAAATACTGAAGAAAATTTTATCTTTTTAAATATGGGATGAATTATGTCTGGAGACATTGAGAAGAGGTTTTCAATAAAACAAATGAAAAAAAAGCAATTTTCATAAGCGGTTGAGCTTTCCTAAGGCTCTCTGGCTTGACAGTTGAAAGTTCAATTGGAGGTGCAGGCGTACTTTCATCTAATTAATTGTTCTATGCAATTTTTTGTTGTTGTCCATACTAGTGTCACCTTAATTCTGTCCCTTGTGTATTTGAATTAATCTGAACTTTAAATACGTGAATCAGTGGGCATGTCTACACAAGACACTACTGCACAGTGGTTACTGCACACTTACTTAGTATCTGTATAATCAAGTACTAAATAAATGTGTAGTAACTGGATTTACTGTAACAGTAGAGCCAGTGAAGGCCTTTTAAGTAATGCTACTGTACAGTAGCCTAATAATATTATTGCTGTAGCATATTAGCACTTTGATGCTGTGACACAGTACTATGCAGTATTATTTGGCTATTGCACAGTCAGTGAATTGTATAGATGAGCCTAGTGATACCTAAAATGAAGTGAGGTCTTGTTCATAAAAGGTTACGCATCTCTGATTTCAGTTAGTCTATAATGTGTATCTTGCCTTCTGCATGACTACAGACTAACATAACTAACTACTTCTTTTTAATTACATGATCTCAATACTTTTATCTTAGGTCTTCCTGACGCATTCTACACAGAGAATGAACATGTTCTGTGGATTAGTATGTAATCTGGATCCAAGATGCTGTAGTTTAAAAATAATCTGATACTGTTATAAATACTGGTCTACTCAATCCAAGAAGCCAGTCAGCCAATTTCACAGGCAGATTGTGGGGCTGGCCACGATTTTTATGGGTTCATCAAAACAGGGCACCCCCATGCCCCTAATTGGCTGAGGGTCTCTGGTGGCTGCTGATGAGGTGGGGCCATATGACAGCCAATCAGTGGTGAGCAGCAAGGGCAGCAGCCATAATGTTTGCTCCCCATCTTGCTGCCAGGCCCCCTCTCCCCTCAGTCATTTTGTAGAAAAACCCCCAGTTTTTCTTTTTTTTCTCTTTTCATAGATTAATAGATGTCAGGGTTGGAAGGGACATCAATAGATCATCGAGCCCTACCCCCTGCATAGGCAGGAAAGAATGCTGGGTCTAGATGACCCCAGCTAGATGCCTATCTAACCTCCTCTTGAAGACCCCCAGGGTAGGGGAGAGCACCACCTCCC
>JAGPOW010003642.1:38690039-38704837 GCA_030014935.1 Caiman crocodilus
CCCTCTGTGCCCGAAGGATCATTTCCTTAAGGCACAGCCACCCTTCCTAGGCTCCCATCTCTTCAAAACTCCTACTCTGCAGTGCGTCCTTGACTAATCACCTGAGTTCATTGAAATCAGCTTTCCTAACCTCTAGCACTTTCACCCTACTACTTACTTTACCTGGTTGATGTCTTATGATGAATTCTATTATTTGGTGATTACTGTCCCCCTGGTGACCACCGATCTGTAGGTCTCCTATCATGTCATTCCCTGTTGCCAATACCAGGTCCAGTAAGGCATTCTCCCCAGTGGGACCATGTGCCTCCTGTGTCAGGTGGAGGCCCTGTACACAGGATAGGAACCTGTGCGAATGGTGGGACTTTGCTGTCTGCATCTCCTAGCAGATGTCTGGGTAGTTTAGGTTCCCCATTACTACCACCTCCTCAGTTTTTATGGTCTCCAAAAGCTGCCTCAGGAGCCCTAAATCTAGCTTTAGAAATACACTGCCTCCCTTCCCCAACTATTTCAGACTTTTTCTTTCCTTCTCTATTCCCTATAGATAAGTATGAAAAAATTAAGACATAGGATAAGTGTTAGCATTTTTGTAGCATGTTTTTTTTTCTCTCTCCTCCTTTGATCCACTGTTTTATAATTATTATGTTTATACTGTTTTATTGGTTTTTACTTTTTTTTTCTATTGATACTATATGATTTAGGCCTACATGTGTCAATTAACATAAGTAATGTCAAGTTTGTCAAGTTTCCATTTTGTATGTCAAGCCTCCATCTTGTGTCCTCTGCATGGGTGTAACCTATGACTCATGTCTAACCAGTCTCATGTAAATTGGTTCCTGAATAAATGGGGATGAACGCGGGTGCTTGAGATACAATGGTAGCAGGCCTCTACTGAATAATCATCTCAACAACTGGACAATCAGCACAATGACCAGGCCATTGCCTTCCATTGAGTCACCCAGGAACCATGGACCCAGCATTTGAAAGACAAACACCCTACAGAAATCAGCCAAACCCACTATTGCAACACAGACACCTGAAACTGCACATCCTTACCTGGAGTAAGGCACATGCGCATTACACCAGGGCTGACCCTTTTCTGGGCATGCCCCTGCCACTAGGGTCATAGAAGGTCTGCCCCTATAAAAAGGGGTAGTGAAAACAGACCCAGTGGGATGCCCTCTCCATCAGGAACTCCACCATGCCACAACACCCTGCCAGTGACCTGCTCTGGACAACACGTTGCTGGAGAAGACCCCAGCAGAGGATCAACTCACAGCCCAGGATAGGTAGCTATCACCCACCTTCTTCCTTCCCCAAGCAAAAGACCTGGACTCTGTCCTCACATGCCTTGACTGCAATCCCTCTACCAAGCCTTTTTCTCTTCTGATACCATTGTGTGTGTGTGTGTGTGTGTGTGTGTGTAGGAACCAATAACTTTATAGGGCTGCATAGTGTGTTGTCTGTTTAATAAACCTGTTATTTTGAAACCTTGAGTTGGATTTTTGTCTTATTGACCTCCCAACCCTCCTAATGACATGCCAGCTATCTCCCAGCTTTCTGCCTCTCTATTTTCTGGCTGTCTCCTCCTAGCTACCAGTCTTTTCCCCTTTCCCCAGCACCAGGTGACCCCGAGTAACTCTGGGGCATATTAACCCTAAGTAATCCCAAGTCCTAGTGACCCTGTATAACCCTGGGGCACTTGACCTTAAGTAGCCCCAACTTCCCCTTCAGTCAGCTGATTCTAATCCTGGCCCCAGCAACTTTCACTCTTATTTTTCCCTTTCTCATCTTAACCCCCATCCACCTCCCTCCTTTCCATCTATCTGGAAATCTTTGATCCGTAATTCCCCCTCCCATAATCACCAAGCACCCTAGGTACCCCAAGTACCCCAAGCACACACATACACACCATACCACCCAAGTAAGAAACTCACCTGTATGTATGTGTAGGTGGGTGGTATGTTTGTGTGTATGTACTGGCAAATATAGATGTATATTTCATTGTGTGTGTGATATACAAATTAGTGATCTGTGTATGTGTATTGAGTGTGTGGGTATTGACAACTTATTTTTCTCTAATTTTTATGTGTATAGAGTGTATATGCTTGAATTGGTGATAGGTGTGATAGATGTGCATGTGCTTAGATTGGTAATCTTAGATGTGTATGTGCCTGAGTTGGTAGTGTATGTGTATGCACGTAGTGTGTGTGCATGAGCCTAGTCGATTTGTGTTTGTGTGTGTGTGTGTGTGTGTGTGTGTGTGTGTGTATGTGCACTTGTGTCACACCCTCTGATCTAACAGCACAATGAGATCCTGAGAGTTGGCCTGGCCCTACAGGACAATATTTTAATCTTTAGAAAGGTGATCCTTTTTTTCCCCATGGATTTTGTGGACATTTGTGAAATCCATGAAATAGCGATTTCAATAGGCCTCTAGTTGTAAGTAACTGAAAGGGGAGTCTTGATCCATGATCACAGATGTCACAACTAGTTATAGAGCTATAGATACATAGGGCTGGAATGGACTGCACGTGTTCATTTAGTCCAACCCGCTGCCTGAGGCAGGTTCATTCCTATCCAAACAATCACATACACTATAATGTAAACTCTACATAAGACTACCCTCAACCATGACAACATAGACCCAACACCCTGTCCTGCCACAGGTAAAGGAGGGGAACCACAGCAGCCAATGTTCTGCTTCTATAAAATATCAATATATGCTCAAGAAGTTCAGGGTAAAGGGCTACACCTCCTGTTACAGAAGAAGAGAAAAACCCCACAGTCCATAGCAATGTGATCATGGATAAAAGTCCTTCCTGACCCCAAATATGGTGATCAGTCTGACCCTAAGCAGAGGGGCAAGACACCTATCCAGGAACCTTTAGCTTTGCTCTTAGCAGGGTAATCTGCACACCCCAGCAAAAGTCCCTAGCCTTACCCTAGCCAAGACCCAGCGCCTCTAGGGAGATTTAAAAACACCCTGACATTTATAGCAAAAAAAAAAAAAAAAAAGGGAGTGGAGGAACCAGCAAAAGCCAGGAGCATGGAAAATCTCTGTGTTATGAAATAGGCAGCTATGTTCCAATCAGTGCTTACCCAACCTCTTCTTGAACACCTCCAGTGATGGGTAGTCCACAACTTTCCTAGATAGTCTATTCCAGTACATCACTATTTTCAGAGTGAAGAATTTTTTTCTGGATATCCAGCCTAAACTTATTTGATTGTAACTTCAAAACATTGGTTTACATTGCCTCTCTGCAGTGAGAGAGAAAAGGTGCTTTCCTCTTCTTTATGGCAGCCCTTCAAGTATTTGAAGACTGCTATCATGTGCCCTATTAAGTGCCTTTTTTGCAAACCTAGCTCCTTCAGCCTTTCCACATATAACTTGCTTTCTAGCCCTTGATCATCTTGGTTGCATGCCTCTGGAACCCTCTGGAATTTCTCCACATACTTTTAAAATGTGGAGCCCCGAACTGGACACAGTACTCCAAACAAGGCCTAACTAGTGTTGAATGGAGAGGCTGTATCATCTCCTATGTCTTTCATTTAACGCTTCTTTTGATGCAGCTCAAAACGTCATTGGCCTTTTGTGTAACTGCATCACATTACCAACTCATATTTAGTCTGTGGTCCACTAAGACCCCAAAGTCCTGTTTCACAGAACTGCCAATCAGCCAGGTGTTCCCCATTTTGTATTTGTGTTTTTGAGATATAGCACTTTTCATTTCTCCATAATGAACTTTACCCTTTTAGCTGTAGCCCAACTTTCCAATCTGTCAAAATTCTTCTGAATTGTGCTCACTTCTTCCAACATGTTCACAATCCTTCCCAGTTTCATGGCATCTGGAAAACTTGCTTAAGAAGCTTTCTATGCCAGCAACTAAATTGTTAATAAACATGTTGAATAGGCCCACAACAGATCCTGTAGGATGCCTCTCAAAACTCTGAACAGTTTGACAGGGACCTGTTAATAATTTCCCTTTGTTTACAGGTATTGAGCCAGTTATCTATCTACCTTGTAGTAGTTTTATCCATGCCACATTTCTCCAGTTTGTTTATGAGAAGATTGTGTGGGACCTTGTCAAGAGCCTTGCTGAAGTCCAGATACTCTATATCCACAGCATCCCCTTCATCCACCCAACTAGCTACTTTGCCAAAGGAGATCAGATTTATTTGCCATGATTTGTTTTTACAAATTTCATGCTGACTGCCTGTGATCAGCCTTTCCTCCTTCAGATGTTTGCAAATTACCTTCCTCAGGATATGATCTAAGTAGCTTCCCATGTATTGAGGTAGTTCACCAGGTCCTCCTTATTACCTTTTTAAAGAGAGACACTACATTGGCACTTTTCCTGTGCCAATGCAGTATCCCTCTTTAAACAAGGGGGTCCTGTGGTACTTGGCCCATCTTCCACAACTTCAGTAAGATCATTGCTGAGGGCTCTAAGATTTCCTCTGCCAGTTCCTTCAGAACCCTGGGATGAAGCTCATCCAGCACTGCTGGCTTGAATTTATTCAGACCCAGCAAAAGCTCTCTGACTGACTCTTTTGTTATCTCCTTCCTCAGCTTGCCCCCTTCCTTATCCAGATAATCCCTCTTATGTCTAGAACTAGCTTGCAGCTGAGCTGATATGTATGTAAGTTCTTTATCAATCCCCTAGTGGACAGATTACACCGCTTGAGTTTATTGATAGCATGAAGCTATCTAATTCCATGGTTAAATATTCTTTTGTTATACTAAGTGCCCATTGAATTTCAGTTATATCTTCTTTTTCAGGTGGAAGAATCAACACCCCATGTCAAGATTGTTTTCTGTTGCAGCAACAGATGCAAATCCATAAGAAAAATACACATGAGGCTCCTTGTGTGGGCAAAAGGCCTCAGATTTTGTCTGCCTTAAGTATATGCAGGCAGAAAACTTGATGCAAGTATACATGAAATTATATCAATATTTACCCCAAAAGTATGTCAAATAAGCATACTGTATCAATGAAATTTGCAGTGAATCCCAAACTACCCTCCCCTGGAAAAAGTAAGATCCATATTAATGAAATAATAGAAATTCTGGAATACTGAAATAAAAATGTCCCAGTTAAGAATCCTATTTAGCCATATCAAATTTACGTTTGAAAGAAAAGATTTACTAAATATTTATGCAAATGCAAAGCCATGTAGCTTTTTTTCACTTGAAAGTTATGGATGAAAACTCATTCTATCTATACATAGCCAGGTTCCATTAATTTCCAAGGCAGGACTCAATTCAGTTCTCAGTTGAGTCTATGGGAGGATCTAACTGACACCAATCTATATTGGACTGGACGGTCTAGTGGAGAATACAGTGTATGCTAATTACTGTCATGATGATGTAGCAGAAGACCTGCTTCGTGCACTATTGTAGATTCTACCCAAAATATGCAGCTGCCCAATACTTACTTTTATTAGTCTCATATGTATTGTTGCTATATGCATTGGTTACATTTTTATAGACTCTTTTGAAACTTGATCTCACTCCGATTGAAATGAGTGACTAATTATGTTAAATAATTGAGGAAAATAACTGAGCAAATATTTCAGGAAAATTTACTAAGGATTGGGACAAAATGTTCTGTTCATCACCAAGATAATACCAGGGTAAGGTAGGAATTAGAACAAAACAGATAATGTCTCTTTCCCGAAGATGCATTTATTAACATACAACAATTTTCCTATGTTACCCTTTCTCTTTAAAAAAAACCATATGAAGTGCATTCTCAACCCTCAAGTCGACCTTTAACAATCTTCACTTTTGTACTTGCAGAATTTTCTTGCATACAATAAAACTGCCAAATCACACTTCTTTTAAATTATTTTTTTGTTTGTTTTTGTATATTTAATGTATTTCTGTCCTTAGTCATTTCATGCCCCTGTGGAATTTTGTCTGGAAACAAGCAATTCAAGGACTTCATCCACAGTTATTGACTTATATTTGGGGAAAACATCTATTTTTTCTAAAACTGAATTCAAACAATTAGGGGTCAACTGATGTAAAGGATCAGTTTATATTCAGAACAATGCCATACTAACCAATATAGTTTCCCCAGCATATGTAATGCAAAGCATCAGATTTCTAATCAGTTTCAAATCAGCTTTTCACTTTGCACAAAAAGTTGGATGCACATTATATTTGAACGAATACAAAATTTAGAAACTGATTTTTACGAATTTGTCCACCAGTAGAGTAAGAATGGGATAAAAAGAATACTTTGCACTCAAAAGCTTGGATAACTAACTTAACTACACATTTGGCCCAATAAAAGATACCACCCTACAAAATCCTTGCCTGTTGCATAACTTCTGAGCCATCATAATAACATCATTCTTACACTAACATAAGAAGGTAATTAACAGGGCTGGAAAATGACAAAGAAGGTTTCTGCAATTCAGCAGAAACTCTCTGCTTTTTTTTCCTTACTACTTTTCCATTACTCAAGATTTCTTCTTGTATTTTTCATCAGATTATATCTGCAGGGGGCATTTTACCATTTACTTGTAGGCCCATTCACTGTGGGACTCGGAAAGCCTTCTTTTCTTTGATTCTCTTGTCAGCACAGTTACAATTACAGTAAATCTTTTTCAAAAGTGGTAGCCTTAAGGCAGTAAGCAGATGTTGCTCAAAGCTGTTCTCCATACAGGAGAAGAGAAGGACAAGTTATAGTTAGAAGACAGGAAATGAGGAAAAGTTTATCTAGTTCTGTTTGTAGAACATTCATTCTAAATTATTTCATAGAACGTAATATATGAAGCCAAAATCATCAACTGCATGGCAAGAATGCACTTAGCAACCTGTAATATACTGAGAAAAGGTTCTTCCCAAACATAATCTATTTTAGGGGTATAGCACTATTGTGTTTAATGAAATATTGTACATTTTCCCTTGGCTCTGCAATGCTACAGGAGGTAAACTTTTCTGCAATGTCAGTACAATGATAATCATCACCCCACAGCTTTCCCCATTAAAATTCAATTGAAATTCAATAGGGAAAGCTGTGGGGTCTCGATTGTTGGCACTGTTGAAAACTTTACCACAGCAGGCAGTAGGGAGCTAAGGAGAAAATATCAATATGGCCAAAGTAGCACTCTGAAAAAGCATAGTATATTAAAGAGATTGCAGTAAACACCGCCCTCTCTCCAAACTAACTATATGGACCCTCAAAATGGCCTGTAGAAAGTCTCTATAAAAGCAAATTGAAAGTATTTTTATGAATTGTTTAAAATAAAGGTTGGTTAACCCTTTAAAGTAACCATTTGACACTCAGTTCTTTCTTTACTCACTAGCCAGTTTGTGAGTTCAAATTTAATTTTCCTTAGAGTTACTGATGACCCTGAAAACATGATGTGCCAAGCAGTTCTCCACAGTCTTCAAAACCCTAATGAGCTATTGTTAAAAGATAAATTATTGAAAAATGCTATTGTTTAGGGAAGTCACTTCAAGTGGACATAGAGAAGAGAGAATTTGAGAAATAAAGTGAAATGTATGAAAGTGATTTCATTATTTCTAAAATTAGGTATATCAAGCCAAACTGGTTTTCTTATTTTTTTAATTATCTCTTATCAGCAATTCTGTCACATATGGCAATGTAGAAAAAAAAATATAGGTGAGTGTCTTTAGTCTTTTAACTAATATTTTAGAGACACTGGGTAGAAATCTATTTCCTTTCACATGTCTATATTACATTTTTCTAGTCACGTAGGCTGTTGATAGATGTGGAAAAAAAATGGCACTTTACCTTTAGCTTGGCACATTCCCACCCTGAGCACAGTGTATGCCAAGAAGAGGAGCTGCCTCATTTTATTCCGGCTTTCCCAGCATCTGTATAGATTGGGTGCTTCAGTGGAATTTTTTGGAGCTGATTCAATCAGCTCTTCAATAAAAGCACCAAAAAGTCCTGCTGAAGCGTGCAATCTATATAGATGCTGGGGAGCTGTATCAAACTAAGGCAGGTCCTCTTCCAGTAAAGCACCAGGTTATTTTTTTCCTACATCTGTCAGTGGTCGTAAGTAGCATTTTTGGCATGCACATTTAATTTGTAATTCTATTACCCTGCCTGGCAGATGAATAAGTATGTGCACTTATAGACTAAGCATCTTAAATAGGCTGCACACTAGCTCCGTGGGTATGTCCCATTGCAGACATGTATATGTTTCTAAGTCATGAAAATGTAGCCGAATAGAAACCCATGACTAATCAGTGTTAGACACCAGAAGTACAAGAACAGGCCCTTAATTCTAGCTTCAAGCCCTCTTTCTAATGGGGCAGAAACTTCTCAACTATTCTTCCTCCATTCTATTCAATGACTATTAAATACACGGTGCAGTGACTCAACTTCAAAAGTTAAAAAATTAGAGTAATGCCTAAATTGTAATGTGGTGGGTACAACTCAGTGTCAGGAAGTTAGAGGAATGCTGCTTCAAGCTTCTATGAGAAGACATGGCTTAACACCTGGAATTCTCCTTCCTGGGCAAGTGTCCTAACCATCTAACTATGGAGCTAAAATATGCAAGTACCCGTCTCCTTTCTCTGGCTTTTTTCAAACCTACGTTTAGGTATAGGCACTTGCTGCATAGTCCACTGTGCATGTTTTGTTTATGTGCATGTGCATAAGAACCAACAGTGCAAAGGGAGGGCTAAAATGCCCTAATGCATTGAAAAAAACACTGCCACTAGAATTTCATCCATTATGTACTCATTTTTTTCTGCTTACAGAAGTTCTTATTCTAGTTCTGTCTCCAGAGTTTAGCATAAAGTTCTTTCTTTAAAGAACTATCAGGATCCTGAGCAGTACATGCAAATAGAAACTCAAAAAGGCTATGAAAAAATTCCATTAAAATAGACCATATCTTTCTATCTTTGAATGGATATGCATTATGTGTCCATTTTAGCTTATCACATCACATCCACATTCTCACAATATCTTACTATGTAGACAGCCACTTAATAAAAAGGAAGATTATTCAGAATCCTGTGGTGTGACATTATCTAACTGAATCACGAACACAGCCTATATTTTCCTCTACTAGGCATTTTTACACTTACATAAAACCTCAGTTTAGGAGAAGCTGTATCACTTGAAGAGTGATTTATAAAGAGAAAATGTATAAAGAGAATTTGGACCATACTAGTTTAAAACAAAGAAATTAATTTCACTCAGCTACATACTTACTAATGTAACAACTTAATGTATTAAATTATGAATGATTTGTTTAAAAGTCTGTGGGTCAGTACTAAGTGGAAAAAAAGGAAATACCAAAGTATTTTCCTAAATGTGCATTAGGCAAACCATGAAATTGGAAAGACTTAATATCCTTTAGGGCTTGGCATCTGATAATCTATGATTTATGTCACAATGAAATATATATAGCTGTACAAAACTGCTGATAAATAATTTGCAGTATTATGTAAGGGTAACTCATATTAAGATTACGTTAAGAGCACAAAAAACCTGAACACTTGCATGTTCAAGCTCATTAACAAGTGCAAAATGTCCTTTAGACATCTTAAAGTTATACCACTCAAGGTAAGGATTATTCTTGAATTGTGGTAGGCAGTTTGATTTAGCTTAACTTTTAAGTGTTTTGTGGAGATAAACTGGCTAACTTCAGGTCCTTCTGTATCCCAGGAGGCCTCAGGGGCCATGCTGACCTGACACTGCAGGAGTGAGGCAGGGAGCACGCAGCAGACCCAGCTTGGGTCCCTCCCAGTGGGACAGGGAAGGAGGAATTAAACTCCTCTCTGGCCAGACCTTCACCCCCACCCCTGCCTGTCTCTTCTTGTCCCTGCTTGGCTGCAGAGCAGAGAGGCAGGGCCAGCCCTTTTCTGCTGGAGCAGAGAACCCAGCCCAGGAGCAGGCCAGGATGCCAGGGGACTCTGGTTTAAGTTAAAACAGGAAGGGGTCTGAGACAGACACTGCATAAACCGGTTTGAGCTCAATCATTGAAGTGTGATACTACATTCAACCAGGTTTACCTCAAACCAGTTCTGGCCATTTTGAAACTGGTTTATGTGCATTGAATATCTGTTCTGTTACAGGTTTAAACCAGTTTCTGATCACTTCAACCAGTTCATGTGTAATGTCTGTCCGTAGCCCTGATGACAGGCCAGCTAGTGGAGTAGCAGCTGGTGAGTAAGGAAAGGGAAAATTGGAGAAGAGATATGGGGAGAGGAGCTGCCAGGTCTCTGGGGGCCCAGCAGAGATACACAGGGAAAGCACAATAGGGGGGAAGCAGGGTGAGGAGCTGCTGAGCTGCAGGAAGGCGTAGTATCACACACACACACAACCCTACTACACAAACACAGTCCCAGCCATCTCCATCAAGCAGCCCAGGCTTGGGGGTGGCAGCAGCAGTTGGGAGGGGTTCATCCCTGACTAAGCAAGGATGCATGGTGCCAGGGATCTCACAGGAAGCACCACCTCCCCCTATCACTACTATTGGCAGCAAAAAAAGCCAGAGGTATGTATGCATGCATACACCTCCTCCCCACTGTCACTCATGGAGCAACAGAGGAGGCTCCTTGCATGCTTCTGGGCTCCATGCAGCATTACAGTCACGGACAACCCCTTCCCCACTGCTACTGCCACCTCCAAGCTCCACCTGTGCTGCTTAGCAGGGAAGACAGCTATAGGCAAGTCTGGGGGGCGGTGTTTGAAGGTAGCTATCGGGAAGTCTAGGGTTTGTGTGAATGTGTGTGTGTGTGTGTGGATGTGGGGAGTATTACTGCTAGACAGCCATATAAGCAGGACAGGTATGGAGCAGATTTGGAAGCTTCTAGCCATGCCTCTGCTCAGGAGTCTTCTTGTAGCAGGTCAGAGCTACATGCGTTACAGGTGAATGCAACTGCTGGCAGAACTTTATCTTTAACAATGACCTAACATTCCTTAAAGTTAACACATGCTAATTTTAAGGTGCAAGCTCACTCTTAATAAGAACTATGATGTTCCCTAGCATAGCTCTTTGGTGTTAAAAAAGGCTAAAGCTAGAAGAAAATGAAAATAATTCAGATTTTTTCCCCCTGTTATATGAAAGTAGTAATTTAGCACATCTGGTGATACTGCTACTAAAGCTGTAAAGCTTAAAGCATTATTTCTTTGACCTTATTTTTTTCAGACAGAAAACATTTTTCAGAGCTATGAAGTCAGAAAAATTTGTATGATAAATACAAAATAAAAGAAAGGTACAAATACAAATAAGAAAAAGGTACAAATACAAAATAACAAAATGTAAAATAATCACAAGAGATTTGATATGTATAGCTGATGAATACCAAAGTCAGCAAGACTTTTCTGAGAGAGAAAAGTTAGGATTTTTTGTTAATACACATCATATGTCATTTAAACTTTTAACAATGTTGGAAAGGAGATAATCAATGTCATGTTTCAGAAACATTATTTCCCACCAAAATACATTTTAGCTTGCACCTAAACACCATCAATGGCCTCTGAAAAAGGTTTGGGCAAATTAAAATGTTAATAGATGATTCATAAAGGAACTCTTAGAAGCAGTAATGAATGTTTAAGCAATAAAAATTTGTGTAATATTCCCTCTCTGGAAATTATTTCCTAATTAGGCCCCCGGGAGATGTTAATTTAAACATGCACTGGGATTTGGGGAATTTTATCCCAAATCCCCAATATTTCCTGCAATGCTACTTGTTCAAGATGGAACATGGCAAGACATTGAAATTTTGGGATCCAGGATAAAAATTCCATAGATCCCATCATTTTTCCAGATGTTTAAAGATACATCTTGCATTTATGTTAAAGCTAAATAAAGATACTACCAGTCCACCATGCTGGGCTGAATGCTGTGCCATAAAGATCCTGCATTCAGTGTGTAACAAGTTTATGGCTGGTTGGCCATTTTTATTGCATAATAATTTAGTTGAAAAGGTTAAATGTTACAACTTATCATATTATAAATATAACATTGTCTGGAAAATTAAAGTGAACAATATCTGATACATCACTAATAATTTATTTCAAGGGCCTTGCTTTAGTCTTTTATCTGTGTTCTGGTGGCTCTTGGATGTTGCCTTCATAACCAACTCAGAGCCTAACATATACTTCAAATCCTATTAGCCATACTGAAGTAGAGAAAGGACAAAGGTATCTCTATCAGAAATATTTCTGATTTAAAGTATAATTTTCTTGCTATACATGATTTTTTTTGGCAGAATTAATCATGCCAAACTGTAATACAGTTCTCTAGACCTCTGTCTCATGGGCACATCTACTTATGCATATTAATACAATGCAATAAACTCTGGTGCTTATCACTCCAGTCTTTGTTGTTCCCAGGTGTCCCGTCTACAGATGCACCTGGACCTGCAGCATGATGAGCCAGGTTCGAGCAGCCCCAGATGGCAGGGGATCCCAGGGGTCAGCCTGCCAGTCTGGGGCTGCTCCAGTTCAACTCAGTGTGCTGAGGAAGGGCTGGCTGGGGCACAAGGGTACTTCAGTGCAGGGGCTAATCAGTGTCTATGCATAACGGTTAAGAGACGCCTTGGCACAGCTTGTGTTGAGCACGTTATGAGCACGGGAGCAGGGAGTTACCCCTGTAGTGCGGGAAAAGTTTCGGTGCAAGATCAGAGCCCACCAAAACCTTGCAGCTGCACCAGCGAGTGCACACTTGCTATTGGCTCACGTTAAAGTATCCATACGTGTCGGTCAGTAATTGGCTAGCTGACCCAATAAGAGGCTTGGGCGATGCCAGCCAAGGTGGAGAAGGAGAGCTAGGACGCGCATGAGGAAACATCCATGTGCATTTCCAAGCCACACGCAAGGCCTGATCAGCCAACAATGACTCCCCACCAGATTTATCCGACGCCCCATACCCTGCGTGAGTGTGAGCTTTTGTGTGCCCGAGTTCCTACTTGAGTTTTGTAACTTCAAGAAATGTGCCTACAGCCTAAGGACTGTAAGTAAAGTTTTTCTGCTTCCAACAACCCGCGTGTCTAGCGCTCTAATTCCACACTCCATCAGCGGCTCCATTCTGCCAGCGTTTCTCAGCCCCCATATGGCGTCACGAACAGGATTATCAGTACACTGGGAAGACGCAATGGAGCTGGAATTAGTTGAGGGTTGTCCCTGGCGCGTTGGAAAACGACACGTGCTAGATGCCGCGAAATTGGAAGCGCACATCGCTTACCATCAAGTGGGTGGAACAGGTAGAAGAGTTGTGAGCAGTTGCCTTTCGCTTGAGGGAGAAGGGGACCCAGCGAAGGAGTGGGAACTGAGCCTCCACCCGAGAGCCTTCGGATGTATGATGGGGAGCGAGAGGGTTTGGTTTAAACCCCGAGAGCAAGGGGGCAGCAAATCCTCAGCCGAGCAGGAGCTGAGTGAAGAAGATGCAGCTCTCAGGTCAGGAGTTCGCTCGCTGTATGCGCTGTGTGTGGGAGAGTGAAGGACCAGCACTAATAAATGTAGATATGCTGTTATTGGAATCAGGGTAGCCGGAGCTTTCGGAGCTCCACAGACAAGCGGAGAGAAGCCGCTTCGTGTCTGAAGGGACTGGCACAGTGTTAGAGAAGGGGAGAATGCTGCAAGTAATGTTCAGCACGGTCACAACCCTTATTTGGGAAAGGACTGAGTTGGAAGCCCGATTGTGTGCCGTACATGTGGTTAAATGGGTTGCAGCTGTGGAAAAAAGCTGGAGTCCCCCATCATCGCAAGATGGCAGCGAAATGGAAGGGGGCCACCACGGAAGGGTTGAGAAGGAGGGCCGAGTTCCCCGCAGCGGGGCGGAAGCAGCGACTCCACCCCAAGCCTGCAGGGCAGAAGTAGCGACTCCATCCTGAAGTATTCCCACAGGCCTACCCCTGGGCCGTAACCAGGATACAATGGGCTGATCCTTGGGCCGTAACCAGGAACCAGTGAAAAGCATCCTGCAACTGAGTGTCTCATCAGATGCAGCGACAGCTCGAGCAACCACGTACCCTGTGGCGACGGGGGTAAGGACATGAGTGTGGCCTGCATTCCTGCCAGCGCCTATCACGTCAGGACCTGGACTGAAATTTAGGCCTTATGTAAAAGGTCTAGAATAAGAACAGTGGAAATGCTGGCTATGTGGATCGGACGTCTGGTTGTGGAGTTCGGATCCGATTTTGTGGATCAGAATGAGGCAAGCTCTTTAGTTAGACGAGCCTCGTGGAGTGGAGGACATGCTGCTGATGTCAACATAGTCAGGTATAATTTTTACTGGCCAATCTTGCTTCCAGCACTTGTTGCAGGTCAAGCCAGTCAGAGAGTTATATGCGTGGCATGAAGGAGGACCATCGAGCGTCAGTGTGGAGCAGATCTTACAAGGAATCATCAGAGTTTCTTTTTGTACGTGGAACCTGAGACAGCACGCACTGGGACTGTCACCAGCCCAGCAGCAGGAACTGTGGCCTCACCATTACCTGCAAGATCCGGGAGCTGTTTGAGTTATGCTGACAAGCATTGATGCCCGTGTTGAAGTATACGGAGGAAGAGCTGCAGTTATTCTCCGAATTTTGTTGAATCCCTTAGTCGGAGAGCCTACAAATGATTTCTTGAGGCAGTTACTGCGACTGCAAGCCTTGGTAAAGCCGGGTTGAAGAGAGTTCAGCGACCCAGAGCAGCATCGAGCACACGAGTCAACCCTGTGATGACTTCAACCAATGCAGAGGACACCGAAGGAACGCAAAATGTTTAGGTTCCTGATGCGGTACTCCAGGCTCACCAAGCAGCAGTTGAGAGTGCTAGGCGATGAGGGCCAATGGAACCTGGCCTATGAGATGG
>JAGPOW010003642.1:38712741-38722813 GCA_030014935.1 Caiman crocodilus
TGATATTGCAAAACATCAAAGTCGTGGCGGGCGAGACAAAGGGGTAAAGGGAGGACCTGCAGGAACTACACACGACCCAGGGGCCCATCGCGGTCACAAGATACAAAATTAGGGTGTATCTTCTGCCATCTCTTTTAAGAATTCATGAAATGCACAGGAGTCTATCCAATTTCATTACACATGCTTCTAAAAAGATTACATAACTATGGTAATACTTGGTCTGACCTTGATAATTCCCAAAGAGTTATAAAATTGAAGAGTCACTAATACAACAAGAGTTTTTCTGCCACAGTATATTAGCATTATAATTTCCATTAACAAGAACATTTTGGAATGTCTGTTCTCTTTGACTTCCAAGGCAACAGCTCTGAAAAGCATAAATTCTACATTACAGAACACAACAGAGCAGCTTGCAAAGAATGCTTCTTTATTTGGATATTAAATTGACTATCACACATTTTTTTATCAAGCTCTGCCTTAATCAATGTTACTGTATAATTATTTTTTCCATTAGTTGTGATCCTTATAGCTATTTTTAGCATCCTTTTATGACACTACCTTTTCTAGATAAATGTAATTTCAAATGGAATGCCAAAAGATCTATTTTTACCTATTGTCTGTCAAAGACATTGCCTGGTATTCAGCTCAGAATTAACCTGTCAAAAATGACTTGAATGGTTTGATTTAAGGATGTATCTGCTCAGTTGTATGCAATATGAGATGCATCTGTTTATAAATTTTAGGACATTTTTTCTTAAAAGTACAGTCAGTATTTGGAAAGCATTCTGTTGATTACCTAAAGATGATCAATAACAAAAGCTTTCCAACTTTTCATAATTTTTGCTATTTGATGTGTCTAAGACAGATTTACTATCTGTCCAATCAATACCAGTAAATGTGGAATACAAAACTTTTCAATGGAAATGCTTTAAAATATAGTTTATGAGAGTATATTATGACATATACTATGTAGATGGTAATATTTAAAATAATGTGATTAGATAGATAAACTGTGCCAAAACTAGTATTTATTAAATTTGCATTAAAGGGTACTTTAGTGTTGATCGTAATGTCTTTAAGTTAGCACTGTATAATAAAATTCCCAGTGAGTGTATCATTATGTGTTTATATTATTCTATAGAGTTGTACCTGCATTTTACAAAATCAATAAAGACAGAGGGCCAGAGACAGATAGATGTGACAAATAAGATGCTACATGTCTAGACAGTAACATAACCTTTTTATCCCTATTTACATATAATCTTCAATGTGGAAAGGATATTCAACTGGATTAACCCTTCTTTCATGAATATATAAAGGAAAGGTAAAAGTCTGTTTAGTAATAAAAATGAGCATTTTTAAAATTCTGAGTTAGCTACTTTCAGGAAATTTCTTATGCAGATTACCTGCTCTTTCAACATTGGTTCTACAATGTTGTGTTTAGTCTTTAATTACAGAGATTATTTTGGATTGCTCTATAAAATATGATGTTACGTAGTCAATAGTATAAAAAATTCTGCCACATGGTAATTACAAAAAAAAAAAAAAATCTAACAATGATATCTCAATTCTATTTCCCAGTACATCTCACTGTGTTGCCTTCACAAATATAACTTATGTTCTCTGTCATCTACTAAACTTATTTAGAGGAAACCAACAAAAACAGGTAGGTTTTATAAAAAATTTACAGACATGTAAAATCACTACTGTGGTAATGCAGAACAGTTTATAAATGTCTAACTAAGATAATGTCTATAAAAGTCTAATTAAGCAAGGTGTAAAACCATACTTTAGAACTTCCCCATGTAAGCAAAATAAAAGAGACAGCAAAAAGGATAAGCTTTGGGCACATGTTTACAGACAAGTTTCTGACTCCAAGTCTTTTCCCTCATGTTAAGTCACATGAAACTTTTCAACATATACTTATAGAAACAACCCAACATAAAGTCCTCCCCACAGCAGTAGCAAATTAAAAATACAAAGGCATGAAATACAAACAAAAGGACAGTGCACTCCAAAAGACACAATATTTCCAGGTGAGCTGAATAAGCAGTACCGTAAGTAGATTTGCCAAGAAGCATGTTAAGGGATTTCCCAGAATCATTTAGCAAGACTCCTTTATTATTATTGTTGTTGCTATTTTGTGAAGTGCTTGCAACCCTAAAAATATACTGCATAAATAAACTTTACTTAAGAAACTAATCAATGAGAGGAACTCTTACAGTCCTGAGGGTATATGTAACAATTTACAAATAGCATCAACTTGGGAAGAGAAGCAAATGTAGCTACTGTTTCTCAAAAGGTAAGGATGTAGAATACTGTAAAGATATCAACTGGGATCCTGGTTTTATCTGATAATTCCCTCTGCCCTGCCCCCCCGCTAATTTTCAGGTTAAAAAAGTAACCTAAAATCTACATTTTTCTGTGATTAAAATGAAACACCACAATCTATGTATTAGTGGTGTTTCATTTTAAACATGGAAAAATGTGGATTTTGGGTTACTTTTTTAAATCTAAAAATTGGGTTATTTTTTTTTTAAATCAGAGAAAACCAGAATCCCTGGATATCAGGCTACATTTTCCATAGGGCTCTGATGTCATGGCTGTACATTACAAGGGTAAATACTACATGTAGACATCCTACATACAGACATTACACTTGAAGGTTAGGCTGCCCGATCTAACTCAGTGATTCCTCACTTTAATATTCCTCTTCATATGAATTCCAGAGCAGTGCAAATGTTCCTGTGATCTGATCTAAAATTATGCTGCTTGATTTATGCCATGCCATTGTAGTTTGGGTATTGCTTTTAAAGACAGTTGCTAGTGCCAGGAACCCAATCTAAGTAAGTTTGGTTAGAGTGAGGAATGGGTGGGATTGGGGGGGATGGGGGGGTGAAGGGGAAGGCTAGTGAGTCTTTGGGGAGGGGTTGTGGGATCTGGGTGGAGAGGCCAAAGAAGGTATGAGTGTGGAGAATTCTCCACTAACAGTATGTATAATGCTGGACAAGCGACAAGTAGAATCACTGTTTTGAATGATAGGTACAAATAAAAGAAGGCACACTGAAACCCTGAGGTCTTACAGTGCTCACAAAAGATGTCCAGCCTTGGGCTGTGGTGGGCCTCAAGGGGGAGATATTATGTTTCTGTTATGTTCATAATTACATGACATAATTGTGGGAAAGTATGCTGCCAGACTGACAGACACAGAACATATTGTAAACATGTAGTAAAACTAGACATGCATTGTGATTAGCAGATTCAACAGAAAGTAATTTAGCATTCACACATGCATATTCAACACATCCACATATCTCACAGGAGCCAATTCCAGAAATGAGGGGTCAACTGCTGAAAATTACACATTTTTGGCCAAAAGTACTAGATGCATTATTGGTATATGCAGGAGGGTGCTCTGGACTGACTATAGGAATCATGAAAGGGCATAAGGAACAAAATAATCCCTTGGTTGTGTAGGGCCCAGGCCTTTTAAGGCCTAGTCGGTGAAAAACAGAACTTTGAATTTCACCTGGAAAATTCATAATCAACTATATTGAAGGCTACTGAAAAAAAAAAAAAACCCTAGTAATTTCAGCAGGCCGCAACTTTCCCTGTCAGTCTCCAGCGGAAGATTGTCAACCAAAGCCACCAACAGAATCTCCTTCTCAAAATTTAAATTTGAACTGCTACTATAGGCAAAAGGAATCCATTGGAGATAGATGCACTCTTATTGACATTTCCAACCTGACTCAAAAAAGTACTTCTTGGAAATTTAGTTGCCTAAACTGAAATATTAGAAGGTGCCTCCCTACATTTTGAAGGTAGCCCCATCATATGTTGGCTTTTATGTCATCACAACCAGTGTTTTTTTCAGTTCTACTTCTTGGAAATGTTTCTATATACAGATGTTCAACTGCACAAACAACTGAGTATGCAACTACCAGTTCTAGATGTAAAATAATAAAAATAGCTATTTTAAAAACATTGGGCACTGACAGACATGAAAGAGAGACAAAAGCTCAGCACTTTACCGGAAGAGGCAGCGTATTAATTCAGCCCAGCTCCCCAGTGTCTGTATAGATCAGGTGCTATAGTGGGGCTTTTGGTGCTTTTCTAATAGCTGATTCAAGCAGCTATTAGATAAAAGTGCCAAAAAGCCCTGTTGAAGCATTTGTCTATACAGACATTGGGCAACCTGGGCCCAACTAACGTCATATTTTTTCTGGGCGTGCATTGTGATCAACAAAGGGTGTGTCAAGCTTAACATGCTATTCCCACCCCCCACCTCATAGGTCTGTAAGTAGCCATAGTCTCCTGCATTTTTGCAGCAAAGATTTGATTTGTAGAAGTTGAACCATATTGAAGTTTTTTCTGCAACACATACCCACATGCTTAGATACCATTGCAGAGACCTGTGGCAGACTAAAGAAATGTTTCTGTTAGAAGAAAAACAGTTTAACATTTTATACTATAGGAATACAAATGATGAACTGAAACAATTGCTGCTAACAGGATTTTCTTCCAGTGATCAGAGCATAAAATATGTACTTGTAAGCAGAGAAAATGTGGTTTTACTAACAAAATAAAAATGCTACCTGGAGATGTAATTTTCTCCTGTTCAGAATTTAAATTGAGGGAAAAACAAGTGAATGCAGTTCACCTTGTTAAAATGATGCAATTAAATATGCATAAAGTATAACAGGAGCAGAGTTTCTCTTGCTAAATATTTTCTGTTTGAGTTATACTTCTAGGCTCCAATTCAGCATGTGCATGCAGTTAGGCAGTTCCCTTTGTATCCTGCTAGAATCAAAGCCAAAATGAGCAAATGCAAGGTAAACAGAGGAACACAGAATGCTGGTAAATCTGTGAGCCTGTCAGTAAATGGATGAGGGGAGAGTAGAATAAAATCATAGTTAACAAAAATTTAGGGGAATGGGAGGGAAATTGTGGATGCTGGAAGGAACAGGTAAAGGCTTTTTTATTTTTAGAGAAAATAAAGAATATTAAGTATAATAACCAAAAATGATGGAAAAGCATCATAATCACAATAATCAAGATTAGTGAATGGTATAAAGGATTTTTTTAACCTCAGAAAAGATAATTTTGTGTAGCCTGAGAATAACAGTTTAGTAGTCTGAACTCTAGTAATAACCAGGAATGTCTTAATTACAATTTGGACCAACAGAGCATACAGCAGCTCAAATAGAAGCAGTGCAAATTTGAGATGGGGTTTTTTGCTTCAGTGCACGTGGCTCAGACATGACTTTGGTGTGGAGCAAATTGTGCCACTTGGGGCAAAATAATCCTGCCTGGCTCCTCCCAGATCTGCAGCCAGGGGGAGCTAGAGCCTGGGGCCAGCACCTGTGCTGTCCCCAACAGTAAAAAAAAACACCCTGGCAAATAGCTCAGGGTGACTCACTCTCAGGAGCTTCTGGGGCCCAGCCAGTTGGTAACTGGGGACACTACTCCTTGTGACCCCAGCACTGCAGCTAGAGCACTGAAGCAGCCCTGAGAGTTCCCTGCATACTTTACCCACTGCGGCAGTCTGGCAGTGAGGGCTGCTGCCTGGCTGTGACCTGTTGCACACCTGCCAGACCTGGAGGGGGACTGCCCCTCGAGGCCAGCTGCCAGTGGACTGTGATTGCACTACCACCATGCATGCCCCCTGCCTGGCCATCTGAACAGCTATTGCCTGGAAGATGTTCCAGGTGTGGTGGTCTGCTTTGAACTATCAAAGCAGGTTCTCCTGGGCCCATTTGGCCAGGAGGGCAGCCACAGCCAGTTGGGTCCAAGATGCCAGGTCTGAGCAGGCAGGCTCCTGCCACTGGCCTCCCTAGCAGGAATTCTGGTGTTGCCTATTGGAAAACCAAAAAATCCCTGATGAAAAAAGTCACTCTATAAAATGCCTGCAAATCCATGTTCCTCCACAAGTAAAATAAAAGACCAATAAGAGAGAAAAAGAATGTAAGACAGATCAGTTGGACAATGTTTTATTGATATATCTACAGTGTTAAAGTTTCTTATCATAATAATACAGTGAACTCTAAATACAGGTTTCATGAATTCATGAATACATGTTTTGCTGCCCTCCCACAGGGGCGATGTCCCCCACTAGGAGGTTACAGCCCCCCAACAGAGGGATCAGCCCCCCAATAAGGGATTTGGACCCCACACAAGGGGTTTGGTCCCCCTAAAGGGGGTTCAGCCCCCATACAAGGGGTACAGCTCCCCCAACAGGGACCAAATGGCTTCTGCAGAGGCTACCTCCCCTACAAGGCCCACATGCCCCATCCCAGCTCCATAGTTGCTACCTCACCTGGCACTATCCCCCACCAGCTGCTACAGCCCCCACAATGGCTGCCTCACCCAGCTCCACCCCCTGCTTCCCCAGACCCCCTAATGGCTTCCTCACCCAGTCTTAGCCCCAAACTTTCACCCTCAGGTCCCCATGGATACCTCCACAGCCCCAGGCACCTCATTAAAACACAAACAAAAAACCCCAGAAAAAAACACAGGGAAAAAAGGGGGGGGGAAGCCTCTGCTTACCTTAGAAGCAGGGGTGGGGGGATTCCAGGGCCTCCTGGCAGAGCCCCCCAGGCAGCACAGGACAGAGGGATAGGGCAGGAGGGCCCAGCTTGGGCTGCTGGGGCTGTCACCCTGCCCCAAACTATGTGGGTGGGGCCCCAGTCAGCCAGCCAGCAGCTCTAGCTGCTGGTAAGTGCATTTTTTTAAATTTTTCTTCTTGTTTTTAAGCTATGGGGTGGGGGGGCTGGCAGGGAGAGGGGCCAGCCATGGCAGGGAGAGAGGGCCTCAGGGGGGGTTGTGGGGGGATGGGCTGGCCAAGGCAGGGATCAGGGCCTCAAGAGGGATGGCAGGAGGAGGGGCCAGCTAGGGTTGGAGTTGGGGGCCTTGGGGGGGTGGTGGTCAGTAGGTCCAGCCAGGGAAGGGGTCAGGGGGGCTGGAGGAGTGGGCAGGGCCATTGGGGTCCCACCCATGTTCTCCTCCCTCCTCCTCCAAAGCCCCCCCGCAACTCCTTACTCACCAGCACTGGAGCCCTGGTGCTGAAACATGCAGCCTGGCTATCCGTGTTTCAGCACCAGGGTGACAGGCCAACCATAGAGATGCTCTGGTAGCCAGAGAATCTCTGTGGAGGGCCCAGCCTTTGGCTGCCTCAGGGCACGGTCTGGAAGCATGCCCTGCTCTGCTTTCTTAAATTTCAATTTTTTTAAACGCCTGGATATCCAGGGGTCTAATTTTCTCCCTGTGCAGCAAGTCTGCAGTGTGGGGAACAATTTTTTGTTTCTGCACATGCCTGTTTCCCCACCTCAAAGGGGTTTGAGATGGGGCAAGAGGTATGTGCATTCTCATCTGGACACACCCATAGAGTTTTCCTGCATGTCCAACAGGAAGGAAATTATCTTTTCTGTTTTAGTTTGCTTGCTAATAGCACCAGTCCATTAACATAGGTATGAATAAGGTATGCATAACATCTGAAAGCTGACAATTAGTATAACACTAATGGAGAGCTATAACAATTGAATATTGGGCATTTTTTAATTTAATTTAAAAGTAAGTAAATAATACATGTCAAAGTTGTGTATTTAAACATTTTTCCCTACGTTCAGACCCTATTAATTAATCTAGGGGAATACCTAAATTTCCTAAAAGCCAACATATTCATAGTTTAGAAGAAACAAAGAATGATATTGGTTATAACAGAAGAGTTTCTTAAAAAGGAAACTACACATTATCAGCAGAAATCTAAGTGAAGTAGTATTATACTTTGAGGTAGAATTTAAATTGGAAAGTCACTATGTCAGCAAAAATGAATGAGTTTATATACTGAAATTCTGTTCTGAACCTTAGCTCAATTTTTCCCCTCTGATAACCTCTAACACAAGCTATTATATCAAAGTCACAATGAGTATTTACTTAGCTGGACACCTATAATAAAAAAATCCTCCTATTCTATTATTAAGTAGTTATTTTTATCTTGATAATATTCTGTTTGACAATTTTATCACTGATGGAACTTTCTCAGTTTGTGCAGATAACTTGGAATCACTTTCCCTTTGACCTCATTCTCTGCCACAAACACTCACAAGAACAAACAACATTTGTTACCCTGGGATGCTACTGTGATTCTCCTTTAGGTCTAAGGCAATTTTTAAAATTCTTTTAAAGTCTTTTGTTTTTCCCCTGTCAAGTTACACTACTGAAGTAAACATAAGCACTTTTGTTGAACTTTCTCTGTTTATTCAAGACTAGCTTTTATTTGTAAGAGAGAGCCTATGTCTGGATCCTAAAACCTTTATATAGTGAGTCTGTCAGCCAGACAGCTGGTTCAAATTATGTCACATGTTCCCAAAAAAATCAAAAGTATATGACTATTTCATAAATCTTCATGAAAAGAACTGATGGCCTAACTGCATTTTTTAAGTAGATCATAACCACCTCAACAATATTCCATTGGAGGTTTTAACCCTATAAACAGTTTTAATAAGAGAGGCCAAACATTGAATCAGTATACAGAATTAAAGTATTTCTTTATCTACAGATATGGTTTTCTCAGAAGAATAAATGTATTTCCTGGAATGCTGAACTGTTTTGCACAAGCAAGTCTACCATCTTTCATAACTACTAAAATTACTTATTTACCAAAATATGAAGAAAAAATAGAATGCTAATGTAAAATTAACAAGGACAATATAAACTAATGTGTCCCAGATCACTGATATTACAGGTATGGCTCTATTAAGGGAAGTTTACTAAAGAGAGTTACTCTTGTATGGTCTGTATTGTTTCATGTTCATTTGCCATCCAGTATAGGAAAGAATTTATTTTCCCAGCCAAACACCTTGGGCCAAATTCAGGGCCCTCTTACACCTACATACAACCACTTTTTATTACATTAGTTGACAAAGTCTACAGTTGCATAAGTCATACTGAGTACCTGGAGAAATGCATTGAAGGAGGACGGCTTACTTTAGCTTTCACTCAGCGTGTCTATACGTTCATTAATGTGCTGTAGTTACTGTGCATTAAGTTTAGTACTTGTATAATCAAGTACTAAATCAATGCATAATAACCAGCACTGGCACATGCTTTTTTAGTGACACTACTGCACAGTAACCTAATAATACCATGCAGTAGCATATTAGCACTGTTTGTGATGTGATGTACTACTGCACAGTATTATTAGGCTACTGTACAGTAAGCAAATCATGTAGACATGCCCACAGGGTATATTTATACTGAACAATTCAGTGCAGTATAAATAAAAATACCCAACCTACCTCTTTACAAGCTAACCATTCAGAGTTAGCTGTAGTACTGTGCTAGAACAGTGCTCTAATCTTTGCTAATTTTCAAAACAACTTATAGGACCAAAAAGCCACAAATTATTGGGTGCATCTCCACATTCATTAATGTGCTTTTGCTATTGTGCATTAAATTAATATCTCTAATGTGAAGTACTAAGTAAATACATATTAGGATGCCCTAATGCACAGTAACAAAAACATGCTTTTTTAGTGATGCTTAATGCACAGTAGTCTAATTTTATTGTGCATTAGCGTATTAGCATGTTTTTTGCCATGACGCTTTAATAAGCAGTAAAATAGGCTACTGCACATTAAAGCACATGTATAGATATGTCCACTGTTTCTCTGTTAGGGCAACAGAGGTGCAAAAAGCATTAGGTGTGCCACTGGATACAGATTCATAGATGTTAGGGTCAGAAGGGACCTCAATAGATCATCGAGTCCTACCCCCTGCATAGGCAGGAAAGAGTGCTGGGTCTAGATGATCCCAGCTACATGCTTATCCAACCTCCTCCTGAAGACCCCCAGGGTAGGGGAGAGCACCACCTCCCTTGGGAGCCCACTCCAGACCTTGGCCACTCTAACTGTGAAGAAGTTCTTCCTAATGCCCAGTCTAAATCTACTCTCTGATAGCTTGTGGACATTATTTTTTGTAACCCCCGGGGGCGCCTTGGTGAATAAAACCTCACCAATTCCCTTCTGTGCCCCCGTGATGAACTTATAGGCAGCCACAAGGTCGCCTCTCAACC
>JAGPOW010003642.1:38732731-38747548 GCA_030014935.1 Caiman crocodilus
TGTGACCCCAGCACTCATTCCTGCCATTGGCAGGGGGTCAGACTAGATGGCCTGCTCTAGGCCCCTTCTGACCCTAGTTACTATGAAACTATGAAACTACTATGAAGAGAATATGAAATTACTGTTGACAGTATGCAAATGCATACTGCAATATTATTTTGTGCACCCAAATTTATTAGCCTTCTGCTTTTCTGTTGATTGATTTGTTTCTTTATTATAGTACTGCAGGATGTATTCAACACATTTTAAAACAAGGATTACTAAAGCAAAATTGCTACCTGCCTTCAGATCCCATCCTTAAATTGTATTTATTATTTCAATTTTCATGAAGCAGAAGCAATAGTCTTTTCTACCACCATAGGGGAAGGTGATAGGACCCTCACGCAGATCCTGTCCTTCCCATCAGCAACACTAACAAAACTTCAGCAATTTTAACTTAAACCCCAAAAGCAGAACACCAAGCAGAAGGTGGAAAAAATGTTCTGCACAGCAATTTGTACCCCAGAATGGGAAATCAGCTATCACCAAATATCTAATATCTAGACAAAATTGGAAAGGAACTGAAACAAGACCTGTGAATCTTAATGGAAAATAGGACAGTTTGAAGAAGACCAATTGAGAGCATCTCCTGACCAGAAGAGCAGACTATCAAGCTATTATGGCATTCTCTAATTCAGTGCTTCTTAAACTTGTTATACTCAAGGCATCCCTCAGAAAATGCCAGCTCCTAGTTTTCACTTGACTTTTGGCTACAGAAAAATAATGGAGCAATTCTTCTGTTGCAAGAACTCAGAAAGGCCACAACAAGGTCAGGATGTTTTTAACTCTATACATTACTATTTGAAATCTCTGGGTTTATCTTCTGACTCATGTTTGCACATCTTACACTGCAAGTTGTATGGTACCCTGATAGCACTCTTGAAAGTATCTCGAAGCACTCTAGAGTGCATGGGTTTGATTATGACCTCACCCCTAAGTAATCCACCTCCAAAAAGAGTGCTATAACCATCAGTATACAGGGTATTCCAAAAGGAGAAATTCTCACTGTCCCTTAATGAAGCCCAGTCATGTTCCAAAAAAATGAAATATTCATCAGGTCAAAGGAGAGCAAGACAGATTTCTAAGGTATAATGGCTACAGCACTCATAAGGGAAGCAAAGAAGCCTTTGCTATAAGACCTGTTTCTGTATCTCATTAAACCAGCATTGCAAAAAAAAAAAAAAAAAAAAAGCCAAGTTTTTGGAGTAGGGACTAGAAGCCAGTCCCCTTCTATTCCAGATGAGCACCTTAACTACGGGGCTAAAAAGGAATACTTTTACTCACTGCCTGGCAAATAGCTTAGTTATTACAGCATTATTTTGGGAGCTGGAGATTTCGGTTTCCATCCCCCCATGCAAAAGGGAACTTGACTTATATGTCCCACATCCTGAGTGAATAGTGAAACCACTAAAATATTTTCTTACATAGGGATTGGCACCACAAGCAGTTGTATTTACAAAGCAAACAATTGCTGTCACTGTATTTTTGAGCAGTTTGAACCTAACAGATCAAACCCATCAAGTGAGATAGATGGAAAAGTCTGTAATTTATGGATCCTGGCAGACTTAGATGTACCACACTATTCAGTCCTGTTGAAACTAAGGGTTTTTATTCATCCACAAAAGCAGATATTCTGTTTCTGAGGAACTGTCATGAGGTTTCCATGGGCTTCAGGTTGCTAATATTAGGCAGCAGCTGAATAAAATATGTTTTTGGACTACAAGGATTATTGGAATGGAGAGACCATCTTACAGGAAAGAACTAAAGCAGCATAGTCTATTTAGTCTAGAGCAATGGTGCTCAACCTTTCAGCCCCACAGACTAGATGAGTGATACAGGCTGAGTCTTCAGGCTGGTTTGAACCCTGTGTTCCAGGATCAGGCCTGCATAGCCAGGTTGGGCCCTGTGCATCCCTGTGTTGCCTCTATATCATTCTGAACACCAGGATTGGGCTCCAGGGCCCTGCACCCTCTCCCTCTCATTCTGCATACCATGATCAGGCCCCATTGCCCCTCACAACCCCTGTCCAGTTCCCTATGCTAGGATTGGGTGCCAGGGCCCTTGCTGCCCTGCATACTACATGCAGCACACAAGACCATAGTCAGCAGGGCCCGCATGGCCTCACAGGAAGTCCTAGCACTGCCACCACCCAGCCTGACTGTAGCACAGCTCAGACTACTGCTGTGAAGAGCGTGGCACTGCCTTCCCCTTCCCCTGCTCCCTTACCTTGAGACCTGTGCAGGGGTGGGATAGACGAGGTGTGGTGGGGTTATAAAGCAACACTGTGCTCTTCCTGACAGTGGGCTGGGGTAGGCTGGGCTGGGCTGCACTGAGGTCAGGCCAGGTGGTGGTGGCACTGGGACTGGGGCTATGGCTAATTTTTGGGTACCTACAACCTCTCATGTAGCCCCACTCTCAGCGCCACCCAGTGTACCCCAGCCCCAGCCCGCAATGGCAGTCAGCCCAGCCAGCATGCAGATCTTGGGGTACATGCCCCCCCATGTCCTCCCAGGGTGCATGCACCGTGCTCCCTGTGGCCCTTGGATGAGCCGCTCATGACTCCATCCTGAACCCTAGCTGTGCAGAGCCTGCCCCTTCTCCATCCCTATTCTCTCCTTTCCCCACAGCTGCTGCAGCTGCCTGACTTGCCCAGCATTTATGGGGGGGCATTTGCTCTCCCATCTGTGTGTGGTGGAGGCAGCTGCCATTGTGGGATGGACTTTGTGCCTCGAGCCCCACTGCAGCCTGCCTGGGAGTGGCCCAATGCCATGTGCATCCTGCTGCTGGGCTGAGGCTCATCCCCTGCCTGCCCAGCAGCTGGGCACATGTGACATTGGATTGCTCCCAGGTGGGTTGCAGCATGGCTCTGGGAACAAAGCCTAGCCCACAAGGACAGCTTCCTCTGCTGTGCACAGATGGCGGGGCATGTGCCCCCCAGGGCCTCCATGAGGGTAAGCATAGTGGCAGGAGCCCTCCCTCCCTCACACCCTTCAACGAGCCCCCTGGGCTTGGTCCTCCTGCCAACCACACAGCTAGGGCCCCACTCAACTTACCCCTGCTTCTGACTCTGCCCCTCACTGTGGGGCACTCAATCTGCACCCCTGTCCTGCCCCTCCTGCATGAACTGACTTGCTGAGAGTCGGTGAAGCATGTGCATGCATGCATTCAGCCCCCAACCCCAGCCTCAGATTGACTCCAAGAGGCTCCGAGATCTACCGGTTGATCAAGATCCACCAGTTAGTGACTACTGGTCTACAGTAACTAAGGCTGAGGAGGATATATTTAGCCTCTATCAATTCATGAGAGGTTAAACACCAGGGAGGGAGAACTATTTAAGCTAAATCATGAAGTTTTATCTTAAGCAAACAAATTGATTCCCAAAAAGAGTTTAAAAAATAAATAAATATAAGATCAAGTTTGATCATCATATCAAAAGGGACTGTATGTCATGATTGTCTGATAGATGAGGGGACAGCATTGACCCAGGAAGTTACTTCAGTCTATGTACATAAGCCTTGTTCTAGAAAGGAGTCAATTTCTAGAGCAAGAATCCTTCCTCCTAACATTTTAATTGAATGAAATATAGTAGATGAAGTGGCAAAAAAATGATATAATTGTATACATTTGGGAAAGCAGATAGCAGTTATTATACTACCTAATTAACTGTAAATGTTTAAAAGAAAATTCCGCTAATATCATCCTTCAGTATCTAAATACAAACAGCTTAATGCAGAGTTACACATTTAAACAAAAGTTGAATAATTTGCAAGCTGTTGGGCTTCTTTAAGGACCTAATTCTAGTTTTAGGCATTCATGCTTAAAAGAATCTTGGGACTAACCATTAAGAAGAACACTGGACTTCAAAAGCGGGCATTTCAGTTGACTCAGATTAGTAGGTAAGATCCCATGGGTAAATAAAGGGGTCCATAGGATTTACTCATCATAAGAAACATGCTATTCAAGCCTCAACAAGAAACTACTCCAACATGGTGGAAAGATAAAAACAGCTGTAGGAGACTGAAGTTAGTCACAGACATTGCACACAACATGTGTTAAGCAGGAAGAAAGAGTTCTAAAGCTGTAACTGAATAGACATTCATGGCTTTTTGAATGCTGTAAAATGGTGGATTTTGCTTTAAGGCTGCATACACATGCCTTAAGTCAACTTAAAATATGGCAATTTCACTAAGTCAACTTAAGCCACTGAAGTATACATATGTACATCTCCTTGACATGTGGTGCAGACAGAAGTAAAGCTCCCAGCATTAACTCAGAATAATTCTTACAAACTGCTCCTAGACATTACCTCAAACCAAACAGAAGTTCACTGTTGATTCCTGGTGCTCTCCAACTGCTGCTGATGGGTGGGGTGGGTGTATTGGAGCCACCCCCTACCTGGGGGGAGAGGGCTGCAATATACCACCCCACCTTTTGGGGTGGGGGGGAAGTTGAAAACCCCCAAGACTGAACGTCCTCTGCTCTTTTTCTCCCCTCCCATTCTGAAAACAGTGACAGGCTGGGAGCTCTACATACACAAGTTACAAAAGATGCTACATTTTGAAATAACTTTATCTGATACCTTATGCAATGAGGGGCCAATTTTTCACCCAACTGGCCATTTTTAAAACTGTTTGCAACCATGTACTTGTGTTTGGTCACAGCTATAAACTGTTTTTTGTGGCCAGATCCAGCAAATATTGTCACTTCTGTCTGCACCCTAAGTTAACTCTTGATGGATGTGTCCTCACCTAATGTGTTTCTGCTACAGCACTTTATCAAACACCTTTGCCAGATCCCAGATGGTTAACTTAAACTGTGGTTACCACCATCCTAGGTGGCATTGAACAGGGCTGCCCACTAGCCCTGGACAAAGCTCTCTGCTCTACCTGAGTGCCAGGCCAGCCCCACCTCCTCAGCTGTCACTGACCCTATTCAGTGACAGCCTCTGAACCTAGGTCAGCACGCAGGTACGCAGCCTGGCAGGGAAGGGGGAGGACATGGGGGGAATGGGGCTTTGTGTCCCTACAGCCATCCTGGGCTGAGGATGCATTGCAGCCCAGCCAGGGGGGCTTCAGGGTCTTTCTTCCAACAGCTGCTCCTGCTGTTGCAGGATACCACAGCACATCCTGGGCAAGGGGGCTGTGGAGAGAGAGGCCCAGGATCTCTTTCTCCCCTGCCACAGCCCTGGCTAGGCAGCAGCTTAGGAAAGCTGCAGGGAGAGGGCTCTGGGCTGTCTCTCACTGCAGCACAGCCCAGGATCAGGGGCTGTGGGGAGAAGGGTCTATAGTCTCCTCACTCCTTCCAGCCCCTTGCCATCTGGTAAGGCTAGGGAGGAGGGACTGACTGTCCCAGCAGCCTCCTGGGATGCATGCAGGAGCACCCCCAGTAGCCAGTGAAGGCAGGCTCTGAGATCCTCCACAACCCTCCCACACCTGCGGAGCAGCAAATGTCTGTTCAGTTCACTTGCACTCTAACTTATAGCACTTTACATAAAGTGTGATAGAGAGCTTCTGGCAGAGGCTTTTTGAACATCTGTACTTAGCCTGAGTGACTACACTAAGATTCTTAGCTACCTCAAAAGTCAAACAAGAAATAAGGGGTCAATGGAAAGAAAGGTAAATTACTAAGCAAGTATACCAAAGACAATCAACAATCTGCAGGGATGAAAACAAAAAATCAAAGGCAGGGGAAAAAAAATGGCAAGGGAAACTAAACACAACAAGGTGAGATCCATAAACATGTTAAACTGGGGGAAAAAAAAATGAAAGAAACCATGGGTGTGTTGCACAATGGTGAGAGCTAGCCGTTAACAGAGGACACAAAAAAGGCAGAGCTGCTCAATGACAGCTTTGCCTTAGTCTTCACAACAAAAATAAACTAGGAGCAGACAGCTCACAAAATTAATACAGACAAAGAAGAAGAAAGGCTGCAGATCGTAATAAGTAATGAATGCATCAGAGAGTTTGTGACAAATGTGAATGTATTTAAGGTGACACATCCTGACAAAATTCAGCCCAGGGTGCTGAAGGAACTGGCTGAGGAAATCTGAGAGCCATTGGCAACAATATTTGAAAAGTCATAGATATCAGGCTAAGTCTAAAGGAATCCAGATGAGCTAACTTAGTGCAGATCTTTAAAATGGGGGGGAAAAAAGAAGCTGAAAAAGTACAAACCATCAGGCTGATTTACTCAAGTTACTAGAATAAGTTATAAGATAATCCACCAGTAGAGACCAAAAGCAAAAGGGGATCACTAATAATAGTATGGATTTGGTCATATCATATTATGCCAAACCAGCCCAATTTCTTCCTTTTACAAATTAACTAAGTTGGTGAATGAAGGGAATACAACAGACAAGATAGACTTAAACTTTGGTGAGGCTTTTGGTACATGAGACATTGGTACAAGCAGACTGGAGAAATGTGAGCCAGGTAAAATTACCATTAGGTGAGGCATAATTGACTGAGTAACTAGAAGTGAAGCAAATGGATCACAGAGGTGGAACTATCAGAACTCTACATGGAACAAGGTCAAAAGGGCTAGTTTTCAAGAGGGGTTCCCTGGGGATTATTCTGGGCATGGCATTATTTAATATTTTTATTGATGATTTTACTGCAAGAATAAAGATCTTTCTGAAAAAAGTTTGCAAATGCCACAAAACTGGGAAGAGCTGAAAACACTCTGGAAGGTAGGATTATAATTCAAAAGGAGCTTGATAAATCTAAGAACTGGGCACTAGATAACAACACAAAATAGACAGATGTAGGTGGTAGTTTTGCTAAGAAGGGTCTCAGAGTTATAGTGGATCAACAACTCAACATGAATCAGCAATGCAACATGATTGCAAAAAAAAGGGAAACTTAAACTTTGGGTTGCATTATAAGATGTAGTGTACGTAAGATACAGAAAGTAATATCACTTACTTAGCACTGGTTAGGCCTCAGCATACTGTCTGTAGTTCTAGGCTTCACATATTAAGAAAGATGTGGGAAATTTTCCAAGTATTCAATAGTGAGCAACAAGTTGATAAAGGGTTTGGAATTCAAGCCATACAAGGAAAAGTTGAGAGAACTAGTTACGTTTAGTTTGAAGAAAAGGAAAATAATTGAACTTTTCAAATATTTGAAAAGGGCTCTATAAATATTTGATAGGACTTTTCAAATGTTTGGAAAGTTGCCATAAAGAAGAAGAATAACTGCCCCCTCTCATTCCAGAGGGCAGGGCACAAAGCAGTGAAATTCTACTCAGCAAGAAGTACTTTTAATAAATTGGCTCTGAAATAATATACATTGAAAGTGGACTTCCAGAAGTGAATCTGATTTTGAAGAGACATTTTACATTTTCCTCTGGGCATGCCTGGGCCTCAAACTCATCTTACTGATCAAGTCATAGAAACATGAAATCATACAATCATAGATTTGGAAGTGATATCAAGGGCCACCTAGTCCTACCCCTGCACAAATATAAGATGCACTATTCCTAAATCACCCCAAACAAATTCTTATAAAGACTCTTGTTGAAAACCTCCAATGAAAGAGATTCCATAAGTTCCCTGGCCAGTTTGTTCCACTGCCCTGCAGTTCTTACAATTAAGAAGCTTACTAATTATAGCTCAATAAATATATCTGATTTTTATTCCTGTAAAATGTCTACTTTTGTCAGTAAGGTGGAATTCCTGTGCTTTTGCAGCTTTAAAAAAATCTTATGAGCTTCCTGGAACATTACTTTTATATAATGTTCATAATACACAGACAAATAGCAGGTATCATGACTCTGGGTACAATTTACTGCCACTTGACAGACAAAAGGGGGAGGGTTGGATTCGATGATCTATTGCGGTCCCTTCCGACCCTAACATCTAACATCTATGAAAAGGCTGTAGCTTTAATAATTCATTTTTCTGTGTCCATATAGTCAGTGTTTCCTTTCATTTGTATGTTATTGCCAAATATGAAATTAATTATCACATTCCTGCACTTATTTGGAATGCATGGTTTAGATTTATATACTATTTTAACACCATAATTTCTAGTTCATCTCAGATAATTGAAACATATTTACCCTTTTATAATAGACTGAAATTTTACCTCAAGAAGCAAGAATACAAGGACACATTGTTTTTTTAAACAAAATGTGGTCTGGTTTCCAAATTAGCAACCCTGTAGTTTTAAGTACAGCTTTTTTGGTATTCTATTGCCCCTGCAGAATGGTCAGAATTGATGAGTAGAGATGAACCTCTATATGTCTTATACCCGAATAAAGTTTTTTCAGATGACAGTTTCCAAGGTAAGGGGCCAATTATCGATCTGGTTTGAGGACCAGACCTAACCTATGAAGAGACTGGTTTGGGCCTGCAGTAGCTCAGGGAATCAGCAGCAGCAAGCTCCAATCAGGACAGCTAAGCCAGTGTCCCAGGGCTCTGCCACCTGCCTCCATAGCATCTGCTGATTTTTGGAGGTTAAAGAAATTTCTGAGCATGGCAGGGGCTGGGTTGCAACAGCGGCCCATGGCTGCAAAATCCTGTCTAAGGTTAAACACTTAATCCACAGTAGGAAGGTTCTTACCAAGAATGTCCCTTAGCATTAAATATTTCTTGACATCAATTAGAAGGAATATTTAATTTTTTGTGTAACATGTTTTTAGGTCTGATCGGGTTTTTAGGTATTGGGGAAAAAATAATTATGCTGAAATGTAACTGGAGACATCAAAAACAAATTCCGTCAGTTTCTCATAGTTTTTTTTTTTAATTTTTACTCTGCTTGTGAAAAATATTGTCCATACAAGGTACAGAAACTGAAGTAATTTTGCTAAATTAACAGTGCTATGAAGTAATAGCACTGTTCTATGGGATTCAAGAGCTCGAAAATAACAGTATCTCATACCTGCTGTAAGGGTGCACACAGAAATGCAGGTCCCAGCTGTAACTTAGTACAATTTTTGCAACGGAGGGAAATCTAACTGCTAGTTGTGAAGCTGCAGTCAGATTTCTGTAGCAATGGCCAGGACCCTCTGCTGTGCTTGCAGTTTTGAAAATGGGAGGGGAGGGAGACAGTGGCAGGAGCTCATTTTGAGGACTCCCCAGCTGGTACTGAAGTGTGGGGTAGGTGAATCAGAGCCCCCTCACTGTGGTGTGGGGGGCGGTCCAAAACACCAACCCTATTCCCCCGGGGGAGCTGAAAAACCTCAGACTGAACTCCCTCCACCCCTTTTCCCCCTCCCATCCTGAAAACAGTGACAGGCAGGAAGCACCACAGACACAAATTACAAAAGATGTTACATTTTGAAATGTCTTTATCTGAAACCTCATACAATATGGGGTCATATTTTTACCTGATTGGCCATTTTTTAAGCTATTTGCAGTCATGTACTTGTGTTTGGCCATAGCTATAAACTGCTTTCTGTGGTCAGTTTGACAGAAATGTGTCACTCCTGTCTGCACCCTAAAGGGTTCAGATTGTTAACTTGCTTTGTTACCCTTAGGATAGAGTACATGCAGGGCAGAGAAGAATGATCTATTGTACTATGATGACAGCTATTCTTTGAAAAGATTCTTGCAGTTTCCTCACTTATGAAAGTCTGGGTGTCCCCTAGAAAACTATATGCTAAACCAAGTAAGAATGACAGGATGAAATCTTTGTCTGATAAATTCAGTGGGTACGGTTACACAAGATGTTTACTGTGAAATTAATTAAATAACTGCACAGTAAGTGTCTCAGCATCTACACATGTGCCCCTATTAAGGTTCACAAAATGAATAAACTATGCAGCAGGATAGTACTTATAAATACAAGTACTAACCTCCTGCAGAATTTTTTTTATGGCTAAGGTAGGAGGATGCAATCCATGCTGAAGCATCCTCATGCCCTAGCCAGCTCCCCTGCAGCACACTGAGCCTCTTCAGAGCAGCCCTGGACTGGTAGACTCACCCCCTGGGGTTTCTGGCAGATAGAGCTGCTGTGACCTGGCTCAGTGCACTGTGGTCCAGGAACACATGTAAACTGTGCACCTGGGAGCTTCCCAGGAGCAATAAGCTGCATAGCAACAAGCTCTACAGTTTATTGCTTACATTAATGGAATGCATAAATGTACCCAGTGTGAACGCTTCTGCCATTTCTTTCATGGAACCAGAATTTTACACTAGAAATCCATTCTGCTATCATTTACACAACTCCTATAGGCATTAGAAGAAGTTTTTTTGCTCATGTACAAATTCTTGGGTTCTGTTTAGAGATATCTCCCAGTGTCAAACACCCGACTCCCCCACCCCACCCACCAGCATGCTGCAAATTAGCAGTGCAGTTAATGGGTGCACATGTGCTATGTACAGTTTGTGGTATCTCAAATGGGTTTGAGGTATTGCAAACCACATGTGGGCAAAGTCATTGGGATACACTGAATTTAGAAATGTATAGGCTTTCATATGAATTCGGAAGCTCCGAATCAATTCAGAAAGCTTAAAGCTTTTAGCGATTTGATTCAGATTCGTAGATTCAGCCTCTAAATCATCCAAATCATCTCCAAATCTGAATCGCAATCTGAAGCTTTGCATAGCCCTACTAAGCAGCAGCTCTGCAGAAAAGGACCTGGGGTTACAGTGGACAATAAGCTAAATATGAGCTAACAGTGTGTCCTCATTGCAAAGAGGGCTAACAGCATACTGGGCTGCATTAGAAGAAGTATTGTCAGCAGATCAAGGGAAATGATTCTATTTGGAACCTGGTTGAGGCCACGTCTGGAGTACTATGTACAGTTTTGGGTCCCCCACTGCAGAAAGGTTGTGGACAAATTGAAAAGAGTTCAGAAGAGGGAAACAAATGTTTAGAGGGCTCGGGAATGTGACTTGAGGAGAGGCTAAGGGAACTGGCTTTATGTGGTCTGCAGAAGAGAAGACTGAGGCCAGGGAGGAGGGTTGAATAACAGCCTTCAACTACAAAGAGGATGGAGCTAAACTGTTCTAAGTGTTGGCGGATAACAGAACAAGGAGCAGTGGTCTCAAATAGCAGCAAGGGAAGTTTAGGTTAGATACCGGGAAAAACTCTCTCACTAGGAGGGTAGTAAATTACTGGAACAGGTTACCCAGAAATATTGTGAAATCTCTGTCTTCAGAACTTCTTAAGACCCAGGTAGGGAAAGCCTTGCCTGGGGTGATAGAGCTAGAGATGGTCTTTTTTTGTGACAGGAGTTGGTCTTGATGTCCTCCTGAAGTCCCTTTCAACCCTAATTTTCCATGATTCTATAAATAACAAAGAGCTTTTTAGTATGTCAGATGGGTTTAACTACAGAACTGCAATAAACTTACCTGAATATCTAATGAATTGGCATCTATTATATTCCATTACATTTATTTAATACCTAAAAAGTGGTGACTGTTGTATACTGCATACAAACAGAAGTTAGGTCAGAGGTTTTGTGGGTAAACCTATATGCCTAGAACAAAAAGCTATGGGGGCAAAAGCACTGAGCATCAATCAAGCAACTGAATAATATGAAAGTATAAGTAATAAAAGTCAAAAACCCTGCAGTGGTGAAAAACAAGCTGATCATTTGTCTCATCTCAAGGTCATCTCTCCCTGTCTGCATCTCCAAGAGATAATTATCGACTTCTCCTAAGCCATGCTCCTGAACTGCTCTAAGCAAAACTTAATATTGTATATGTTCCTGGGGGATTTTTAGACTTTTAATCTAACAGTGGCTAGGCTACATAGTTGATTACTATATGAGCCTTTGAACTTAAATGCCAAGATTGATAGACTTCTTTAGATCCCTAGTAAAAAGGACTTTATTTGCAAGGATTTGTGCCTCTGCTTGAAGGGATAGTGCCCTCCTTTCAATCCACTTGGCTTCTCTTTTGCAGTTGAGTGGCCACACAAACTCCTGGAATTTTGCTTCAAGGAAGTGATGAAGGTCTGGAGTCCTAGATGCAACTCCAGCTATGTATCCATTTACTGTTTCATATAGTAATGGTACACAAATCTTTCTGGCTTCTCTCTTCCCACACTGTCAGCCCAAGACTATGAAAGTAAGTTCTCTGAAGTTTTGAATCCTGGGTTATTTCCAGGCTCATAGTTACTCTCACAGTTACTGTCAAAAATATACACCGATGCCTCACCTCCTTTTCTTCTCTTTAGGGTTTCTAATCCAGAGCTCATCTCAGTTACATATATCCCCTTAAACAGTCCTGGACTTTATTTAATTCAATTGAGGCTGTGCCAGAACCCTAAAAGGATGGTGCAGTACAAGAGTCACCCAAGGAACTAAGTTTCTTTAATGTTCTAGTGAAATTTTACTCTGCATTATGGGGCTTATAAATAACAGCAAAGTGCCTAGCTCTTAAGGGAAGTTAATTGCATAATAACTTTGAAGATCTGATCCTTAGCCTTTGTGAATAACAGACAAATATTCAAATTCAAATAACAGCTAGAACTTGGAGTGGACAGAAAAGATTCAGACTATTCACAGTATAGTATCCTCTCTCTATTCACAAAGCCTTTTGCTGTGATCATTTTGAAGAGTAGCCTAGCCTTGGAATTCTTCCCATGGCGAGGTTTCATTCAGCTTGCTATCATTAAAGAAAGCTTGACTTCCTCTTCATTGGGAAATACCTTATTTATAGTCATCATATACCATAGCTGATTGCACATATTTTTAAAAAAGGGCCTAGGTGACAACCATGCCCTGAAGAACCTTAACATCACATCATTAATTGATTGTAAACAGTTAATTGTCCTGTACATTTACTTTTCTCATCTTGATTACTTGGTTGAACCCTGAAATATCTGGCCTTTGATATAGTATGTTGAAGCTTTATGCATGAGCAGTCATGAATAGTTGATGCATTCATCATATAAAGATTCTCCAAATGGAAGAATGCTTTGGAAAAATATCAGCATCGTGAAATAACCTGAGCTCAGTGTAAATGCAATAAGGACATTTTCAAAGCAGCAATGGAAAAAAAATACAGCACTGCAGCTTGTCTTTCCAAAGTCAAAAGTAATTTATGAAGCATTTAATATTTGTAGAGGCTATTGCAGGCTATACAGCTTCCTGTAGAGGAAGAGAGTGACATTTAAAAGAAAGGGTGGAAAGACAAAGCAAATAAAGATGCATTGCTTTGCAATTTTTCACAAGGGCCATTACAATAATTTCCTCCAAAAAAAAGCTTCTACTTTTTTTCTGAGAAGAATATTAAATTAGCATGTTATATGAAAACAACACAGTATGAATAAATCTTGCTAATCAAAATTTTAACTATTGTAACAGATGATTCAAAAAGAATAAAACAACAACAACAAAAATCCTAAAGAAAAAAAAGGAAGAGAGATAAGAATGTGCCATAACATGTATAGAAGACCACATTGTTTGATCAGAGGATCACGTTGGTGTTTTGTTTAGGAGAATGTTTACTATATTAGCTTAATTTTAAAACTCATGTTAGGCAATTGTACTTCTTAGCTCCCCTCACTACCTGGAATCTGAAACCTTTCTCCTTGTTAAACTTTATTTTATTTGACCATTTGATCCTAACAACCATGAGACCATCTTTTACATTTGTTTAAACTCTAGATAGCTTCTTTTTTTAAAAAAATATACACATGATGCTAATTTTGCCTATACTTATATGGTAGCATAATTTCATTAATGCTCCTAGGAATATATTATGGTCCAGAGAATCTATTATGTGGTTTTCTAGTATACAGCACAGTTGGTCCAAAACATTGCCCACAAAAATCCTTGCATACTGTGTATTTCATTTAACATAATGGCTAGATCAGTCCAGCGTTACCACCACTTATACTTGTAGGCACTGTACTTTTACTAGATTTTTATATAGTTCAGGTCAAGGAACTTTTTCAAGCTCCATATGTGGTATGTATCCCCACTTTCTTTGGGAACTTGTTTGACAACCTTTTATGACTTTGCTGATGATGCTCTTCTATTCAGAGTGGACAGCTTGACCATGCTCTAGCAAAAAAAACATACTTTTGAAATTGTAGACCATGGAAATTAAAAAAAAAAAAAAAAGACAAAGGAAAGGAAAGGAAAATAAAACCTCTTGTGATTTTGGCTCCAATAATGTTAAAAAGCTCTCTGAAAGACATCCACAACAAAACAGGAAACCAGAACAAAAATACATCTTATTATGTGAATATACACAAATTAGTTCTAAAATTACCCCAAATACTGTAAGTTTCTTTTCAAGAATGTTATTAATGAATTCCACTGCTCTGTACCATAACCAAAATATTAACTTAAACTTCTGACTTGCTCAACAACACCCCTTATGAGACAAGGCTCATAGAATAAGAATGCCTTCCTTTGTTGATAGGTGTATGTTTGTGACTGGAATGTGTGGGTCCTTTTGGAAATTTAAATACAGGTATTCATTATTTTAGAAGTTTGTTTCTGTCAAACAAACAGAAGTTTGTTTCTGTGCTTTTTGGCACCCAGTATTCATCATTAATCATAAACATGGTTCTTTTACAGAGACCTTACGAGGGTTCCTCATATAAAAAAAACCCCAGTTAAAGTGTTTTGAGAAAAATAACTGTAATAAACAAAACGAACAAACTCTCTGAATACAAGTAATTCAAAATATAAAGGCACCAGAGGAAGTTATCATAGTATCATAGTATCTAGGGTCAGAAGGGGCCGAGAGCAGGCCATCAAGTCTGACCCCCCGCCAATGGCAGGAACAAGTGCCAGGGTCACAGAACCCCAGCCAAGTACCTATCTAATCTACTCTTAAAGATGCCCAAGGTAGGAGCAAGAACAACTTCC
>JAGPOW010003642.1:38747648-38780124 GCA_030014935.1 Caiman crocodilus
CCGGTCCCTCACAGATGTGGGACTTGAGAATTTTCTCAAAGATCTTTCCCAGAACCGAGGTGAGACTGACAGGTCTGTAGTTCTCCGGGTCCTCCTTCCGCCCCTTCTTAAAGATAGGGACCACATTGGCCACCTTCCAGTTAGGATCAGTATATATTTTTTACAGTAACCAGTTAGAGTCTTCATACATTTAAACCTAACAGCAACGAGAATGTTCTTTTTTTCATGATATTAAGTTGGCCAATATGGCTTTAATTGAGCTGAAGCTGCAGAAATGTTAGAGCTTTGCTCAGGAAGACTTGAGCTGTTGATGCAGTTTTGTTCTGGGTTGCTGTGCTGAATCAATACTCTTGCTTGAGAAAACACCACAAGCTAGAGCAATCATTAATCTTGTCCTTTATTAAGTCGTCTGTGTCCTGAACTGCAGAATACTTAAGAAACTTTGTAATAGTTACATGCCTTTGTGTTAGCACCATTCAAACCTAGCATTCTAGTGTACTTTACCAGATCGTGACAGGGAGCTTAGCATACCTATCACTTTAAAAGGGCAAGAGACTGAGTGGGAAACACTGTGCAAGTGTGGCAGGGGCCAATTAGAAAGGCACCTGACCTGAAGGGGGCCAGACTTGAACTATATAAGCCCAGGGAGTCTAACACTGAGAGCCACAGAGAGAGGAGGTCTTGGGCAGTACGGCTGTAGGCAAGCTCCTGGTTAACAGCTGAGCTGGGGCAGGCAAATCTGGAGATTTGAGGAAGGGACTAAGGGTAGGAGAAGGTCCTGATAGGCCCAGGAACAGGGAAGAGAAAGGACAAAGAGGCCTGGGAGTAAGGCCAAAGCTTGGGAATAGGACAGAAGGACAGAGAGGCCTGACAATATAGATGTCTAAGAGATAGGACTGGAGAGCCCATAGCCCAGAGAGGGGCAGGAGAGAGCAGGAGAACTGAAGAGCCAGGAAGCAAACAGGGCCTGTGGTCACAACTGGCGTAGGAGCGGGGCCAGGTCCTAGGAAAACCAAAGGTCAGGGAACACAGCCAGAGACCAAGGAAGTCAGAGGACCTGTAGCCCAGAGTGGGGCATAGACAGGACAAGGAAGCCCAGAGATTGAGGAACAGACCTGAAGTGCTGGAGGGGTGGAGATAGGAGCCTAAGGGGACAGAATGCTGTGCCCAGGAGTAGCCGGCAAAGGTGAAGGGCCTCGGTAAGGAATGTAGGTTGATATGCCGTGCTCAGGAGTGGCTATGAGAGGTGAAGTGCCCACATAGAGAAGCCTGGAATCTATACTTGTGAGTGGCCAAGCCAGGCAGAGTTCCTGAGCAAGAAGGTCACAGGGACTGAGGCCATGGCCCAAGGGGGCTGGTTATGGATGCTTGATAACATCTGCGAGACATGGGTGTGGTGTAAGGGCTGGTTGGAGACATATTATAAGCCTCTAAGATAAAATAGTGACACCTGAATACCAATATGAGGTCGGGGATCTCTGGGCTAGACAGCCTCCCAAGTATAGCCTCACCCAGCTTCTTGTAAAGTACTTTATAGGACTGAAACATAAAAACTTGTAGAAGTTTTTAAGAAGCCAGATAATAGAAAAGAGAGAGGTTATTATGAGAGTCTTAAACACCCCCACCCCAAAAAACAGTGCTAGATTTTCTGCACATGTAAGGCTGGTTCTGAAGAAAACAGCAGGAATAAAACATAAAACTGGCAAGATGAAATGGAGGTGAAAGGTGAGGCCACATGAGCCTGTGATATGACGCATGTATTTAGAGTTTCTTGATGGATTGTCCAACTGTTTGCCATGTCTGCAGTTGAATATACAGATATCAGATCACCTTTCTCAGTTATCTACAGACTCACTTATGAATTCCCTATTTACTAAAATAGCACAGGATGACATTACATAGAATTCTTGTCTCTTGTACCCTTGCACTCTGGCCTTAGAGTACTTTACCAGTATCCAAACATATGGTTAGAGGCCACTGATACAGTTTAATAATCTTACCTTTTGAGGGCATGTACAATTGAAGAACTAGCTGGCCGTGCTCAGGTAAGAATTTACAACACTTTTCATAAGCACAAAGGAATTACACTTTCATATTCAAAATGTAATTGTACCCTTATATGATGCCTCTTAACGGTATATGCGGATTTCAACTAGCATTTGTATGTTGAACTGGACATAAATACAACTGATTCTTTGCACCCCAATATGACATTTTTTGCATATAGAGTATGACACTGACTCCTCCTACTGCTCCCCAGCCAGATGTAGACTGTGGGCCTCCTCTAGGGCCAGATGTGAACCTATTGGTGGTAGGGCAAGCAGCAGAGATGTTAGGGCAAACAGTGGCTGTGGTGAAGATGTCAGAAGTGGATTCAGCAGCACCAGTGACAGAGGTAGAAGTGGTTGCAGGGAAATGTAATGTGTCAAGCAGCTGTAGCCCAATTGGCTATATGGTTAGTGGGGCTGTGTCAACACAGCCCTTATTTGCCAACCCCTACTACCAACAATTTTACCTAATGGGACCGAGAGCTCCATAGTCTGTGCGGTTGATGCCCCTTCACATGGGGAATAACAAATGAAAGATACCAGATGATTACAAACATTTACATTTTGCATTTGAATATGACTCCATGTTTATAATTCCCAGTATAGCTGTTATATTAAGAATTTAGTCCTAAATTTGACCCAATTAAAATCCACTTGAATCAGACAAGAAAATTACTACAGCATGTAAAATTTAAATTAGACTTTGAAAACATGCAGTATTCCATAGCCAAAAATCCAAGTAAAGCCCCAGCCACCCAACTATATGAATACCAGTTAATTTATAAACCATATTTCTGGAGTGTTAATTACATCATTAATGCTCTAGTACACTGATTCCCAAAAGGTGTTCTGTGGCACATGAAAGCAGTGAAGTGTGCCATGAAATATGGGTTGGACTGGGCTGGCCTCACACAGCACTATCAGACCTTGGCCATACTGCTCCACGCAGCAGGATCGGGCTCACAGATGAGATCTGACTGGGGACAAACGAGCGAAGTGTGCTACCAGTTTTTTAATCTGGAAAAAATAATGTACCCCAGGTATCAAAAGTTTGGAAAACACTACTCCAGTGCAGTGGTTCTGAATTTTTTTGGACTTGTGACCATAACTTTTGTGAATTCAGTAGTAACTGAGTTCAAAAACTAGTGTATACATTCTAGTGCTTACCTCTTTGCAGAAGTAATTGTCAGTGAGGGGTAGGGAATTGGCCACGGTGGGACAAGGCTGAGTCTGCACTTATCTGCTTACCTCTTCATACCATGCTTATCTTCTTATACCTTAGAGCACCCTTTAAAGGATCTAGCAGCACCTCAGCATGTTGCACCACTGGCTTTGAGAATAAGTGCTCTAGTGATCTAGGGAGGGGGAAAACATATAGGGGGCACTACTATTAAAAAACACATGACATGAAATAAATATTTTTTTTTCCAGCAGAAAGGACAGAATAAATATAAAAGCTTATATATCAGCAAGAAATTGTAAAAATGGTTTGATATTTTCCTCATTTAGAATGAATTCAGTAGAATAAGTCCTGATTTATACCTGATCTTGAAAAGCCTTCTGTAATTTCTTTAAGTTTGAAATCAATGGCACAACAGGATGTAAAACTGTAAAAGTCTATGCAGTAAAAATCCCTTAAAAATGACCCATCAGAATGAGGCCTAATGGAGCAGAAGGGAAAAAAAAAAAGCTACTATATTATACATTTGAAAGCAACAGAACTGGCTGTTAGTGTTAAAATTTTAGGAAAATTATAAAGATTTCCTTTGTTTCCACATAGACTATAGAATACAGAACAAAGTTCTGCACCCATTAGATTTTATTCAGAAAACATAGGTTGTGCATTACACTTAAAAACAAAAACAATTATTTATGTAACACATTGAAATCTTTGCATTTGAGATCTCACTGAGCATATATCTGTGGGATGTTAAAAATTTATATGTACTCTCTTAAGCGCTGGAAAATGATGCTTAGTATTTTTAGTGGGAGGATATTTGATTATAAGCACCTGAGAAGTACATGACAAATATCTAAGTGATGATTTTTTTTCTTGTTTATATACTTATTTTGAAATTCAGACAGTTCTCTTTCCAAAAGAATTCATATTCAAGAAGTATTGTACCCCAGCCTTCTCACAGTCAGCATCCAAACTGGTGACTTGTTATTTTTGTAATGCAGACAAGAAGCATCTATTGTGTTGAAATATATGAACTTGCTTTTCAAATTACCTCATCCCTTTTCTTTTTTTTCCCACTGTTGTACTCACTGTGGCAGGCTAGAAGGGGATGCTCCTCACTGTGCCTGACCACCTTCCAGACGCCGAGTGTCTTTCTGGGGGCACCTCACGTCTGGCCGACCCCCTTCCTGGAGCACACCCACTAGCCTGGGGATAGAGCTGCCACCACCCATGGATGGGCTTGATTCTGGCTCTGCACCCCCTGGGAAACACAGGCCTAGTAGCCCTTGGGGGTACCTGACTCACTTCAAGAACTTGGGATGCTTCCATCAGTCAGAAGCACAAGTAGTAGAAGCACAAGTAGTCAGCTGAACCAAGGGGACCCCAAGGCATAATCTAGACCCACTCTCAATAAGTCTCCCATGCTAGGTACAAAGGAGAACTTTATTGGTTACAAGGAGTAGGATTGGAATAGGCTACAGAGTTGAGTAGTATCAGAGAAATTCCATAGAGCAAACAGGGTGGTTGGAGTAGCCGTTGATCACACATCTGAGTTACTGTAAGCTATATATCTAGTTAGATCTCAAGTAGCATACTCACAAGTATCATCCAGAGGCAAGAGGAGATTCCCTCTGGAGGCAGGCAGTTCATTGATCATGAGTTTTGAGAGGGAGTGCAAGTTTCAGATGGTTCAGCTCTTCTCTCTTTCTCTAAGTTTTTCTCATGGCTGCTGCTCCTTCTTCCTGGGCAGTCCTTAACATATATAGCTTGTATGATCTCATTTACCTGGTCCAATGGAAGTCAGCACCTGATGGCTGTCAGCCAACCAATTTGAAATGCATTACTGGTTGCTAGGCAGACTGACAGTCTCTAGCCCACCAAGGTGTCCAAGCCGCTCACCCAGGTATGTGATGCCAGTCAGGTAGGCAGAAGGAGCAGGTTCCCCCCCTCCCTCAGGAATGTATCCAGCTTATGTTACCTAAAGAGGGTAGAGCGTGTACCCTCTGCAGGGCCCATCTTAACCAAATTGTCACAGAGCAGAGTTTTTGGGGAGAAACAGAGGTGGCCTTCTGCCACCCTCACACTGTATCTTCTTGTGTTCTTCTTATTAATACTTAGTACTGTAGCAATTTGCACAAACCTATATTTCCAAAAGTGCTGTAAAAACACTGAATGTAAGAACAAAAATTTAAATTAATATAAAACCTGTAAAGGAGGTATGTTTGGGTCTAGTTCTAGAAGTGGATGGTTACATGACAGGGATTTAATAGCTTCATAAATCAGGAATAGATTAAGATTAGAATTTAGAATGCCATGGCTGCTTAGTTTGAGTACAATCATTAAGATAAATCTACCTCTACATCTGAAGAAAGTAAATGCTCTAGGTAAAGAAGGCAAATGGCCAACTCTTATATTTTAATCAGATTTAGCTAAAGTAGTCTAGTGGGAGATAGATAAAAAAAGAAAGTTGACTTAATTGCTTTGGGTGTTTATGTAAATCAGGGCTTTTTCTTTTCAACTGAAGAAATAGGTGGCAGTAAAGAGCACCCAAGTTATTGTCAGTTTTTATTATTAAATATTGCTGTAGTATAATTTTCCACATGAGACACATATGCCAGGTCCTGCAGATGTAGATTCCAGATATTGAACTATGCACTGCTAGCTATTCTCAGAACTAGATGTGGGCACTATGATATTCACAGGATTGAGCCATTGTTTCCTTTACAATATTTATCATGGAAAGTATCTAGCATGTCCCCCCATTCTTACTGAAGGCAACAGTTTTTGTTCAGTTTTTAAATCTGAATCAATATTAGACATGATATACCCTTTTATGGATGTAAGAATGTTTCTGATGTTGTTAAAGGGACTACTGTTTAAGTCAAGTATTTATAGAAGTGATTCTCAAGGTTGGTGCTATGGCATCTTGGGGTTCCCCAAGGTCCTTTGATGAGTATCACAAGGTGTAAGAAGATAACTGATGTGTGAGGAGATAAGTAGAGAAGCACAGGCTTTCACTGCCACTGCCTGGCCCTTCTGTATTGAAGTAATATATGAATTCATTTTTAAAATGGGAGTCACTCAATTCATAAGTTATGGAGGGGTGTCTTGAGCCCAATGAGGGGTGTCTCAAATTCAAAAAAGCTTGAGAACCACTTGGTGCATCTACACATACACTTTACTGCAAAGTAGACTAATTAGCTCTGTAATAAAGTGTCACTGTCTACATATTTGCTGGTATTAGGGCACAGTAAACTAACTCTGCCCTAGGACAGTAATGTTGAGGAAAGTACTATCTTATGTTGGAGTAATTTACTGCACAGAAATACACATGTAGACACTGACTGCAGGTATAAATTGTACCTGGTCAGCTCAGCTATCTGGGAGCTCTACCTTGGCTCAAATTGCTGTTGTCTCAGTTGCACGTATAGATGCTGCACCCAAGAGCAGTTTACTCTGGCTCAAACTGCTCCAGAGTTTGTTACTTTGCTTTAATTGCAGATGTAGATGCACTCAATGATTTATAATACATCTATTGTAATATATATACACACACACACACAAATATATATATTGTAATATATATTGTATATAATACAGTAATATATATTGTATTATAATATAGCTATTATAAGCCCAAGTGTCATTGTCAATCTACCAAAAGAACTAACACATATATCAAATAACATATAATGAACAAATAACAAGACTGTTATTTCTGTGATGTATCAGCAGAAGCAAGAAGTAGAGGGGACTATGAGTAAACTACTGGAAGCCAAAAGAAAGCAACAAAACTTTCATAACACAGTAAGGTAAAATACATTTGATAATCTGAAGAAACAAAGTCAGTGGTGTCAAGTTTGTGAGGAAATTGAAAGCCCATTGAAAACTGATGAAGAACTAAAAATAAAACTTTGATTTAAAATGACAGTTTATGACCAGTATTTTACTTTTAGGTAGCTACAGTGTTCTAGATACAATCCCTAAAAAATGTGTTCCCCATCACAATTAAAGTTATTCCAAATAAGAGAGGCCAAATTCATCTTAGAACAAAGTTTTCACTTATACACTTATTTTTTCTGATGGCATGATAAATCATAGTAGCTTTTAATGTGACATTCTTTATAAGAAATTGGTTGTGATCACATTGTCAAAAATAATAGGCATTTTTATATAAGACAACAGTTCTAAGTTTTTGCTGTGCTCCATCCCAAGTGAATAAATACATGTGTCTACAGCAAAAATATAAATATAAAGCCTAAGCCTGAAATCAGATTTTGTGTTCCTATTTGAAATGTCTTCTGCAGTTGTGAAATAGGTGGTTTGTATTGCTTTAATTGAAGTGTCCCATAACCACACCCTATCTGAATTGACTAAGGGAGTGTAGAGAAGGCACTGAATATTAGGACTGTAAATATCACTGATCTTTGCCTCTATGAAAAGGGGTTGAGGGTGCTTGAGAAAGTGCTCTTTTGAGAGACAGCATGTTGAAGAAACAGATCAGTGACAACATGATACTCCTGTTTTGGCGTTTTCCCCTTTTACTTTTCTAGTCATTTTATGATATGGAAAAGTAAAGCATTTACCTGAAATTTTACTACCGATTCTTCCAGAAGCAAAGAACCGAAAACACCATCTGATCACAAGCTCTGCATATGCATCCAAAGGAAAAACTAACTAGAAACATCAGGCCACAACTCCTTGAATCTTTAGGAGCTGAGGTTTTCAGTATCTCACAGATCACACACAAGCCAAACTGCCCAGAAATTACAGTTTAGTATGACCACACATATGGAGAATTTCTTTGTAAATGATCCAGTCCTACTAAACTGCAGTTAGTAAGACCTTTATTAGACCTTTACTGAAGATCCTACTGAGAATAGAGCTGTCTTTTAATCTTTAGCATTTGAATAACTAAATAAATAAAGGAGGTGAGGTAGATTTGCACCTTGTAGATAAGGGGCAGGCAAATATAACCTATAGGCTGGATGTGATCCACCAAGAGGCCCATGGGGACCCCTCTGAAAGACAGTTATCTCCAGCCTATGAATGCCCCTCTGAAAGCCAGCACCTCTCTGTCCTCCATGCAGTAGGCACCAGCAAGAGAGGGCAATGGACTGTAGATGAGTCCATTGATTGCTAAAAAGGCTAATCCTGGCTAATCCCAGAGCTTCAGACACTCTCCCTTTAACCACCACATGCTGTCTGCCAGAGTTGGACTTGGATTTCTTGGTTTCTTTCCTTTTTTTTTCTGTCATTTTTCTGCCTCCTTGCAAGATGGCTTTCCTCAAAGTAAGAGGTACCTTCTCTCACAAGGCATCACCATACAACTCCATTCTGGGATAGTTCTTCCTAATTTGTAATCTCAATCAGACACTTCTTAATGTTCACCTTGAGGGTGTCCTCGACTGCTTCCTCTGGCTCCTGCATATCCTTTTCCTTTGGCCGAGTTGGAAATATAGCAGTTATTTTGGTAAACATACATCAGACATGCACATACAATGCCCTGTCCACTGCAGCTGATGTTGAATAATCAATGCTTCTGTACTGGTGATATTAGTGTCAGTGAGGACACTAGCATTCCCACCTTATGCTAAGGATCTTCTGGAGGTAGTGCCAGTGAGAGCATTCCAGGCTTTTCAGGTGTTAACTTTAGGTCACACAAGCTTCAAAGCCATAGATAAGAGTTGAGGATTGTATTGTATCCTTATACAATAGGAGCTTTGTTCGAGTCCTGATGTTGTGACCATTGAACTTATGATGATTCAAGTCTTCCAAAGACACAGCAGGTCCACTTGATTCTATACTTGCTCTCCTAATCAATGTTAAACTTCTTAAGAGATGGCTGTGGAAGTATGCAGTGTTCAACATTCTCCAGCTCCTGTCTGTCAGTGAGGATCTTTGCTGGGCGGAGTTGATCCTTGGCATGAAGCAGACTGATGAAGTATACCTTTTATTTCAGTGCTAAGAGTCAGTCCCAGGCACTGGTATGCTTAAGAGAAGCAGTTAAGGGCCATTTGTAGGTCCTCCTCTGTATGCGCTATGACAACAGGATCATTGACATACTGAAGTTCCACAATTGAGGCTGATCTACCTTTGGTTTTGGCATGAAAGTGGAAAAGGTTGAAAAGTTTCCCATCCATCCTATACTCAATGCTGATGCCATGTGGCAGGTGGTCACAGATGAGCAACTTGATGACCCCAAGAAAAACAGAAAACAGAATTCGTGGGACCACACAGCCCTACTTGATACCAATTAAAATGGCAAAGGGCTGTATAGCTGAACCACTGCACAGGATGAAGGCAGTCATCTGGTCATTAAGGAGTCTTAGGGTGGTCACAAATTTCTCTAGGCAGCCAAACTTTGATTAGATATTCCGTAGAGCCTCATGATTAACCGAGTTGAAGACTGTAAAGTCCATATTCAGTTCCGAGTGGTATTCTTGCATTATTCCAACATCTGCCAGCTAAAAAAAATCATGTCCATTGTCTTGATAGTCTGAAGCCACATTAATACTCAGGAAGGATTTCCTGAGCAAAAGGTAGAAGTTGGTTCAGCAGAATTTAAACAAGGATCTGCCCAGTGATGGAGAGGAGGGCAATACCTCAATAGTTTCTAATGAGACGTATCCCTTTCTTAAAATAGTGACAATATTGGAATTCCTTAGGTCAGCAGGAATTTTCTCAATAGTCCAGATTTTAAGAAACCGTGTATGGAAGTTGCTGGTCATAGTTTGCCCACCAGTTCTGAAGACCTCAGCCAGTATACCATCAGGGCTAGATGCCGCATGCAACAGGAGAGAAACTATATTAGATTAACAAACCTACATGTCTAAAAAGGATGCAAGTTTGTAGTCTGGTAAATATGCTCCTTTAGAAGTTCTGGCATGGTGTGACTCCCTAGAAATGAAAGGATTATGTATGTTAGCTGCCAGAATGCCAAGTATATTTAAGCTTACCAAAAGAGCATTGCTTTTTCTTCAATCTTCCCAGATACAAAGGAGGGGCTGAGGTCCCCCAGCCAAGGAGGTTAGGAAAATTAAGCTGACAAGGAGATGTAGGAATCCACTTTGAGAATAGTCAGTAGCACAAGCCGTATTTAAACCTGTAAAGCTAAGAGCTGCATCTTTGGATTGAAGGCACAGGGTAAGAAAAGATCAATGTCCTGATAGTCTCTTTTATTTCTTTACTCCAATATCTCTGTCTACACCTCAACATATGCTTACTGATTTCTTATGATTGTTCTGGTTTATAATAAATCTTTTTTATTTCTTGTCTCCCTACTGATTGTCTGTGGAAGAGATGACTTCTGGGCAAGTGATATTCCAGGCTGACTTAATCTATGGAGAAGAGGATCTATAAATTTCTTCTCAAACTAAAAACAAGGTGGCCACATGGGGCTGACAGATATTTCCTCACTGCAGCTATAGGACCAGATAAAGGGCAGTGGGACTGAAGTTTTCTGGGATAAGGAGCTATCCCTGGGCAGCCTCATTCTATCCCTTGTGGTGAGTGGCAGCACAGAGGGGAGAAACTCATGGCTCTGGGGGATCCCCCCATGGACAGGTTTGTAACACTAATCTCTAGTATTTGTGAATGATAATAAAAAGTTTAACATCTTTTTTTTTTTTTTTTTTTTTTTAGGAATATCTTTGGAAAGTGGCCCAACTGCACACACAATTCATTATACAGCCTCATGCAAGAGAATTATACCAGAAATGAATTCTATTAAATACTGCATGCTGCGAAAGCCAAGTGCTGGTAGTAATCAGTTTGAAAATACCGCTGATTTGATTTAGAGAAACTATGCAGTAAATTGTGACTGATTAATCATAACTGCATACTATTACTGATTACATGATGTTATATATCCTCTCGGTCTTCTATAGCAACAAAGGACAGGTCACACCCCACCTAGGATCCCAACTGAAACAAAAATTAAGGGTATAAATATAGCTGAAATGATTGTTATTCAGGCTTTGCAGATCCATTTCTCTCCTCTATCCTAAATGAATAACCAAGAAAAGATGGGAGTGACTTCCACCAAAAGACCTTGCCACTTTTACAGTTCTTTAGAATAGAAAAAAAGCAAATCTGAATGAGAAACACCCAGTACTGTCTGCTGCAACCATCACATTTTTTCTCAGCTACATGCTGAGTTGACCCCATAGATTTGGGGCAAAAAATAGAACAATTCCTTCCTTGCCACCACCAGTGGCAGTTTCCATGATATGATGTGGAATCACTTGGAGGAAAAAGACTTACTAAACATAAAATGTTTGCTCCCCAGTGGGAAAGCCAGTGACCACTGCAGCCTAGCCTCACAGCCTGGGTTGGGAGAGGAGGGGAGAAGAGCTGCCAACATGAAGGCCAAGATGTCAACTGCCCCCTCCTCCCTCTGCTGCCAATTGGCTGAGATGGCTACCTTTCATGTGGCCCTGCTCCTCTCTGTAAATGAGTCCTTTAGCAAGAGTCATAAGAGGGGCCCCACCATGCTAAGCCCACGGGAATGGTAGTATAGAGCCACTATTGGCCCATGAAATCACCCATCTACCACCTTGATTTGGGTAGATAACTACCAATGAGAAGTAGACTAGACCCCTCTCTATCTACCAGAAGCCAACACAAACTCAAATAGTTTTCTCCTTCCCATCTCAATCACCATGCCCATGCGCATACCACTAAAAATGTTTCCTATTTGCAGTCTTGCAGTCCCACTGTATAGTAACAGTAGTGTTCTATTCTGGAGTGAAGCTTACCTCACACTCTGGCAAATGCACAGTGCAAAGGATGTCAGGCATGTGTCATACTCAAGAAATAATTGGTACACCACAGCTAATACACAAGTCTTTTCCTCTCTAGTTCAAATTTTATATGAAAAAGAAAATCATACATTGCAAACCATCACCCCAAATTGCCATCATTAGACGCTTGCAATAAATCATAAGTAGGCACACAATAGTCATAAAGGCCTTATCCTCCAGAAAAGCTCTGTCATTTCTAATGTAAGCACAAAAGATCTCCCTTCCCAGTCATTCCTGCATTATGAAATCAAGGCTGCATGGTGATCAAAGATGAGGTGCTTATGCTAGAATCAACCCCAAGGTACCTAGATCTACCCAAGAGAATGGAAAAAGGTACATGAAAAAATCCTTGGAAGTGTTGCTTAAGGTAAGGATTGCTGGGTTCTTATATGTTTGACTATGCTAATGTTGGTTGTTATTTTGAGATGTATCACTCTAAATATAAACATCTATTTTCACGTGAAGTAATATGATAGTCACCCATATAAACTGAAATATAAAGTTAATGTAGTATAAAAATGGAAAATCAATGGAAAAAAAAGAAAAATCCTTATTCCTGATATAGTCAGGTCCTCAAAAGGAGAGTTAATATTTTATTTAGCTACTCTTAATACAATTTTGGTTTATCAAGGCAATACAGCAAATGTAGGCAAGGCAATCTAGTGCCTAATTTACATTCAAGTCCTACAGAAGCAACTGATAAATCAAGTACTGTATATTTAATACTGTGTGAATTGCACCAAAAGAACTCATACATCTTCTTCACCAAACACTTCATGATCAACAGTCTGTTAGCACTCTGCTGATGATCTGTTAGCCTTCATTTTAGACCCATTATGCACCATCCCTGGACTTTTTTGTAAGTAAATCCAATTACCTTCAGTAATATCTGAGTATAAAATTATCTTGCTACTTGGGACAAATCAGAAATATTTCCATTAAATAAACTCTTTCCCTACCTTCTTTCAACACTCCCAATTGAAAATAAATTCAAATGGGATTATATTTAAGGATTCATTTCCATCCAGACGTGTTACTGAAGTCTCTTACAGTTCATTATAGTTCAATATAGAAAATATTTTAAACAAAATGAAAGAGAATATTAACTAGGGTTTCCCCTGAGCCTGTCTTGGTAGGGAAAATTAGATTCCATAAAAATGGTAATAGTCCTCCAGATTAATTATACCCTGAATAATGTTTCTTCTTCCATTTCCTCATATAATTTAAGTTTTTTCATGAGTAATAAAATGTTAGTAACTGGATTAGACAAAACACTCTTTTCTAGTAGCTTTACTTTACACAGAAAACTGCATTTGTATTGTCATCTTCCATCTAGCTATCTTTTTCATTCTTGATTTTCAGTAGAGGTTGTTAATCAGCTGTCTCTGAAAGGCTCGGTATCCCATTACCAATCCTCTATAACATCTAGCCTTTCTCTAGGGTTCTCTAACTGAAACATTAGTTGTCTTGGTTAAGCTTCCACAAGGGGTAAAGAAATAACTTAATGAAACTCTAAATCATTAAAATTATCTTCACTTAATTAGCAATTTTAATTGCCTTAGTTTCCAATATTTTATAAGGACCAAGGGTGACCTAAAAGGATTCACTGTTAAATTTTGGGGGGGGGTGTTTAAATTTATAAGTAAATGTTGTTATTTAACTGTGGGTTATTTACATGAGATGCTACTGCACAATGATTACTACACATTTATTTAGTACTTGATTATACAATAAATCAATGAATGTAGTAGTAAATAAATGTACTTGGATAAATCAAGTTCTAAATAAATGTGCAGTAACCAGAGTTACTGTATTAGCGCTAGTCAATGTCTTTTAAGTGATGCTTCTTGCAGTAGCCTAATAGAACTGTGCAGTAGCATATTAGCACTGTTGGTGCTGTGACGCACTACTACACAGTACTACTCAGCTACTGTGTAGTCAGCATCTTGTGGAGACACTATAATACCTACTTAATATATGCCTATATTGTACTTATTTTTTCAGAACTGAAGAGCTATACTTCCATATACATTTTTAATTTTTTGTTTTGTTTTGGTTTAGCTTCTTGTCCATTTTTGTCAGTCCTTCTGGTAAACATAATAAACTTCTGTCTTCAACAATTACACCACCACAGTATGGCCAGGTACAGACTCCATACTTTTACTGGTATAAGTGATTGAAAACAAGTCTAAACCTATCAGAGAACAGAAGTTTGGTGCACACAGACCCATTTAAAATGGCAGAAACCAGTCTAAGATAGGCAGCCTGCATGCCCCCATCAAAGGGCAAATGTGTGTTCTATTTCCGCCCAATATAAACTATGCTGTTTAAAGAAAACTATGTAACTTAGAATGATTCTGCCTTGGGCTTTTTGAATGTCTGTATCTAGACAGAAAGTCAACCTGAGGAATTTGGGAATAATCTGGCCAGATCAAATTTTGTAGTCTGACGTAGGATTATTGATTCATTATAATCAAAAAGCATGCATGTGTTAAGAGGTAAATGAAATTTGTATATTACATAAATACTCTCAGATACACACAGCTTGCTATTGCTGAAGCCTTCCATGCTAAATAATGGTTCACATTTCTGAAATGATTTAGAGACAGAAATTTACTTTCCCTTTAACATAAAAATTTAGCTGCAAATAAACTTCATTACAACCCATGCTTGAGAAGTGAATTACTGAGTCTTCAGTCTTCATATGATGCAAAAAAAGTATCTTATGATCTTCAGTTACCTGATAATTCCTTCTTTAACTCAAGATTTTTTAAGACCACATTCCAAACTAGTTTTCTGGATGAGTTATTGATAAACACACCATCCGAATGATAAGATTATCATTTTTGTGCAAAATATTTCAAGACAGAGTAACACACCATAAGCTTATTCAAAAAATAAATCAATAAAGAGGGGAGCAGTATCACCTAGAACAGGAGTGGGCAATAATTTTGGCTGGAGGGATGCATAAATCAGATTTGGTGTCTTCTCAAAGGCCACATCTCTCTCTCCCCTGCCCTTTCTCCTCAGAGTTGCAGCATACTCCAATTTTTTCTCTCTCTTTGTCACATACCAATCCCTACCCCCTCTTTCTCTCTCTCCCAATCCCTCCCTCATCAGAGCTGTAGCACACCCTGATCCTCCCACTTTTTCTTTCCCTTCCTCTTTCTCTCCCTCTCTTTACCTCCCTCCCCAGAGCTGTAGCACACCTTCTTTCTCCCTCCCTCACTTCCCTCAGACCTGTAGCATGCACCCATCCCTTTCCCTAACTCAAAACCTGCCAGCCCCATCTGAAGCTTATGCCACCACCTGCCCAGTGCCACAGAAGCAGCTCTGGATGGGTGCCAGCATCAGCTGTGGACATGCCCAGCAGGTTCCACATGGGGAATGAGGCATCTGACTGGGCTGGGCCACAGCCGATGCTCCCAAATCAGCACTAGACAGATGCCATCCCATCTATATGTCTGGCTCCCAACTCAAGTTAGGTCACAGTCCACTGGCCTTGAGGCTTCCTGTCTCCCCTCCCTCTCCCCGCAAGGTGAGTGAGAAAGTAAACTAGCATCTATCAGTGCCCCCCTTCTCTGGCTTAGCAGGGCTGGTCCTGTCACCAGCTGTCACAGAGCTGAGGCAGCAAAGCCTCTGCTCCCCAGCCCTGTGTCCTACCTATGCCTGTCAGCCCAACAAGGCTTTGGTGGACAGGTGTAGGAATGGAAACCCCACCCTAGCTCCGAGCTCCCCCAAAAATGACATCTGTCCAGCTTGGGGGAACCTGCATGGTGCGGGGGCTCCCCTCCCAAGTGTGAAAGGACCAGCTGTACAACCCTTCCCCCTACAAGTCTCCACCTCTAACCTGTGTGGGAGGGGTGGGGAACAAAGTCCCCTACCCCAGTCTGAGACACCCTGAGCTGGGGTTTGCCCACCTGGGCCCTCACCTGGCTGGGTCAGCTCTCTAGAAGGAAGGAACAGATCTCACCCCCCTTCACCCCCCTGGGCTGCCTGGCCCATCTTACCAGCTGCTGCTGGCGCCAGGTTTTTGTGGGACATGCCAGGAAGCCCAGGGTACTTGAACGGGGTGAAGAGAAGGATATGTTTCATAGAGGAAAGAATCAGGCTCCACTGATGCAGACCTGGTGCAGGTCTCCTGGGTGGCCATGTCCCATCAGAGCCCAAAACCAGTGGCAGCTGGCAAGATGTGCCCAGAGACCTAGGAGGCTTGGGCCATGTACTAAGGACAGAATTGCTCCACAGAAGGAAGGATCAGGCCCTACCACCTGGTGCAAGCCCCCCATATCACCTGGCATGTCCTGCAGGAGTTTAGCACTGGCAGCAGATGGCAGGATGCACCAGGCAACCTGGGTATCTTGTGCTGGGGAGTGGGACCAAATCATTTCTTCTACAGAGCTAGTGCAGCAAGGCAAGAATGAAGGAAATATCCCTGTAGTGCGGGACTTCCCCAAGCTGGACAGATCAAGCTCAAGGGACCCAGACTGGGGCAGGGGACTTTGTTTTCCCTTCTCCCCTGTGGGTCAGAGACAGAGACTCACATGAAGCAGAGCTGTGGAGCTGGCCTGATCAGTTTGGAAGGAACCTTCCCATGCAGCATGGGGTTCCCCCTACCTGGGAAGACCCCAGCTTTGGGGAGCCAAGACCAGAGCAGGGGGCTCTGTTTCTCACCAGCAGCAAGGTTTTGGGGGCATGTTCCAGGCAGCCAATGAGGGATGGCCACTTGCTTTGCTGGGCTCAAGTGTCCTCAGTAATGTCTGGCATGTTGGGAGGCATGAGAGAGTACCCTCCCACACAAATTTGCCAGTGAAGGCACCTGTCTGTCTTTCCCAACTGAAGAGTGAATGTGAGTTTCATTTATTAATGGTTCAATATACACACAGCTTAGAGAAACCTGAGAAGAGTGGATTGATTCCCCCTCAGGCTTTTTCACTGCCTGAACTAAGCCTTAAACTTCAAGCTAGTCACTTTGCCTATCTGTTCCTCAACAATTTCCCCATTGGTAAAATGGGAAAATAGTATTATATTCGAGTTAAATAAGTAATTACCTTTCCTTTCTAAACAACTCAGAGAACTATGGTTGGGAAGCTCTTTTATATTATTACTATTATTATTATTATTATTATTGATGGAACACAAATGCAGATGTTATAAATAAATTTGAGTCAATAAATAAATTAAGGAGTAACTAATTGTAATTATGGATACATTTCATTAATGGGATGCTACTTCATAATTGCCAGTCACAGAAAATTACATCAAAAATAGGTAAAATTATACTAGTCTAGAAAAATCATTGATCCAATTCAGTGTAGCAAACTTTATAATCCATACAGGGTAGTAACATACATAAAAAACATACCTTTTTAGACATCAGCTTAATTTATTTATAATGGGCTACTAAATGTTAAGGCTAGTGTCCTGAACAAAGCAGCATGATGAAGGACAGATGAATACAATACAACGAACTAAAACAACAACTGGAGAGTAACTGACAATTGGTGCAAGGTTTTTATTAGTATCTTAATATGTTTTCAGTGCAGTTCAACTGGCTTTTGTTATAGTAACCTGGCATAAGATAACTGTGATGGATAAAAAAAAAAAAAATTGTTTCTAAAATAAAAAGGTAATCTAATCTCTCTGGCTAGGTATAAACATTCAGAAAGCCCAAGGCTGAATTGATCTAAGTTATGCAGTTTAGATTGGTAGGAGACAGAACACACATTCACCTTTTGGTAGTGGAGGCAGTTGGGGGATGAAGCCGGGGGAATCTTAGATCAGTTTCTGCCATTTTTAAACCAGCCTATGCATGCCAAATTTCTGTTCTGTTACAGGTATAAACGGTTTCTGATCACTTACACTGGTAAAAGTGTAATATCAGTACCTGGTCTCTAAAACTGCCATGACTATTCAAATTCTTAGCTTTGTTGTACCTGCTTCTTGAAAATGTATGCATGTCAGAATAAAAAGATATCTCAAGACTGTTAATAAAGTTGTTTGTATTGCCTAAGCTACCTTTCCCTTGTACTGTAACCTCAGTTAAAATATACACTGTGTCATATGCGACTTTCAGGAAGTAGAAACTTTTTTCTCTGTGAGTAACAACAAGGTCTAATTAGTAGGGCTGTCAGAAACTTCACTGTCTGTTTTGTTTCAACACTGTTTTCACTCATTTCAAGATCAAAACAGCAAAATCAAAACAATCCAAAGGGCTTCAAAACAGTCTCAAAACAAAACGAGGCTAGTCAAAACATTTCAAAAGTCAAAACTTGTTGACCATAGCGCTGGGGATGGGAAGTCAGTCCAGCTGGGCTGACTCCCTATCCCTGGCACTAGATCAGGCTGGGGATGAGGAGTCAGCCTAGTACTGCCTGGCCTATAGCTGGGCTGACTCCCCACCCCCCAGCCTGATCTAGTGAAAAGTCAAAACAGCATCAAAGCAGCCTCCCACTGTTTCAACGAAGCAAAATGGAACAGCTGTTTGAAATCAATATGAAATTTGAAACAGAAAGCTGTTCCATTGAAACCCTGAAACTCAAGGAGAAACAGAATGATGCCATTTTGCACAACCCTACTAATTAATCTACTGGTATTGTATATATGACATTTCAGAATTTATTTTAATCAATATTTATAAAAGGTAGGCAGTAAACAAATACATGACATACACTAATTTAATCTTTTAATTTATTTTAAAACAATAGATGGCTGCCACATTAATTTACCAGAATGTCTTCCTTTTAGAAGGATGTCTTTTCTTCCTACTTTAAAATATTTAAACATATTTTTTCCTCAGTCTGACATAAACAATCCTTGAAATAGATTTATTGATTTATTTTTTAATAACAGAAAGTTCCCACACCTTTTTGTGTGTTTCTGGCAGTTAGAAAGGAAATTGTAATATTTCACAATAAATCAGCCTGCTCAGAAGTTTTAGCCTTCTGTTATCTATCTCAGATTACTCTAATTTGCCATAAAGTCCTTAAATAAAATGTTAAAATTCTTCCTGCCAAAACTCCCAATTATAGTAGCAGTGGGCACTAAACTAAAATTGATTCTTAGTATGCAAAAGCATCCCATTTCTATTAAAGTGAAGTGACAGACCCCAAATGATTTTAATAATGCAGTAAAAGCTGCGCTATCCAGCATCTTACAAGCCGGCATGCTCTAGTAACTGGCATCCCGGCTTGTAAGATAAAGTGAAACCAGAAGTGCCAACTGTGGTGCTTTCAGTTTCTCTGAGCCCCCATGGCTGGGGCAAAGCAGCCTACACTGCCAAGCCCCCATGGCCTGAGGGCATAACAGGCTGTGTGGGGCTGTGCAGGGCCCATCTCCCTGTCCTGCAGGGCCCACGGGAGGGGCGGTGATTCCACAGAAGGGGTGGAGGGATACCACAGACGTGGGAGAAGAAGCAGTGGCTGGGGCCGCTCAATTAACTGGCATATTGTGTTATCCGGCATCCCCTATTCTGGATGTTGGATAACAGAGCTTTTACTGTAGTTGGATTAGGCCCACAGTTGGTTTCCAATTAGTATCTCCCAAATCATAATAGTGTGAAGACAGATATTTTGCATTTCTATATGTTTCTCTGCATTAGGGCACTAGTGGGCTTTTTAAGTTAGCTTGTCATAGCTTTTTACATTTTTTAAATTAGCTTGTCATTTTTAAAAATTATTTCCTCAGTTTTCTTTAAAAAAATGTGTTTGGGGGTACCTTGGGTTAATGATTGATAACTAATAAAACTGACTAGATTTTGTAGGTTTCAAATGGGTCTTGAGAATGAATGCTACAGGTTGATAAAATGTTTGTGTAGTTTTGAAATAACTAAGGAGTTTATAAATATATTTCTTCCATTTTTCAAGTATTGTGTATTTTTCTGTGTTGAAAGTTAATAATAAGTATCTGGTGAAAAGACTGTCTTGGCATCATTCCATAAATCATCCAGTTCCCTAAGAAAGTGAACCATTCTTTAAATGTAATTTTCCATCTTAGGGTCAGACTGTCCATATTAAACCTTCCACTTAAATGTGGTCTAGCTAAAGCACATGAATCCAATGTGTTAAGCCAATATTCTACTAAAGTTTGGTATACACTTAAGTACCTTCCTAAGTCAAGCCTCAGTTTTGAAAAATGAACAATAATATTTTAAACTAGTTCATCAAAATAAATAGTTTTGTGTTCACATACACAAGAATGCAGGTTGACAGCTTGAATGTCCACAGAAACATAAACAGGCTGACAGTAACCTAAAGTGCTAGTAGTTTCTTATTTTCAAGCAGTGTCATAGTCCAATAAAATGAACTAAATTTATATCCTTACACGTTAATGAAGGTGGGTCCAAGTCACTAACAATGACATTAAACACTAAATGGCTTCATTGTAGGCTGGTCTCGTCTTACCAATATCATCTCCTTTTATAACCGCATAACTCACCACCTGAATAAGAGAGAGGAGGTTGACATTGTATACCTACTTCCAAAAGGCCTTTAATCTGGTATCCCATGAAGCTCTCACATGAAAATTGAAGGATTGTAGGCTGAACTGCATGACAGTTACGTGGGCAGAAAACTGGCTGCAGGGTAGGACCCAGAGAGTTCTAATGAATGGATCTCTGTCATTCTGGTGAGAATTGGCCAGTGGTATCCTTTAGGTCTTGGTGCTTAGTCCAATTCTTTTCAACAGCTTTATCAATGATTTGGATGTGGGGGTGAAGAGTTCACTGTCCAATTTTGCAGATGACACCAAATTATGGCAGAGCATGGTCATGCTTGAAGATAAGTTGCAGATACAGGCAGACCTGAACAGGCTGGCAAATTGGGCAGATTGGAACCAGATGAAGTTCAACATCGAGAAAGGTAAAGTACTCCACCGAGGAGCAAGCAATCCCCAACATACCTACAGGTTCAGTGGCATTAAACTGACCAGCACCATGACTTAAAGAGACCTAGGAGTAATAATAAACCACAGCATGAATATGAGTCATCAGTGTGACACTGTAGTCAGAAGGGCAAATAATACTTCAGCATGCATCAATCAGTGCATCTCAAGCAAAACCAAGGAAGTCATTCTTCCACTTTATTCAGCATTGGTGAAACCACAGCTGGAGTACTGTGGTGCTCAGAACTGGATGCACTCCAGTTCTGGGCACCACACTTCAACAAGGATGTAGTAAAACCTGAGAGAGTCCAGAGAAAAGCGAACCATATGATCAGACTTGCACGGCAAGCCGCACGAGGAAAAGCTGAGGGACCAGGGACTTTTCAGCCGAAAAAAGAGAAGGCTGAGAAAGGACTTGGTAGCAGTTTATCGCTACATCAGAGGAATACAATCAGGGGCTCAGTGTACAACTGTTCACCAGGACACCCTTGGGGAAAATCTGGAGTAATGTCCACAAACTCCTGGAAGACTGTTTCAGGCTTAACACTAGGAAAAACTTCTTCACAGTTAGGGTGTCCAGACTGTGGAATGGGCTCTCTGCAGAGGTGGTACACTCTTCTACCCTAGAAATGTTCAAGAGGAGACTGGATAGTCACCTTACTGAGATCACCTGACTCCAACTGCCTTTCCTGCCTAGCCCAGCAGGGGCTGGACATGATGATCTTGCAAGGTCCCTCCCAGTGCTTACAGTCTACAATCTAAGAATAAATATGTAATACTATGTTTTTCTCTTGGTTACCTTCCTTATTAAAATAAACCAGAGCTACAAATAACTCCAGTAACCAGAAGTTTTGAATCTTTATGAATATTTTTCACAAAAATGACTGATAGCCAAAAACAAGGGGAACATTAAGCTAGGTATTTCTTTGCCACTTTAGATACCTATCAGTGAGAGAATGTGTTAGGCTGTTATATATTAATATATCTATATATTAAACCCTGATGCATACAGTGGAACTAAACTGAATGAAGTGCAAGAGCAAGTACTATATTCTGGAAAACAATATATTAGTAAAAGGTCTAACACACTGAAGCTCTTAGATAACCTTCTTCCCCAGAGCACACAGGGAACTATAGTGATAAGTGCATACGAAGAATGATTTTAATCACTCAGTAGGAACATAAAACTCATGATTTGTGTTTAAGAGTGGAGTAACTGAAGTGTAGTATTAACAGAAGTTTCACTGGAAAAAAATTATGTGATAGTCTATTAAAAGAAATCCTGAAAATGTGGAGGAAAAAATAGAACGTTAGGGTCATGGAACAAAAGAATATGTTTATCTTCAAAAAAATGACTCAGGGATGTGACCTCCAAACAAAGTAAAAAGCTCAAGGCAACAGAAGATTAAGTTCAAGAATATCCAAAGGGGTGAAGCAAACGTGAACACTCCACACCATCCATATTAAGCATTCTAAAGACAGCATTGCAAATACACTACGTGAACAATTTAAAGCAAGTAAATATAATACAGTTATGTTCTACCACTAAGAAGCCTCGTTAATTTTTATATTACCTTAGTTTATACTTATTCAACTTTAAGAACTTTAATATATAAAATGTATTAGCTATAGCAAATTCTTGTTGACTCTGGGTTTGGCTACATGAGACATTTACTGCCCAGATGACTAATTTACTGTGCAGTAAATGTCTTAGCATTTGTCTCATGCACCTGTATTAGGGCACACAAAACTAATAAATTCCACAGCAGGCTAGGACTTTTAAATACTGGAGAATGTATTTCAGGTTTCCTTTTGCTAACAAAAATACACTTTTTTTAAAGATCATGTTTTAATTGTACAAGCCTTTAGAAAAAAACAGTGGACCCATTTCTGTTAACATTGCTCTCACTGGTATACTTGAAATATATAAACAAACAAACAAACAAATAAATAAATAACCCGAGAACATAGCTAAGCTACAGTATCTGCTGCTCTTCTATTCTTTCTGCTGACTTCAAAATTGGTGGACAGTTCTCTGATGTTCTCTGATGTTCTGGCTTTACTGAAGTGGCTGAAGTGCAAACAGCAGTAAGAGAGGAAATCAAGTTAGAATAACTGTTTTTAAAATCTACCAGCTTTTCAAAAAAATATAACTAGGGAAGGATATTATTTTCTTTTTTTCTCTTCCATAGATTATAAGGCCAAAAGGGACTATTGTGATCATCCAGTTGGACTTTTTATATAGCACAGGCCACAGTACTTGTAAATTTAATACCAGCTTGAAGAAAAACATATCTTTTACACGTAGGCTGCTTGCAGATATCAAAAACAAAAACAAAACTGGTGCTTTACTTTAAACTCAGCACGCTTCTACACCAAGGTCAGTACATGCCCAGAAGAGGCAATATGTTCATTGGACCTGGCGTGCCCAATGTCTGTATAGATTGGGTGCTTTAGTGCAGCTTACCTGTGCTTTTATCTAATAACTGACTTTTTTCTAGATAAAAGCATCAAAAAGCCCTGCTGAAGCACCTGATCTATACAGATAATCTGGAGGGAGGTCAAAGTAATGTACTATTTCTCCTGGTAAAGCACTTTTTTTAACATCTGCAAGCATCTGTAATGTCTGATGTTAAAAATTTCAGTGATATACCATAAATTTTGTTACACTGGTTCATTTCTTTCACTGTTAAAAGAGTGAGTGTTAGGCCACAAAGGCTGATTCAAATCTTCTAGAATATTCTCCTAGGTTTTCTTTCCTTAAAAAAAAAAACAAAAAAACAAAAACAAAAAAAAAAAACTTACCCAGAGAGACCTGTACAGAAGTTCAAAGCACAGAAGCAAAAAGCCTGTACCAGTGCCAGTGGGCTCCTAGGGGGCCTTACAGCAGACGTTCCAACAAGCTTTGCAGGCTTCTTTTTCTTCCCAGAAATGGTTCAAAGAATCAAAAGCACAAGTCAGCATTGTGTGGCTTGCTGCCTCAGGGGACTATGCCTTTGAGGGCCTCCTACTCAAAATCCCCACTCTCTCCCCCTCTGGTGAGGCTTTGACAGAGGAGATCCTAAGTTTGTCTCCTCTCTTGTCACAGACATGTGCTTCCAGAACAAAGTGCTACAGTCTAGGCAGGGGGTTGGGGTCTTCCAGTTCAGGAAAAAGGGGTGGCAGTTGCTGCATAAGGGAAGAGGGGCTGGCAGGGTCTATGTCTATCTTGTGCAGAGAGCTCTCTGCACTGTGCTCCAGTCTAGTGCCATCTGGGTAAGGACCTGCTCTTCCCAACACCTAGGTACTAAAGTCCAGACTGGCAAAGCTGAGCTTACTAGAGGGGGGGGGGGGGGGGAGTCAGGTGGTTCCAGTCTGGCCTTCTTTTCTCTATTGATATACAACTTAATCAAACTAACTTACAAATTCGTGTCTTGAATCATCCTGAAATTTTCACGTTCTGTGCTACTTCCCCTTTATTTATTTAGGTACTCACAGTTCCTCCTCATTTTATCCTCAAACACTCCCAAGGAACAGTCAATAACTTCAAAATTAAATAAAATCCAAGGTCTACAAACATGTTTGTTGTTTTTCCTTTCTTACTTTCCGTTTTTGGGTTTTTTTCCCCAGAACATCTGCCCCCACTTCTTTCTCACAGTTTCTCCTCTTCCTGCACTCTATTTTTCTTCGGTGCAACCCTATGAAAGATCACTCACATCCTCCAGATCCACCCAGTTCCCTTCCTTTGTTCAGCCCTCTCTGACATGCTGGACTGACCTCCAGAATCACCCTGACTCCACAATCTTCTGTCTATTCTCTCCCCTGGAGGAGATGCCTCTCAATCCCATCTCCTCCTTTGTGCCATGCAGCGCCCTCCCAGGCTCTTTTATATGTTGGGAGCAGCTGCTCCTGAATTGCCGCTCTCCCGGCTTGAATGTTTTCTCCGCTCCTACATCATTTTGTGTTAGTACTCTTCACACAAATATATAAATTCACTTTTGTTTTTACTAAATACATTACAATAAAATCCCTTATTTTTCACCTACTCACTGTAAAAGTTTCAGAACACCATTCACTTTATTCAGCTATAAGTACAACAAATGACAATCACAATATAGTTCTGATAACTGTATCATGCATTGCATACTATATACATTTCTCTGAAGTTTAATTTTATACTAATCTCCACAGTTCAGTATGTGTCACCTTCCCTTAGAGAAATTAAGTTGCTTTTCTCCTGTGTGAACACTAAAAAATAATGTTCTTGTAATAGCATCCGCTTAGGCAGAATTTTTCCCCCTATTGAGGGGTTTTAAGAGCTTATTTTGCTGTATAAACCATTTCAAATCTTCACCTACCTAAAAGCTTAAATAAAAAAGAAAGAATATACTCTTTTCATTTCAGTAATAGTTAACAGTTATAGGTCAAGATCAAAAAGAACATACGTCTTTAACTGTAGCTTCTGAGTAACAAGTCACTTAACTTCACAAATATCAGTTACACTCAAATAGCCTTTATTCAATCTGAGCAACCTCAGCATTCCCATAGGACACTGTCTTTCAATCTTTTGTTCTACATTCATCCTCAGTCAATAAGGTCATTATCCTCAGTTCAGACATCCCATTACTGTCTATTAGACATCTTCAATTGTGCTGCAGTTCACAAGAAGCTAGAGTATAAAAAATGTTCCTAGAAATGGAGCCAAAAAGATTTAGAACCTACACCATTCATTAAAACTAAGGTGAGATTACATTTTTGCATGCAACCTTTCTATTGAATTAAAATACATATTGGTTATTTAATTATTACAATATCACAGTAAGATGCTAACAATGCTATGTGGTCAAAGCTGGAATTAATGCTATGTGGTCACAGCAAGAAGACTCTTGACTGAAAAAAGATAGCTATTTCTTAAAAATCTAAAAAATCCAAAAATCTAATGAGACAATCCAAAAGGGCAAACTAGCTCATCATGGTCTGTTTTATTAACCAGGGCTGGGCTTTCAAGCTATAAAGTACATCATGCACAATTGTTAAAATTATCTTACAAGTGGTATACTAATACAAGTCATAGAGCTAAATGAACTAAAGTGTGCATGTGTAGAATTTGTACAATCAGCAACCAAATAAAGACATAGCTAGAATAGTAAAAGTATTATGGTGGAGAGTCAGTTTCTTTATTTTTTAAACCAAAGGCAGATTCGAAAAATAACATTATTTAATAAATATATTAACTGTATAGAATGATCAGATGGGTAACAACATGTTGGCTCACAGCTGAGGGAGCATAGTATCACAACTGTCAGGCTAATACAGGACAGGGATATTTCAGTTAGTGTACAGAATTTCACATACAATGAATTTTCTCTACATGAAAAGGGCTGATTGATCAAGGAAAGGGAATAGAACTTGGATAGAACAAAAGATTTGTAAGAAATATGATTATTCAAATATTTCATCTTTACTAAAAAACTATAAAAAAAGAAATTAACTTCATACTAATGAGTGGTAGGAAATCTTTGTACTATACCTAAATACTAGATATTTTAGAAGGATATTTGAAATATTTAACTTATTAACTTAGCAAACACTATTCATTCTTGTAAAGGTTTCTTTTAATATTATCACATTTGTGATCCTAAAACATTTTTGACTTCTTTCTATTTTTGACAGGCTCTATGGACAAAAGCAAAGCATTTCATAGACAAACATCTACTTGATTTTATACAATATTCCACTTGAAAATCCTTTGGCCCTTCACTGTAAGGCTTTTCAAAGTAAAATTTCATAACTTGAATCTAATTGGACATTGAATCTATAGAACAAGAAACTTTAATTTTCCATAGTCACATAAGGATATCCTGCATCCTTTTTTAACATTTTAAAGCCAAATCATCTTATAGCCATATGTGTACATTTTTTTCTGGGCTAAATAATAGGATAGACCTCAGTCACTTCAGTTGCAACATGCCATTGATCTTGAACCTTGTACATGAATCCAGAGATATGCAAGGTAAGAGATTAAGAATCTCTAAGGCCTAATACAGTGAAATCTCTGTTAGGCCCAATACAAAGGAAAGGGGATGTCATCCTACATCAGCAATGACTTGAGATATCTAAGCAAGCATTTGTAAAGCTTGAGGCTCTTATATAAACTAGCAGCACCTAGTGTGGATATTTGGCATCAAATTTTACTCATTACATAAATTTGAATAAAAAAAATCCACATTCATCTCTTTTTACTACAATAAAAATAGATAACAAACAATAAATGAAAATCTGACCAAGACAGACATTAAAAGAGAGAAAGAGTAATTAGGGAGATGAGTGGTTGCGTTAATTACTAAGTTGTTCTATAATTTGTATTTTCTCATTAGGTATGGAAATCGAGGTATGTTTTATGGCACTTGAATGACAGTGGAAGGGGTGAGGGTCCTTTGAGGGGCCAAGGATGAAAGCCATCAGTGCTGTGATTGGAGAGCTTAGAGAGCCCAGGAGGCCTCGAAACCCTTAGGGTGTCTCATTGAGACTAATGGAATTTTTACCAGTAGTAGACAGCAGAGCTGCCTCACTGGAAATACCCAATATCCCACTGGAGGCCCCCTCACGAGCAACCCCAAATAGCCACAAGTGACAGACAAAGAGCAGTAGTAAGCAGTATCACTACATGGAGTGGAAGCAGCAATGAGAATTAAGAGCACTGGTGGCAGTGGGTAGTGAGAGTAGCAATAAACTCCCTAGAGTGGCAGTTGTAGCAAGCACCATGAGTGGCAGGGGACATTCTTAAAAGCGGCAGCAGGGTGATCTGGACTGACAGAGCAGCAATTCTTAAGCCTGGCAGGTGGTGATTCTGACAATAGCAGTGGTGCTGTGGCAGCAATGATCCCCAACACCAGTGACAGGATGATAGAACAGCACCCCCCACAGAGTGACAGCAATCCCAGGTAGTGCTTCCCAGAACTGGCAGTGAGCAAAGAAGCTCTTCCTAAATGACTTGGAATGAAACACTTTTTTCCTCCTAGACTGGACTGGACAAAGCTGGGACTCTATGCAGGAGTGGGGGTGGAATAGCCATTTAATACTGCATGCCCACAGGCCAGATAATTGATATTTTTAAGGAGTATTAGATCTGTCGATAAATATTATTGAAGTGATTAAGATTTTAAATAATTGAGATTTTAGGATTTTTGACATTCAGGGTAATATATATATATATATATATATATATATATATATATATTAACCTGTTAATAAACACTTCTATAGTTTAAATTCCTTGCAAATAAGGAAGCAATTTCTTTAGGACCCTAGGAGGATATATATTTACCCAGAGTTTCTGAGAGGGGCCTTCAGCAAAAGTCCTCCAAATTAGGACCTAGCAGAAGGATTACAATACATCTAAATGATCATGATCCTCAGTAGCAAATAAGCTGTTGACCAACTTCACTGTCCCTGATACGCCTAATATTTTGAATCTGGTTAGTACTGATTTAATCCACTTTCTTCGGAATATATGGATGGATGGATGCAACATGCTTAGTCAATGTAGCAAAAGGCCCCATTCTTCCCCCACACTTGTATATGACTGACAGTTTGCAGAAAGCAGGATGCAGGGCTGAGGATAGAGGCTTTGCCGGCTCTGTGAAAGCTCAAAGGCAGGGTCTGCTCAGCACTCAGCTGGAGAAGCCAAGTGAAAGGTGAGTGCTAGCACAGCCCCCTTCATGGATGGGGCTACATATAGACCACAGAGTTGCCCAGGGTGCTAGCAGACAGTGACCTAACATGAACTGATAAGGGATCTAAGATAGATGTTTGATGCACCTGTCTAACCTAAATCGATTACATTTGAATGCACATCAAGCCAGGTCTATCTTATACTAGGTTTTGCCATTTTTAAACCAGTCTGTGTGTGCTGAGCTTCTGTTCCTGTAATGGGTGTAGATCAGTTTTCAGGCACTTCTACTTGTTTGTGTGTAGTGTTTGCATCTTGTCTATAAAAGGGAAACTTCCTGAAACCCTTACCTCACCCCAGTACCAGTTCCACTCATTTGGATACTGTAGAGAAGGGCAAGATTCAGGTAATGCTCATATAGTAGAGAAGGAATCAGAAGCCCCTGGCCTGCAAGCCAGATATGGCCAGTGAAGCTATTGAATGTGGCCCACAAAGTTGGTGGATGGCTTGGTGGTGTTTGGCAGTGGGGAGCTTTGACACATCACAGCCAGGTGGCAGAGAGAATGGTGGCAGCAACACCTGGGTCTAGCACTTGCCTGACTCTAACCTGAGATGAGTCCAGGGCAGGGAAAACAAACTTTGAAGAATTTTCCTAGATCATTTGATTGTGTGTACGCAGCTTCTGCTCCAGGCAGACTAAGGGAGCCTGCAGAGCACGCTGATGTGTGTGCATAAGGCCCTCTGTGCAGCAACACCACTGCAAGATCTGTACAGCACCAGCACTGCAATTAAAGGGCTCAGTATCTGAGTGTCTGTTCAGGGCTTTCAAGGAAAGTTTTTCTACCAGGAGAAGAAGCTCAGGATAATTCTCTCAGATCATATGAATGTTTGTATGTAGGCACTCATAGCACAACTCCTACTTCCTTCATCATTATCATCATTTATAATTCCACTGATAGCGGCATCTTGCTCAAAATGTACAATGAGACTTCATCTTTCATCTCAACTGACATCAATGAAAAGCAGGAGACAAAGATCTTCACAAAAGATGGAGCTCCACAGTTAAGTTAGCAGGATTTTTAACAAGATTTTGTAAGGGTATATGAAATTATATTTCCTAAATATTTTTGTTGACAGAATTGTAAGCTTCTATCTTCCCTACTGCCCCATTTTATTCATTTAGGACAAATAAAACCCAGTTTAACAGATTTATGTGCAGTCCGTCAGAGGTATGTATGCCTCCACTTTTAACAGCATTATGACTTAGTAGATTAACCAGTTATAACCAAAATGACAGACTTCTCAACAAATCCTTTGCTCCTAAAGGGTCCTGGGATGTTTTACAAAGAGTCAGACATAATTAGTTCACAGAAAAAGATAGATTTATCTGATATATTTCAAATAATTAAAATGTTAATGCAGTGGGAACTTCTGAACTAAAACTGTCTTAAAAGCTACCAGAGCACAGGGCAGCATCTAAAACACATACAGGCATTATATTACTAAGGCTTTAGACACTTCTGTATTTATCATTATTTTTCTTACCTCTTCAGCCACTAACTTTATCTTCCATTGTCCAACTGAGAACCAACTATTAGTAGCAAAGAATCCATATTGACTCCATAAGGTACCATACTGATTAGAAAAGCAATGTAGCTGCCACCTCAATGAGAGCCATATGTTATTCCCACCAAAGTCACTCAGAGGCATGTTTAGGCAACTGAGGTCTACAGTAATAAAATAACTTGGCCTGTTAGAATAAGCACAATATGAAATGATATTAATACCACTTTGATTTGCCTTATCATATTACATTCTCTGTTTACCACATCTTGATTTAAATGAACTATAGATAACTATCTTATGACATACACTACCACCATTACTGTTTTGCACAGACAATTAGCATTTTATGTAGAACTTTGTCAAATCAAGCAAAATAATATTCTGCATAAATTGGAGATATGCCAAACTACTATTTTAATCTTGTCTTTTACAACTGCAAGAAGATTGCTTGGGGTAGGGGTTACAGACACAAATGTATCTGGAATGAATGGGAAAGGAACCTAGACATCTACTGGAAAACCTGTCAGTTAAGGCTGTACGTAAACATAATTTTTCTTCCATTACACTGGGTTCTGCATTAGATACATAGTGGGTGCATCTACAGAACACACTACTGCACAGTGGTTACTGTGCTTTTATTTAGTACTTGTATAAATCAAGCAGTAAATAAATGTACAATAACTGGAGCTACTGTGCAGTAGGACTGGCAAATGCCTTTAAAGTGGTGCTACTTCTTGGTAGCCTAAAACTGCTGCTGAGTAGTACTTTAACACTGTTGATGCTATGATGCACTGCTGAGCAGTAGGGCCATGCAAAATGGCACCGTTCTGTTTCACCTCACAATTCGATGGAACAGTGTTTCATTTTGAATTTCATTTTGATTCAAAACTGCTTTCTGTTTTGTTTCATTCATAGGTTAGAATGGGGAATCTCAAAACAACCTACAATTTTGTCATTTCTGGCCTGATCTGGATGAACCTTGAAGGAATGGTAGCCCCTTCTGCGGGCATGACACCAGCCATGTTTCAAGAAGATAAGTGCAGAGGTTCCAGGGAAACTGCACCTCAAAGTCTTAAAAGCAAAAACTCATGTTACATGTATGTGTTTAGCCACTGTGGGGTCAAAACTGCAGGCTTGCTAACCCCTGCAGAGGGCAAAAAGCCTGCCAAGTTTCAAGGAGATAGGTGTAGAGGCTTGGGAGAAACTGTACCTCAACGTGCGAGCAAGCAAAATTCATGACATAGGTGACACTGTGCATGTTAAGGCACAGCAGGGTGAAAATTGCAGACCTGCTAGCCCCTGCTGAGGCTACAAAGCCTGCCAGCTGTCAAGGAGATAGGTGCAGAAGAAGTCTGGGTTCTGGGGCCCTGACCTCTAGCTGCTGACAAGCAAAACTTGTGACTGGGTGGGTGGCACTGCGTGTGGGTTACGGTGCACACTCACTCAACTGACACCAAGGCAGAAAGCAGGACAGTTCAAACAATGCTGCCTTCTTTACAGTTTTTCCATCCGCCCCCAAACCACTAAGATTGGAATGGACCTCAAGGAAAGATTAGAGTCACTGGCCAGCTACACAGTCAATAATGAGAACATTCCTTCCTCACCCCTTCCCTCACCCTCTCCTTACTTTAGTTTCTATTTCCCTGTAAGCAAGCTCAGCTTGAGCTTCGAAACTCAAAACATTTTTATTTGTTTCCAGGCTGTTTCAAAGCTGTCCGTTTCATTTTGATTTTGCTATTTTGAGCTCAAAACAAATGGAAACAGCATTTAAATGAAACTGCCAGCAAAATTTCGCACAGCTCTACTAAGCAATATAATTTGGCTACTACGCAATCATCATCTCGTGTAAATGCGCTCAGCTTAATTCAAAAGTTTGGTCCTAATGTCCAAAATTCCTTTTTCACCAGATGGATTCAAAGCAACAGCTAGCTTCTAAAAGGTTCTGGAGAAAAGGAAGGTGAGTTTTTTTATGTTATTTTATATCTCTGCCTTTACCAGCCTACTATTTCAATATGGCCCAGCATACTTAGTTACTGGAGAAGCAGGTCCTGTAACACATCTTAAAGAGCTGTTACTCCATCAAAGTATAAAAAAAATGTTACTTGCACTAATATAGAAACGGGATGAATTTTTTTTCTAGCCTGAGAAGAGATATTTTCACATAAAAATAAAAGTTTGCGAAGTAGCTGAAAAATTCTGTGCAGCTGCACGTCTCAGCATGGACAGTGCTAATACATTAGTGTTAATACACTACTACACAGTATTATTAAGCTACTGTGTGGAGCACCATTTAAAAGACGTTCACTGGTGCTACTGCCCAGTAACTCTGGTTCCTGAACATTTATTT
>JAGPOW010003642.1:38780224-38827011 GCA_030014935.1 Caiman crocodilus
GGTGAAGTGGTACAGGCTCCTAGCCTGGGGATTTTTAAGAGGAAGTTAGATGAGCACCTTGCCGGGGTCATCTGACCCCGGTGCTCTTTCCTGCCAAGGGGGTCGGACTAGATGATCTGCCCAGGTCCCTTCCGACTCTAACTACTATGATACTATGATACTATGATAATTGCCAGAAGCATGGAAAACAAGCAAAAGGATCTAGAATTCTTGCTTATGAGCAATAACTTTTACCTACTGGGTCTAACTGAAACCTGGTGGAACTCTAATCATGATGGGGTGGTAGGAATAGAGGGCTAAAGGTTGTACAGGAGGGATAGAGAAGGGAAAAAAGGAGGGGGTGTTGTTCTTTATGTCAAAGAACAATACATATCTTCCATAATCAAATTGGGATCAGAGGATGGGCAAGAAGAGATTCTGTGGGTTAGGATCCAAGGGGGTTGGGGAGAAAGGGACCTGGTGTTGGGGGTCTACTACGGCCTCTGCACCAGGAGTATGACGAGAAATTCTCCAGGCAGCTCTCAGAGGCTGTATGGTCTAGAGACATGGTAGTCATGGGGTATCTTAACTATCCAGACATATGCTGGGAGGAACAGTCAGGTAGATCTAACCACTCATGCAGGTTCTTAACTTGTATTCAAGAGCTCCACCTAACACAGGAGGTAAGGAGTCCTATCAGGAGTAACACCTTTCTCAACTTGGTGTTGGTCACAGGGGATGACCTGGTGGAGGACCTGCAGATTCAAGGCAACTTAGGGGACAGTGATCACCACATGCTAAAATTAACTATCCAAACAAGAGTGGGTATTATACCTAGCAGGACATAGGTGATAAACTTTAAAAAAAGCTGACTTTAATAGATTCAGGGGATTGGTTAACAGGGTACTAGGAACCAAGAGCCTAGATGCTTTGGGGGTCCAGGACAGGGGGTCATTCCTCAAGGATACCATTCTTTGGGCTCAGAGTGAGACAATCCCATGGCAGAGGAAAGGGGGCAAAGGGGTCAGAAAGCCCCTTTGGCTAACCAGGGTCATCCAGGATACCTTAAGGGCAAAAAAAGCAACATACAGGAAGTGGAAGCAGGGGGTAGCTAGGAAGAGCAAGTACACTTCTTTGACCTCCATCTGCAGGGCATCAGTCAGGAAGGCCAAGGCAGTCCTAGAACTCAGCCTAGCAGCAGAGATTAGGGCCGATAAAAAAAATCCTTCTTTAGGTACATTGGGAGCACAAAGAGGGTGTAGGGTAGCATAGGACCCCCACAGAACAGGCAGGGAGGCTTAGTGTCAGATAGCAGGGACAAGGCAGATGTGTTTTTTGTCTCTGTCTTCTTAAATAGGAATCTAGATGAACACTCAATATGCATCATGGACACCAACAAGGGGAACATCAGTTGACCAACGGTCAGTGCCGACATGGTAAAAGGACACTTGAAGGGACTAGGCATGTTCAAATCACCGGGACCAGAGGGACTCCACCCATGGGTAACGAAGGAATTAGTGTGTGTCGTAGCTGAACCACTAGCAAGGCTATATGAGCCCTCATGGTGCTTGGGTCAGGTGCCAGAGGATTGGAAGATGGCCAATATCATCCCAATCTTTAAGAAGGGGAGGAAGGAGGATCCAGGGAACTATAGACCATTAAGCCTTACCTATTTCCCAGGGAAAATCTTTGCAAAAATTATCAAGGAACACATCTGTGGGAGCCCGCTGACTAATGTGATGCGGAGGGGTAACCAACATGGGTTTATAGTGGGCAGGTCCTGCCTGACTAACCTAGTTTCTTTTTGCAACAAGGCCACCACATGTTTAGATGCAGGAGGCAAGGTGGATGCTATCTATCTGGACTTCAAGAAGGCCTTTGACATGGTATCCAATATCACCCTTATAAATAAACTGAGAAGATTTGCCTTGGATGATTATACAGTAGAATGGGTAGCAAACTGGCTCAGAGGTCATACTCAGAGAGTGGTGATGGATGGGTCAGTGTCAACCTGGGAAGATGTGCACAGTGGAGTCCCTCAGGGCTCAGTTCTGGGGCTGGTGCTGTTCAACATCATCAGTGATCTGGACTAGGGGGTGGGAAGCAGTTTGGGCTGCAAATTCATGGATAACACAAAAATATGGGGTGAAGCTAACACCCTGGAGAGGAGGAACCAGATCCAGACCAACCTCAACAGGTTGGGGAAGTGGGCTGAGAGCAACAGGATGCAATTCAATAAGGACAAGTGCAAGGTACTGCATCTAGGGAGAAAAAACTGCCATCATACCTATAGGCTGGGATGTGACATTCTCAGCACCACTGAGGCAGAAAGAGATCTTGGACTCACTGTTGACTCCAGGATGAACATGAGCCATCAATGTGATGAAGCAGCCAGCAAAGCCAATCGTACCTTCTTGTGCATCCGTAGGTGCTTCACAAACAGATCCAGGGAGGTGATTCTTCCTCTCTATACAGCACTGGTCAGGCCTCAGCTGGAGTACTGTGTCCAGTTCTGGATGCTGCAGTTCAAGCAGAATGTGGACAACCTGGAAAGGATCCAAAGAAGAGCCACTCATCTGATTGGAGGCCTGTAGAGAAGGCCCTAAAAGGAAATGCTAAGGGACCTTAAGCTCTTCAGCCTCTCCAAGATAAGGCTGAGAGGGTACATTGTGGAGGTGTACAAATTCATAAGGGGAGAGCAACATGAAGTAGGCAATGATCTTTTTACCAGGGCACCCACTGGAACGACAAGGAGCAATGGCCATAAGAGTAAATTTAGACTGGACACTAGGAAAAAAGTTTTTCATGGTCAGGGTTGCCAGGATCTGGAATGGGATTCCAAGGGAGGTGGTGTTTGACCCATCCTTGGGGGTCTTCAAGAAGAGACTGGACAGGCACCTGGCTGGGATCATATGATCCCAGGTTTGGGGACCCTTTTCTTGCCTGCCGGGGTGGGGGGTCAGACTAAATGGCCCACTGAGGTCCCTTCCAATCCTAGAATCTACGAATCTATGAATCTATAACAGTCATGAATTGACTTAAAAATGGATTCTTCTTTAAAGAAGAAAATCCTGGGAAAACATGTTTTTCCCCTTGCAGGCTGGCAGAGTTCCAGCCTGCAAGGGGCTGCTTGGGGATCTCCATGCCCCACACACACACACACCCTGCCCCACACACTGAGGGGATGGGGCATAGAGGCAGGGGCCAGTGGGTTGGGACTGGCCATTCATGTTTACAAATGTGTCCTGTGCAAAAAAGTTTGAGAGCCACTAGCCTAAAGCAAACCAACATCTTGCATGTCTATCTTCAGATTCATTAGCAAGAAGTATAGGTTACCTGTTAATGTGGTTCAGCCCCAGATTTTCTGTGAAATATGTCTTTCCTTTTGTTATTCACTGTTTGCATTGTAAAGTGGGACAGTGTTACTGAGAAAAGTGTCAGAGCTGAATAGTTAAGAGATGCCTTGGCACAGCTGTGTGTTAAGCACATTGCGAGCCCCCGGTGCAGGGATTTCCCCTGTAAGGCAGGAAAGAGTCCTTGGTGCAAAATCAGAGCCTACCAAAAGCTTGCAGCTGCACCATCAAATGCATGCTTTTGATTGGCTCGATGTAAATTATGCACACATGGCAGTCAGCAATTGGTTCGCTGGCTGTACAAAAGGCTTGGATGGTATCTGCCCAAATTGGAGGAGAGCTCGGATGCGTGTAGGGAGAGATCCCCACGTGTACTTCGGAGCCATGGAGGGGACTGATCAACAACCAACAACTCCCTGTCATGTTTACCACAACATACCCCATACCCCGTGTAAGAGTGAACATCGGTGTGCCTGTCTACAGTTTTCATTTGTGTCTGTCTACAGATTGTGTCTACACTGCATACCTTGTTTATACAGCTTGTAAGTAAAGGGTTTTTTTTGTTACAACCACTGCTGCCTCTCATACAACTAATTCCACTCTATCAGCGGCCCCATTCTGCCGTCATTTCTCGGCCCCCACATAGCGTCATGAACACGATCGGTACGCCAGAAAGATGCAATGGAGTTGGAATTGGTTGAAGGTTGCCCCTGGCACAGTGGAAAATGCCACATGCTAGATGCCATGGAGTTGAGAGCGCACATCGCTTACCATCAAGCGGGCGGATCGGGTGGAAGATTTGTGAGTGGTTACCTGTCGCTTGAGGGAGAAGGGGAACCTGCAAAAGAGTGGGAAGTACGTCTCCACCCTAGAGCATTTGGATGTGTCATGAGGAGTGAGTGGGTTCGATTTAAATCCCGAAAGCAAGGGGGCAATGAGTCCTCAGCTGGACAAAAGCCGAGTGAGGAAGATATTGCTCTCAGTTGGGAGTTTGCTCGCTGTATGTGCTGCGTGCGGGAGAGTAAGGAGCCAGAGCTGATTAATTTGGACATGTTGCTACCGGAGTTGGGACAATTGAAGCTTTTGGAGCTCCACGGAGGAGTGGAGATGGAGGGAGACTCCACAATTGAAGGGACTGGCACAGAGTACGGGAAGGGGAGAATGCTGTGAGTAATGTTCCACACAGTCACGACCCTGATGCGGGAAAGGACTGAGTTGGAAGTCCGATTGCATGCTGTTCATGCAGTCAAAAGGGTTGCAGCTATGGAGGAAAACCAAGGTCCCCCATCATCGCAAGATGGCGGCAAAACGGAAGGGAGCCACCACGGAAGGGTAGAGAAGGAGGGCGGAGTTACCCACGGAAGGACGGAAGAGGAGGGGAGCCGCCATGGAAGGGTAGAAGAAGAGGGCGGAGCTATCGGCGGGTGGGCAGAAGTAGCGACTCCACCCTTCGAAATCCCCATGGGCCAGCCTCCAGGCCATGATGAGGAGGCAATGGGAAACATGCTGCAACCGAGTTCTCCGTTGGATGAAGCGATGACTCAAACGGCCTTGCACCTTGTGGCAACGAGAAGCCGAGTGATGAGTGTAGAGAGTGCAGCCTGTGCTCCTGCCAGCACCTATCACGTCAGAACCTGGACTGAATTACAGGCCCTATGTAAAAAGTCCAAGGTAAAATCAGCAGAAACTCTACGTATGTGGATGGGACGCCTGGTCGTAGAATTTGGATCTGACCCGGTGGACCAAAATGAGGCGGGCTCTCTAACCAGACAAGCCTTGTGAAGCGGAGGGCACACTGCTGACATAGAAATGGTGCTGTACAATGTTTATTGGCCTATTTTGCTTCCAGCACTTGTTGCAGGTCAAGCCAGCCAGAAAGCGTCTGCATGGCACGAAGGTGGACCATCGAGAGTCAGCGTGGAACAGATCTTGCAAGCGATCATCAGGATTTCGTATTGCATGTGGGATCCTAGACAACATGCACTGGGACTGTTACCATTCCAGCAGCGAGGATTGTGGCCTTATCGTTATTTGCAAGATCCTGGAGCTGTTGCGATTACGCTAACGAGTATAGATGCTTGTGTTGAAGTGTACAGAGGAAGAGCTGCCATCATTCTCCAAATTTTGCTAAACCAACTAGCTAGACAGCCTGCAAGTGATTTTTTTGCAACAACTTCCACAATTGCAAGCTCTTGTGAAACCGGATCAGTGAGAGTCCAGTGACCCAGAGCATCATCAAATGCACGAGTCTAGCCTGCGATGATTCCAGCTGACGCAAAGAACACCGGAGGAGCGAGATATGTTCAGTTCCTCATGCGTTATTCTAGACTCATGAAATAGCAGTTGCGAGTTTTGGGTGATGAGGGTCAATGGAACTTAGCGTATGAGCCAATGCCAAGACGAGCCAGATGACAAGTCATCTTGTGATAATGATTGAGTTTTGTGAGATAAGTTGATTAATTTTTCAGAGAGTTTCTTTCTCTACAGGTTCGCCGAAGTGTGTGCAGACCAGATCAGAGAGAGAGAGACAATTTTGAGAGACAGCAGACTATCTCTGCAGGTCCGCTGAGATATGTGTGACCAGACCAGAGAGAATATTTTGAGAGGGAGTACCTCAAGAGACCAGGACACAGTGACACCAACCAAAGTCCTGATAATTGAACTGTTTATAACCAGCCTGTTAATGTGTAGTTGTGTTTTGATAGGTTATTGTTTAATTCGGTCCCTGGAGAATGAACTTGCTTTGTTGTCTGCTTTTGTTTATACCTACCTGTGGTATGAACCCGTCAGGCAACACGATAATTTAGCCGACTCGAATGTGCTCCGGCTACAACTGTGCCGTCAGCAAGGGGGCATGTCAGAGCTAATGGGTATGAGATGCCTCGGCACCGCTGCGTGTTAAGCACATTGCGAGTCCCCAGTGCAGGGATTTCCCCTGTAAGGCAGGAAAGAGTCCTTGGTGCAAAATCAGAGCAAGCCAAAAGCTTGCAGCTGCACCATCGAGTGCATGCTTTTGATTGGCTCAATGTAAATTATGCACACATGGCGGTCAGCAATTGGTTCGCTGGCCGTACAAAAGGCTTGGGTGGTACCCGCCCAAATTGGAGGAGAGCTCGGATGCATGTAGGGAGAGATCCTCACGTGTACTTCGGAGCCATGGAGGGGCCTGAACAACCACCAACGACTCCCCGTTGCAGTTACCACAACATACCCCATACCTGACGTGAGTGTGAACCGTGTCTACAGTTTTCATTTGTGTCTGTCTACCGATTGTGCCTACACTGCATACCTTGTTTATACAGCTTGTAAGTAAAGGGGTTTTTTTGTTACAGCCGCTGCTGCCTCTCGTACAACTAATTCCACTCTATCAGCGGCCCCATTCCACCAGCATTTCTCGGCCCCCACAAAAAGGAATACTTGAGCAGAACAGTATTGGTGGTAACTCTAGGTACGATCTAGGATATGTAAGGTCTATCTGGCCAGCAGGATAGAACAATCAAGACAAACTGAAGATGTGAAAGACCCACTGTATGACCATTCCACAGCACACAAGCATCTGAAGTTACATAGGAGCTTCCTCACCAATGCTATACTCAATGAGACATGACTACAGGTGAGGAATGAGAGTCTGAAGAAAATACCCGACAATAGAAAAATGGACATTCCAGCAGCTGAGTCCTTACCACCAGGGACTGGTGGACTATGGCAAACCATCAACTGCCTTCATACTGGAGTTGAACACTTCAAGGAACTAAAGAAAAAGTGAGGCTATACTATTGATTCAACCATCTATGACTACAGCACAGAGTCTCAGACTATTCATCATCTGCTTCAATGCCCGCTGCTTCATTGCCCATGTACAATGAAAGACCTCACGAAGTACAATAAATGAACACAAGCATGTGTAACAAAGAAGTCAAATGTGGTATAGAGACATGAGAAAAAGACTCTTCCAATTTTTTGTTAATAGATGGCTGATTGAGAAAGTGACTTAGATAGCTTCTACTTATATTCAGTGATTTCAGGAAATTAGTCATCAAATATACAGAATCACTGAAAGCTATTTAAGGTAAACAATTAGAATAGAATCTAGGAGAAGATCAGATGCAAGTAAAAACTGTCAGAACAGATGATTTTAAAAAATACAAAACTTTTTAATTTGTTCCTTTCACCTAGTTTCCCTCTGTCTGACAACAGCCTTGACTCAGCCAGAATTTTTACAGGCAGTTGGAGTTTATACAGCATAGATTATGTAATACATTTTCAGCTGAAGGACTATTTTAGTTGGTTTAATAAAAGATATCAGATTTACCCAAAGAACCTTGTCTGCCCAGGTGGAGTCAGGGGTTTTGCTCCCTACTCTTAGGACTACTTATGTGTTTTAAATTAAATTGTTATTGTCATAACCAAATCAGTTGAGTGTCCCTGTCACAATAGAACTACCCTAAGCAACTACAGTTACTTTTAAATTTGATACTGTGGGGGCTGAGAAACGCCAGCAGAATGGGGCTGCCTATAGAGCAGAATTAGTTGGACGAGAGGCAGCAGTGGTTGAAACAAAAAAAAATTTACTTACAAGCTGTATACACGAGGTATGCAGTGTAGGCACAATCTGTAGACAGACAAAACAAAACTGTAGACAGGCACACCGATGCTCACACTCACAGGGTAAGGGGTATGTCGTGGTGACCACAATGGGGAGTCGTTGGTGGTTGTTCAGGCCCCTCCGTGGCTCCAAAGTACATGTGGGGATCTTTCCCTATGCATGTTCGAGCTCTCCTCCAACTTGGGCGAATATCACCTATGCCATTTATACGGCCAGCGAGCCAATTGCTGACCGCCACGTGTGCATAATTTACACTGCGCCAATCATGAGCATGCACTCAATGGTGCAGCTGCAAACTTTTGGCTTGCTCTGATTCTGCACCAAGGACTTTTCCCACCTTACAGGGAAAATCCCTGCACTGGGGACTCACAATGTGCCTAACATAGCTGTGCCGAGGCATCTCTTAACTGTTCAGCTCTGACAGGTACATTCTGCCTCATTAGCTATTCCTACCTGGTGGTCTGTCATTGGCTACTCTAAAAGTATAAAGGTCTGTGCAGCTTCTGCCCAAGTTGGAGAGCTCTGAGCACGTGGTAGAGTACGGAGAACTTTGCCACGTGGCAGAGAAAAGCTGGCGGACTGATCACCCACCAACATCTCCCCATCACCATTTGCTCCCAACGTATCCTTCATCCTGCATGCTCGTTTCTGTCTACAAATGTGCTGGCACGTTTTGTTTCCAGTTATCTGTAACTACTCAAGCAACTCATTATCTGTAACTACGTAAGCAACTTTACCACCTGCATCTCAGCCATCAGTGGCGTAAGTAAAGTTAAAGTAAAAGTTATTTTTGCAACCAATACACTGTGTCACGCCTCTCCATCATGGGCCCGCCTGACGTCCGATTAAATTAGCGATCCTCTGGATGGCTCCGGCCTCCCAAGACAGTTATTACTTAAAAAACCAAAAAAACCAATACCCACCCCACTAGAGTAATCCTAAAATAAAGGACTGAAACCCAGAATTTCCCTTCCCTTATGAAAGTTTTACAGCTAAGTGCCTGAAGCCTACTGAAGTCCTCTGAAACTAGCTCTTTAGTTTAGCATGGAAGCATCCAGAGTCCTTTCACCTCTTCCATTCCAGATAAGCATATGGGGCAATGAGGCACCCCCACAGGCTCCTAAAGGGAAGAGGGTAGTCCCTGTGGGCCCCAAACACCATAAACAACCCTCCACATTGGGAAAACTTCCCCCCCGCTGGGCAGCTAGAGCTGGAGCAGGGACCATGGCCATGGCTGCATGAGCCAGAATTATACTAGCTGTTTAATCAGCTGTTTCCCAGGCAGGGAACAGCAGGACCAATTGCGGTGGCCATTCTGGCCACCGCAGGAAGATTTAAAAGCCCCACCAAAATCCAGGGGAGGAAAGGAGCCAGAACCAGAGAATGCTGGTGTGGAGCATGCCAGCCACGCTGAGGATCCTGCACAGGAGAGGAGCAGCACAGTCAGTGTAGTGCTGGCAGGCAGATCAGGGAAGGCATTTGAGCCCCCTGTAGGATGCTGGGGGAAAGAAGGCAGATCTACATCCCTCTCCTCCCCAGGGGTATATTTCTTTTGAAAAAAAAATAAAAGAGAGAGAGAAGAGGTGTAAGAACAAAACGCCCGACTCAGAGGCACTGCAGCAGGTGCTACATTACACATATATAGATTGCCAGCCTCAAGGGAGGGAAGGCTACTCGTCAAAGCAGGAGGTGCAGCTGGACAGATACCAACCAAGCCCACTCGGATGTGGGATTCCTCTCAAGGCAAGCTGTTGTCAAGCCAGAAAGACTGAACCACCATTGTGCTGATGCCCATCCATTTGGCAAGTGGATGGGGTGTAGGAGAGGCAGAGCCCCGTGTAATACCGCGTCTGAATTGTGAGTACTGCCATTTCCTGACCCGGGGGCAAGCAGAGATGCAACCACCAGTGATAGCCCACATGGAATTACTTACACAGGCTATTCAGGCCGTAGGGAAAGTGCTGAAGGTGCAACAGTTACAAGGGGCACACCAACAAGAGTGGATGCAGTGTAATGCTGCTCTACTCAAGATGCCCCAAATGACATGGGAAGATGATCCTGAAGCTTACGTAAAAGCATTTGAGAGGACTGCTCTCCAGATGGGGCTGGATTGCAGTCAGTGGGGCCACCAGCTAGGTGCCTTGGTGACAGATCAGGCCCAAGCTGCCTACCCGGCCCTGTTGAGGGAAGATACGCAAGATTATGATGCTCTCAAGGCAGTGATCCTCTGTAGGCTGGAAATTTCCCTGGGAAGTTACAGACAAGCATTTCAAGCATGAAAACCAAAATAAGCTAAGTGGCTCCAGGGCTTGGTGCAGTCTCTGTAGGATTCACTTAATCAATGGTTACCGGCCATATGGTGTGACCAAGAGCGGGTGATGGACCAGATCTTATTAGAGCAGTTTCTCTGGGACTTGGAAGAAAACATTCAGAGGTGGGTACAGAGACACCCACCCCGGACCAGTGAGGAGGCCCTCTGCCTGGCTGAGGCCTTTGCTAACTCAGAAAGTGAGAGGGTATGGGCAAGGTCCACAAGCCTCAAAGGACAGTCCAGTGAGTGAAGGGGAAAGGTGGACTGGTCCATGAAAAGGGGCATCGAGAGGGGCAGTATGGTATCGCTGTGGGCAAATGGGGCACATCTCCTGGGAATGTGGGTTGGGCCTGAGAGAGCTGGGCCTCAAGCCAGTTATATATACTCCTCCCCATGAGAGAGGCAAAGAGACATAAAAGGGAGAGCCCATGGATTGTAGCTTTGGGGCTTGTCGCACAAGGAGAATGGAACCACCACATGGTAATTGCCTGGATCGGGGGCAAGGCAGTCAGAGCAACCCTGGATATGGGGTGTTCCCAGTCCCTAGTCCATGCAGATCTCACCTCATGGACAGGGGGGAAAGAGGCCAGACCCATAATGATGGCATGTATACTGGGTGGTGAAATGCATTTTCAGAGTTGTTATCTGCCGTATAGAGTGATGGAGTTCTGTGGCAAACTGCGGGTCAGATTGGCACCTGCCTTAGCCTGTGAAATGATTCTCAGAAGAGAATGGGGACTGTTTTACACACTGCTCAAATGAGTACAAGTACAGAGGAAGAAAGGAAGCAGCTCACTAGAGAAGAAGGCTGGGCTGGCGAAAGCCCATCTCACCAAAGATGAGGCATCAGGCAGTATTAACCTGGAGCAGGCGGTTAGTGCAGCTCAGTATCATCAGGTTCAACAAGAAGACCTGGAACTCCAGAGGCTATGGATCGAAGACTCCGGGGAAGCAATATCATGAAGTCATTCCGACTTTGAGGTAATCAGGGGGTTATTATATCAGGTCAACAGGGCGAGGAGGGCACCTCATAAGGGAGACAGTTAATAGTCCCTTCTTCACTCTGCCACTCCGTGTGGAGATTGGCTCATGACTCCCCATGGGAAGGCATTGGGATGCAACATTGGGCTAGGCTGGTACAAGAATTGTTTTGGCCATGTCTGCAAGACGACATGGAAAGTTGTGGGTGGGGGCTGTTTGCCTGGAGTGCCAAAGGGCTCAGGAGTGGAGGCCACCTAGGGCACCATTGCACCCCATGCCGATAATAGAGATACTGTTCTCCCAAATCGTGCCAGACATAGTGGGCCCTCTCCTGAAGTTACGCAATGGTTATTAATATATATTGGTTTTAGTGGATTATGCCACTCAGTTCCTGGAGACAGTCCCACTTATGTCTATTACAGCAAGGTGAGTAGAAGAATTACTTAAATGGATAGCATGGGGCGGCATACTGTGTGAAATACTCACTGACCAGGGGACGAATTTCAGGTCTGCTGAGATGAAAGCTCTGTGTAAAACCCTCGGCCTCACCCAGTTGAAGACATCGGTGTACCATCCCCAGATGAATGGTCTAGTGGAGAGACTAAATGGGATGATCAAGTGGTTGCTTAGGTGGTGTCCACAGGAAGACCCCCAGAAGTGGGATACCATCTTAACGCCATTATTGTTTGCATTGAGGGATGCCCCCCCACATGAGTCGATGCAGTATTCCCCATTCCAGTTAGTATACGGCCACAACCCTAGGGGGATGTTACAGGTCATCAGGGAAGAATGGGAATGGCCAGCAGGGTTACGAATATCTGTGGAAAGATACTGCCAAGAATTTCAGGACCAGATTACCAAGGCCTAATGAATTGCTGGCCAAAATTTGAGGGCCACCCAAGAGCAACAAGAAACCCACTATAATATGAAGACAAGGACCCAGACCTTCCAGCGTCGAGATATGGTTTTGGTGTCACTTCTGGCATCCTCAAGCAAACATCTCACAATGTGGCAAGGCCTGTTTAGAGTAGTTCGACAAGTGGGTCTGGTAGATTATGAATTGCTCAAGCCAGGCTATACTACCAGAAGCACTAAATTTATCATGTGAACCTACTTAAGGAGTGGAAAACCCCATAGGGCTGGATGGCACAAGAAGAGGAGGTGGAGGAAGACCTGGGACCACCCTTCCCCAGGTTAAGTGAATTCACAGGAGAAGAGTCAAATGGGCGAAGAGCTGGATAGCTAGCAATAACAGGAGCTGTTGGACTTAACAGAGGATTTCCAGGCAGTCTTCCAAGAAACCCTGGAATGAGTGATGGGAATTGAACATGAGGTCAGAACTCCCCCGGTGAGCTGGTTAGGGAAAGGTGGAGGCCGATACCGCAGCATTGGCAGCATGAAATACGACAGGAGATAAAGAAAATGCAGAAACAGGGAATTATGCGACGCCCCATTGTGCCGGTGGTCAAACCCGATGGGTCACTGTGTCTGTATATAGACTTACTTGAGGAATCTAAATGCCTTGACGACCTTCAATGCCTTCTCTACGGTGCACATTACCCACCTCATTGAGAGGATTGGTGAAGCACGGTACATATCTACTTTCGACCTTGCCGATGCACCCTGCAGATAGCACCAAGACCACTTTTGGAACTCTTTGGGGTTTATTCAAGTTTATAAAGATGCCCTTTGGCCTAAATGATGCGGCGGCCACCTTCCACAAACTGATGGACACCTTGCTTGCACTGCATGCATCGTATGTGGCAGCATTTATCAACGATATCATTATATTTACTCCCAGTTGGCACCAGCACCTTAAAGCCCTGAAAGCCATCCTGGGAGAACTCCAAGCAGTGGGTCTGACTGCCAATCCCAAGAAATCCAAGCTAGCAGGAAGAGAAATGGCAGACGTAGTGTTCGGTTAGGCAGGGGAACAATACGCCCCCTGACCAACAAGATCGAAGCCATAAGACGGTTTCAAAAACCTCATACCCACAAACAGCTACACTCCTTCTTGGAACTCATCAATTATTATCAATGGTTTATACTGCATTTTGCAAGTCTCTCTGCACCTCTCACAGATGCGCTAGGAAGGGGGCCTGCAGCTCCTTTGAAATAGACACCAGAAATGGGAAGGAGCTTCAAAGAACTGAAGGAGACGATACACCCTGATGTCATAGTGCACACCCCTAATTTTAATGCCCCTTTTATTTTACAGACGGATGCATCAGGCCGCACCCTATGGTTTGTATTACTTCAAAGATATGGGGAAGAAGAGAGCCTGATTGCCTTCACCAGTCGGAAGCTCAGTCCCATTGAGACCAGGTATGCCATGGTCAAGAGAGAGTGCCTGATAATACTCTGGGCAATACAGTATTTTAAGTATTACCTTATGGGACAAGAATTCGTGGTAGTGACAGATCATACCTCATTACAATGGTTAACTTGGAAACAAAGAGTAAACTCCTAGATCACTCACTAGGCCTTGGCTTTACAGCCCTTCAAGTTTACAATTACACACTCCCCAGGCAAAGATAATTTTGTAGCTGATTTTCTCTCGAGATGGGGAAGCCCAGACCAGTTATAGGAGGAAGCACGCCCATTCATGAAGAGGAGCATCAGGCTTGTCAAGAAGCCACGAGGGGTCCAGGCAATACAAGGCAACTTAAGGTGGGAGGTTTGTGGTGGTGAGGCACCCCCACAAGCTTCCAAAGGGGAGAGGGTAGTCCCCATGGGCCCCAAACCCCATAAACAGCTCCCCCATGGAGAAAACGTACCCCCACTGGACAACCAGAGTTGGAGCAGGGATCATGGCCGCACAAGCCAGTGTTAAACAAGCTGTTTAATCAGCTGTTTTCCGGGCGGGAAACAGCTGGACCAATTGTGGTGGCCATTCTGGCCAGCAGGGGAAGATTTAAAAGCCCCACCAAAATCCGGGAGGTGAAGAAGCTGGAGAGGGAGTGCACTAGTGTGGAGCACACCAGCTGTGCTGAGGCTCCTGCATGGGAGAGGAACAGCATAGCCAGTGTAGTGCCAGCAGGCAGAGCAGGGAACGTATTTGAGCCCCCTGTAAGAGGCTGGGGGAAAGGAGGCAGCTCCACATCCCTCTTCTTCTCAGGGATTTATTTCTTTTGAAAAAAAATAATAAGAGAGAGAGAGAAGAGGCAGAAGAACAAAACACCCTACTCAGAGGCATTTCAGTAGGTGCTACATTACGCATATTTAGCTTGCCAGCCTCGAGGGAGGGAAGGCTACTCATCGAAGCAGGAGGAGCAGCTGGACAAATACCAACCAAGCCCACTCAGATGTGGGATTCCCCTCAAGGCAAGCTGTGATCAAGCCAGCAAAACCAAACCACCATTGTGCTGATGCCCATCTGGTTGATGAGTGGATGGGGTGTAAGGGAGGTGGAGCTCCATGGAACATCGAGCCTGAATCATGAGTACTGCCATTTCCAGGGGAAGCCCTCCCAGGCAGAAGATCTCCATTGAACCCTCTCTCTGTATAAAATAATATCCAGCCATGGCAGGTGAGTTAAGGGAGGAGCTACACGCCGGCAGACAGTACAACAGTCAAGGCCCCTTTCATCACAGCATGCATAAATACTTTGGTTGAAAAGGCCTTGTCTAATTTCCAGTATACATTAACATCTCCTTTAGGGAAGCAGTAAACAGTAGACTGTATCTGTAAAAGAATAGAAATAGGCATTCAGAGAATTGAAATGTACTTCTCAGTGTGGATCCAGTTTATCTCCTCTTAGAATTCCACTAATTTACAGGCCCTATTTTCCCAGTCATTTGGGACAGTTATTATATTTGCTTCTAGCAGGTGACTTTCTAAGAGGATTACTCATTAACAAAATTAGCTGTTCCAACATACAACTTCAGTGATGACTCCCACTGGCAGCTGTGACTCTTGAATTCTTTTCCTCATACAATTGTATTATTTTTCAGAATATAAAACAGAAAAATAAAATAATATGAGACACATGTATTGCAAAATGTGCATAATAAAGCTAAAATCCCACCTGCCCATCCCAATACAGTAAATCTTAACGAAGAATTATAAATATGGGATTCTACAGCAGAACATGAAGTAGATTTAGAAAAAAATCAAGCAGAGATGCTATATATTGTGAACTATAATTACAGATATTAAACTTTATTGGTCTATCATTCCTTAGAGTTTCATTGGAGGTGATCCTCATCTATTGTGCACACAAACAATAGCTCTTTAGTAATAGCCAACAGCTTTCTGAAGTGTCTAGAATATTAGGTAGGCTGAACATGTATATTAACAATTTAATACCATGGTGAGGATGCAATAGCAGTTTGTATAATCCTGAACTCTTAAAAAATAGTCAAATAACATCTTGCAGAAACAATGGTAGTTTGTTTACATTTGTAGTTAATTACCATGTTCACTTGCATAGCAACAAAATTAATGATCAGAATTATAAATTCTAACAATGCAACCAAGCTGAAGATCTGCCAAGAATCTTTCAGTAAATCTAAACAAGAATCCTACTCTCCAAAGTTTTATTTTAGCAGCAAAAAATCTCACTTTAAATTGGATCTTTTTTTCTAATAACCACAAATGTGCTTTTTAATCAATATAATATGAAGTTAGCAAGCTTTAATATTGGGATTCCATAACTCTCTTCTCCAGGATAAGTGTGTGTTTTAATTATTTAAAAAGTAGTTGCTGTTGTAATGGACAATTTAGAAATTCCTTGGAGATGAATCTTTTGAGATGCAACTAGCAGGGTATATTAAAGGCAATAAAAATAATTCTATAGGTATGTCAGAAACAGGAGAAAGACAAAAATAGTGTTGGTCTCTTACAGAAAAAAGAAGTCAATCTAGTTATGGATGATGTGGAAAAGGATGGGAAATGTCTTTTTTACTTTGAGGTATATACGGAAATTACATTTTTCATGCAATGAGACCCCCAGAAGTGCTTTGTAGCCATAACACAGCAAATGTTGAGGGCTTCACAGAGCTTTTACATTTTCCAGTTGCAGTAAAATTTAACCTTTGTCTGATGTAGTATCAGACAGGGGTGCTTTAGGACAGAGCACCCGCAACAGTTAAATTCAGGCGATTCTCCTCACATCCCATGGTTTTGCAGGTCTGGGCAAGGACCAGTGTAGCCCCACTGCCAGAGCTGTCAAGGAGAGGAGAGGGAAAACTTCTGTCTCTTCCCTGTATAGTTGAACACAGGGGGAGAAGGGACTCCATCCCTGCCCCCAGTTCCCAGCATGGCAGCCTCTGTTGCCAACAAGATACTTACATAGGGTGAAGGGGAAGGGAGCACCCCCCCTCCACATCCAGGACTTTCAACTCCCCAGAAAACCCCAATGGGAGTAACTGGGTCAGGCCCATGACTTGGGGATCTCCATTTCCTATGCTCCAGCTCTGGAGCTGGGCTCAGCAGCCTCTGCTGCTGTCAAGATGGTTACATGGGGGGCAGGTGAAAGGGCCCACCCAGGTCAGCTCCCCATAATCCCCCAGCAGAGGTAGTAGTGGGGAGCACATGGCAGGGAGGCTCTGTTTCCTTCCCTTCCCCTTTTTCCAGCCACTGCTGATAGTTGCCAGCTGGTGGGGGGGAAATAGCTGGGGAATGGAGCAGCCTGGGAGCCTCCTGGGAGTCTGTTGGAGCACCCCTGCCTGCTGGCCTGGGCCAATGCAGACAATCTGTGAACCTCTCCCCACATCCAACAGATGAACAATCATTGGGTTCAATGACGTTCTAATTCATAGTGCTTTGTGTAAAGTGCCAGAGTTAAAGCACCTGCCCAACAGGCTGCCTGCATTTCTGCATGCAGTCTCAGACTTCATGAATTAGGTCAGCTACCAGATTAAAGATGCAGTTGGCAACCAGGATAGAGATAATAAGCATTTTAGAGTAGTGAAAGAATAGGTTAGGAATTACTTTGAGGAGTTGGATATTTTCAAGTCAGAAGGGGCAGATGGAATGTACGTTAGAAAAGTGTTTCCCAACCTTTTTTTTTCATTGTGGCCCAGTGGCAGTGGGATGGAGTGCATGGAGCCAGCTACCTTCCCCTGGGGCTCCCCTGTCACTCAGCTTTAAACCCTGAATCTCAGTTGTGATCCCAAAAGCTGCTCAGCTGGGTGGAAGGCAGGCACTCCAAGCAGGAGGCTCATGCCACAACCCTGCAGCTGACCCACCACAGCCTGGTACCAGGCCAGGGCACAGTGATTGGAAACGGTGATTTAGAGTACTAAAGGAATTGGAGGAAGTAATTTCAGAGCTATTGGCTATCATCTCTGGGAACTCTTGGAGGTTAAGGAATGTTCTGGATAATTAAGAAAGGGTGCCCATCTTTAAGAAGAAGGAGGATCTGGGGAATTATAGTCCAGTCAGTATGACCTTGATATCCAGAAAGATTATGGAGCAGGTCATCAAGGAATCTATGTTGAAGTGCCTAAAGAAGAACAAATCAGGAACAGCCAGAATGAATTCATCAAAATGAAGTCATGACTGACTAAATGGATTTACTTCTATGACAAGGGGACGGGCTCTGTGGATTGGGAAGAGTAGTGACTGTGATACACCTTGACTTTAGTATACACTTTAACTGTGATATCCCTTGACTTTTGACACTGTTTCTCAAAACCTTATCCTCAGTAAGCTAAAGAAATACAGACTAGATAAAAGTACTGTGCTCAATGAGTAATCATTAATGGCTTGATGTCTTTTTGGGAAGAGGGATCATAGGGATCATCCCTGGGCTCAGTATTGTTTAATACCTTCAATAATTATTTGGAGGATGAAGATAAGTGCATACTTAGCAAATCTGTAAAATTTATAATTATTATATAAAAAATTATAAAATGGAGAAATAAACTAAAATCCATCAGTAAAATTCAGTACAGGCACTTGCAAAATCCTACACTTGGACAGAACACTTGCATGCACAAATAGAGACTGACAAATAACTCACTTGGGCTTCAGTACTACAAAGGACCTGGGGGCTACAGTGGATCATAAACTTCCTCTGAGTCAACAGTGTGTTCTTGTTTTAAAAAATGCCAGTAGTATACTGGGCTGTATTAATAACAGAATCACTTGTGAATCAAGGGAAATGACCCCACTTTGTTCAGCAGTGGTAAGACCTCATGGAGCCTGGCTTTGGGCCCTGCGTTTCCAGAAGATGTGGAAAAAATGAAGAGTCCAGTAGAGAACAACAAAAATTGATTAGAGGCCTGGGAAACATGATTATGAGGAAAGGCTGAAAGAACTAGGATTATTTAGCCTGGAAAGTAAGGATCAAGAGGGGATTTGATGACAATCTTGAAAAACCTGGAAGATGACTATGGGGGATAAAAATATAAATTATTCTCTGCATCCACAGGGCATAGGACAAGGAACAATAGTTTCAAACTACAGTAACAAAAATTTGGGTTAGAGTTAGGGTTTCTAACCCTAAAGAATTTTCTCACTATGAGTATAGTCAAGTATTGAATCAGGCTGACCAGAGAGAAGGTGAAGTCTACATCCTAGGAAGTTCTTAAGAGCAACCTAGATAGTTGATTTGATGGGTTAGTAAGGGACAGTTGTGTCATGAGCAGGGGTTTGGACTAGATGACTCCCGAGGTATTTTCCAGTCCAAGGATTCTATTACTCTAAGTCTAATTTGACTGACTTCATATAAGTGGATCAAGTCTGTTTTTCTTCCTGTTCAATTTTATTCTCTGAAGTGAGGTATCATTCCAAGTCAGGAGCCACTGAAGAACTTGTTAACATCACAGACAAGGGTCCAGAATGAAAAGAATTGTGTAATGGGAGGAAAAGCACAAATGAAAATATAATTTCCTTCTGTGTTTATCATACACTGTACTGCCAAAACAAATTTATCAAAAATAACATGTTGGGCTCAATACTCAGATGGCCTACATCTCTGCAGAGCTCTTAACAGTCTGATTGTGATGTGAAAATATACAATGCACAAATATAAGCTGTACACAGGAAGAAAATGAAGCCTGGCTAAAAAGTTGATCTGTTTAGCACATCTGAGGTTAAAAAAAAAAGGTGGATTGGTTACACTCTTTCTTCTAATTATTCCTTAATTTTTTTTCCCCAGGTTAACTTTTCTTTTAAAATAAGGACTTTAGGACATACAGGTCAAAGCTACTGCACCAAATTAGATTATTTTTAGCTCATAATGGCATTGGATTTCAGAATAGTCCCAAATTTATATTAAAAAAATATTAATAAATGAACCTGTTTGCATAATTGGCATCTATTAAGAAAAGTATTAAAACATAATGGTCTCTACAATCAAAGAGTTTGGGCTTCATGCTTCATGAAACCATTTAGGAATATTTTTTTAAAGATGCAGATTTTGAAGTGTTATTTTCAGTAACACTTGTGAAAATAGGGATATCATATCACATATCAAGCCTGATGTCCAACAGCTGGCATGTGAACAATCACAGGCAATTCTGGACACTTCTGGCCTTGATTGGTTACACCTTTTATCAAAGTTCAAGAAGACTGATGGCAAATGTCAGAGCCATAACAGGCAGCCCCTCCTGGACTCATTACCCAGATAGATCATATGAAGCTGCCCACACCTACATACCTCTGCATTTGATAACAGGACCATCTGGCCCCTACTGAAACCCTTATGGAGCAAAGGTTGAGCAGATTTACCCCAGAATATTAGTTGCCTTTTTCCTGGCCCCAATCTAAGCTTCTTTTTCTGGTGGCATGACTTTAATCAAAACGTTAGCTTTTGTCATTGTATTCGATCTCCTACATCCCTGTAGTGTAACCGTGAAGCAGCTGTAGTCTTTAGACTTAGTTGGTTTCTTGGTTTGCTGTAATGATAATTCTTTTCAAATAGCTTTACTCCACTATTTTTATTCATTGGCAAGACTTTATGATTGCTTGGCAATTTTCCCAATGCATTTTGTTAATACTATGCAGCCATAAGCTATAGCTTCTTTTAATCACTTTTTCCTTGTTGTTGCTCAACTTTTTCTGCTTTCCATCTGCTATTTCATCATAATGCATGCCAGGTGTTCTGGTATATGCTTCCAAATCTTTTGTAGAACATGATCATCTATATTAAAACTTTAGACTATCATGCCAGTCACCTCAATAGCTGGAGTTTGGTCCAGAAAACTTAAATATTTAAAATGCTATTTAGGTGGAGAGTGAGTACTTAAGTCCAAGAGTGCAATGCAGAAATCTCCTGATCTACCACTGCACCAGGTGGTGCTAGAGAGTTTGCTGCATACCATAAAATGTCATGTAGGCTGTTAGAATGGTTTGAGAAATGTCTTGTGCTGCTTTCAGGAGCATACTTGAGACTGACATGAGCCCTGGATATATTCCACTTGTATGTCAGGTACACAGCATTTGTCAGACATTCAGTGGGATCAAGTGGGCATGGTGCTTTCATGGCTGCCCACCAACCTAATACAGATATACCCTGAAATTCTATAGAGGCACTTTTACATGTGCTCTGGAGCAGACTTGTTTAATCAAGTTTACTGGAGTGTTCAAACCAGAATCATTCTAATCAGAATACTCTAGTGTACTGCAGCATTTCATGTATTCAGCATCCCACATTTCAAAATAGCGGTGGGGGTGCTTTAACTAAAGTTTATTGGACAAACTTTAGTTAAAATGCCTCCATCCCCATTTTGAAGTGCAAGATGCTGAATACATGAGCCACTGTGGATGTTATAGTGGCTTTCAGGAGCCACTCTAATTAAAGCACCTCCCTGCAGCCTTGAAGCATGTGTATAGATACCCCAAGCACCTAAACATTCATTAGTAAAGTGATTTAGGTGCCTAAAGTCCTGCTACTGTGCATGCTCCAAAGTGGTAGCCTAACTCCAAAGTGGTAGCCTAACAATGTTGGTGCTTGACTTTAAGAGGCATGCTCAGGACAGAATACTTCTTGGGCACATCTATATGTGCACCCAAATGCACAGTTATTACTGCACACTCATTTAGAAATTGCTTTAGCTGCACTAAATGACTGCACAGTAACCAGTGGTACTGTGAGTCCCAGTGCTGCATAGACCATTGCCAAACTTACTGTGCAGTAACTGGTGAAATCATGGCTCAGTAGTGGTGACATCATGCCTGCCAATGCTACATTGCCATCACAGCTAGCTATGTTGCCATATCGCATCAGTACAGCAACATAGCATGTTGTGTTGACAACAGAATTCAGCATTAAGCACAGCAATCATTACTACTTTTGTTACAAAAAGTACAGATAAAAGAACCAGTACTGAAGAGGTACAGAACCTTGGAAGTCTAGGGTTCTTCTGCATATTAGGTCAAACCTTTAAATATCTATGCTTGAATTGAAAGCTACCCTAATCAAGCTATAGGTTGTTCTGAGAGTAGGAAAACTCCCTGTTGCTCCCATTGATCCTGTGCCACTATGATTCATGGTCCAGAAAGCATGCAAGAGAGAACTGACCTTCTTACTGGTTGAGGGAAGGAACAGGTTCCTGTTTTCTAATGTATTGTGCATTAGAAACCCCAGGAAACTGTATGAAATGCAGTGAAATTGGATGGATTGTATGGGTGCACTGGATACATAAAAAGTGTTAAGTGTAGGGATCAGTGTTCTCTCTCCTAAAGAAGTGCTCTGATCACCAGGGATCCTGGTTTTCCCTGATAAAAGATCACACATTCTCTGAGCACCTAACTTATATCATTACTGAACGGAGAATTTAGGTACTGACTTGCATTTACATCTACTGTCTGAACCAGGAATCTATATGTAAGGTGCAGCAATAATGAATGCATCTCCTGCTTCCCATTGTGCATCTTGACCCAAGTCTATGACCTGATGCCCATGTGTATATGATTATGAGTCTAGAGCACTCCACTAAATTGTTGTAGAATATTTTATCTTGATACTTTCCATTTATGAGTGACTGAAGATGTCTCATATGGAAATTTCCCAGCACTTTCATATATAAGTAGTAGCAAGTCATGTCTCAACATCATTTAACAGAGTGAAAGACAACAGTGCACATTAAAGTGTAATGTTTAAAAAATGTCAATGCCACGGTGATTCCACACATATTCAGGGAAAACAAACTTAGAGGTTTTTTGCATATGCAACTGAACATTGTTATTAGTAGAACACCCTTAATAAGAGTACTTCTACTGCACATAACTTGTGTCACTATACTTATTTTTAATAACATTAATTCTCGTGTTTGCTTTGATATGTTATTTTTGTTGCTAGTTGATGCAAATCTTTTATTAAATATACTATGCCAAATTTATGAGAGTGGCTAGAAAATGAAATGGCATTATCTTCAGGTCCTGCCCTGATTGTTCTGCAAATACAACCAACTGCAAAAAATGGTTCTCAAATGAAGGGGTCTGGGAAGGCATATAAACAAGATAGATGTAAAAGTTTACCTGTGTGGATCCTCATCTTTATTCCCAGGGGTGGATCATAAACTGCTTAATCTATTCTAGCATAAAGGAACACGTATAAAGGTTAGATGATCACCTGTCTGGAGTCTTGTGAACCCAGCATTCATTCCTGCCTGTGGCAGGGGGTCAGGCTAGATGATCTGTTCAGGTCCCTCCTGACCCTAGCAAATGTTGCACCCTGGGCAAAACCTGCAGGAGGTCGGGTAGGGGAGAGGGGAAGGTAGGGGGTGTATAGGGGGATGGTTCTGAGAGGATATAGGTGGGGCTGAGAGTCTCAAAAACAGTCCCAGCTGCTGCTGCCTCAGTTGTGACATGGTCTGCCCTTCCCTGCTGCTGCTACTACAGAAGCAGTACAGTGTTTGTACACCCAGCTGCTGATGCAAGAGCAGTGCTGTGACTCTGCTTCTGCTGCTGGGATGCAGACTCCACAGGAGGGAAGAACCAATTCTGGCATCTCTACTAGGTTATGTAGGGCTGTGTGAAATGGCACCATTTTATTTTGACTTGAGTTTTGAGGTTTCAACAGAACAGTGTTTCATTTCAAATTTAATTTTGATTCAAAACCGCTGTTCTGTTTTGTTTAATTGAAACAGTGACACTGTTTCACCCATAGTCTATAATAGGGAAGCTTGAAACAGCCTCTCTCATCTGGCAGGCAGATCAGGGGCCTGCAACCCCAGGAGGGCTGCAGGGGCTGTGCCAGTCTGCCTGCCAGTCTGTCCCCCACCTGCCTGCTAGATGAAGGAGGGAAGCTGGGTGCTGCCACCTGGGATCAGGGATCTGGGGAAGGAAACTGAGCCCAATTGCTAAGTCCCCCAGTGCTAGGATTGTGCTGGGGCAAGGAACACAGCTCAGCTGAGCCGAGTTCCCTTCCCCAGTGCTAGGATCGGGCACTGGGGAGGGGAACTCAGCTCAGCTGGGCTGAGTTGCCTTCCCTAGCTCCACTGTAGGGCTGGATAGGGGAACTAAGCAATCGGGCTCAGTTCCCTTCCCTAGTCTGATTATAGCACTGGGGAGGGGAACTGAGCCCGGGCTGTAATTGGCTTCCTGCAGCCTGGCCACAGGAGGGGGGAGAGCCAGGACTGTGCTCCTGCCTGAGCCACATTGGGCTGTGGAGCCACTGGGAGAGCAGCCCTGGTTTTCCCCGTCTCCCACCACCTGGCTGCTAGCTGCTTTGAAACTCGAAACATTTTGAAAAGTTCAAAGCATTTCAACTAGCCTCGTTTTGTTTCAAGGCTACTTCAAAGCCCTTTGTTTTGATTTAATTTTGCTGTTTTAAGCTCAAAATGAGTCAAAACAGTGTCAATCGAAACAGCCGGCGAAACTTCACACAGCCCTATAAGTTAGTACCTGGAGCTTGTGCCTCACTCACCTACCTCAAGTAAAAAGATTGAATGGGTAACAAGTCATCCAATCAACAATCCCATATGGTTGTCAGACAATCTGTTTGGTTTTTATTTTTTTCTGGATCTCTTAAAAGATTAGGAAAAATGGCCTATTTCCACCATGTTTGCAAGTACCACACCGCATATCTGCTTCTGTTTTGCTCTCTGGGTTTTTACTGTGATTGTTAAGCAAAGGTTTTGGCAATGCTACTATGATGTGATTGAAAATTGGATTATAACCTTATAATAATGAGATAGATCCACAAAGGGGCAAGACTCCTTATACAGCACATAAAGAGACTTACATTCTTCTGAATGGGAACTAATATGCTTAGGCACTAAGCACTGAGCTGCTTGGAGCCAGCAAACAGGAAAAACCAACAGGGGCGTGACTTAACCCTGGGCCTTCTCCAGAGCTTAGATGCCTTGCTTTGGCCTGGAGGGAAGCATAAGCCTTTACTCAGGGTCTCCAGACCAGAACACTCTCCTAAAGATAGGTACCAAAAGCACATATGTAAGAGACTGAGGTTCTTCCTTGGGGGAATTGAACTTATCTCCTAGTAAAATGACCGAAGCAATAGGCAACAGATTGTCCTAGGTTTGAACATTCTTTATCCCTCCTATTAAAGTTTTTCTACTTCGTAGAAAAATGCTCAATATATATTTGGCTAGAAAGACAGCAAGATAGAGCATGTCCCAGAGTAGGGAGTTCTTGCTCTAAAAACTATGCATTTAGCCAATGACCATTTAAGATAAATATACTTCTTCCACTGTGTTTTTAAAAGAGCAGCTGTCTACAAAAAGAGTGTTTTGTAGAGAGCCTTTCTGTAGCCTATATTGGGCATGTAGTTCCTGGATCCTGACTGGGCTTACAGAGGGTTACCATATGTCTGGATTTTCCCAGAGAGGTCCTCTTTTTGGGCCCTCCCATCTCCGTCGGGGAAGTTTTTAAAAATATCAGCAAATATTTAAGATTTTGCTCTGCCTCTGCTTTCCCAGTACTTCCCACCCTGCCCTAGCAAGGAGCTGGTTGGGGCTTCGGGGAAGGTGGGGGCAGGGTGAGTAGAGGACGGGGCATTACATGAGTCTGTGTGGACCTTGGAAACTGCAGACAGGTAAGTGTGTGTCTAGGGGGGTGGAGGGTGAGAGGTATGAACATGGATGTGGGGGGCACTGGCATGGTCTGGGGGGCGGGGTACTGTGGGTTGGAAGTGAGAGGAAGCAACCGGGCTGTGGGGTGCTGTGCATTGGGAGTGAGGGGCAAGGACAGGGCACAGGAATATCACTGCCCCCCTTAAAATCATATACCTCCTCCCCCACAACAAGTATCCACTTTTTTGAAACTGGAAATATGGGAATCCTAGTTTATGCATGAATTAAATGTTAGCATGCTAAGCACTGTCAAGATTTCTCAGTATGAGCAGGAGCAGAATTTTCAGATACCATAAGACCATAAGGTCAAAACTGAGGTATGTATGGAGTTGAGACACCTAGAGGAATGAATGGCAGTAGATCAGGTGTCATCCTGCTGGCAATTTTGGATGAGTTAAGCACCTAAATTCCACTTAAGTTCCACTTAAAGGGACTTTAAGCACTTCTGGGTCTGGCCAAATGGGCCTGTATTATAGCAATTGGCTGGTAAGCGCACCTGCCAATATTTTGCCTACATTTGACAATAATATTTTTTTCCCAGTAATTACAAGAATTTATAGTCTATTTTTGGATGGGATTGTGTTGGACATGTTAGCTGGTGTGCTGCTTCTTGCTCTAGATATTACAGAGTAATTCCTTTATAAAGTTTGTCAGAATATTGCCTGCGTGATATAGATTTCTGTAATAACTTTATAATTTCTGTTCCCTGCTATGGCTTTATAACCCTCTTCAAAAGTAAAAGGTATATTGAAATAATTCTGCAGTGCCTGCCCTTTCACGTGAGAAGTCACTTTTATCATATATTTATGATTAAGGTTACCAAAATGTTTAAACTTCTGAGGCGCAATGGATAGATGGCTACTCTAACAGTGGTAAGCAATTTTCTTTGATCCACCCCTTATGTGGAATTAGCATCCTTAGCACACCAAGTACAGGTTTTATGTGCCCCAGAGACTGTTTCCTTTATCTGATCAGTTCTTTCATTCTCATAAGCATATTGAGGGTTAGGGACAAGTAAGTAAGGCCTGAGATCTAAGGCCATGAAGGCTTAGTTCCCAGGCCTTTGCTAAAATAGTTATCTGTGTGGACGGGAAGAGGGAGCTGTCACAAACTAATCCACAGGGGACTCCTGGAACCCTGAGTTTGTCCCCACTTCACTGCCATTTGCTCCAGGAAACAGACTGAGGTTGCCCTAAGATAGCTCCCTATCCCAGAACTCATTCCTATGCCCTTACACTGGACACTGAAACTGCAGTGAGGGATCTCTGCCAGGCCTGAGCGGCTCCCCACTTCTGAATTATGGAAGAAATTGTAGGTCCTCCTCTCCATTGAAAAGGTTAGTCTGGAATATTACTTGCCCATAAATCACTCTTTCCGCAAGCAACCAGAAATGAGACAAACAGCAAAAGGATTTATTACATAGGATGAAAGAAATGTGAAAACAAAATAGACTGTAGGTTTTGAGTCAGAAACTAAAACAAATACATACTATTACCATCTCATCTCACTGCTTCTAGCCTTCTATAAGAGTTCTTACCAGATGACTAGAAGTCAGGCCTGCTGTTGATCCCGCCAGTCCTGGTAACTGGGGCTCATTGAATCCCCAAAGCCCTAGATTCAATTCAGAGACAAATATTCTAGCTTAGGCTCTAAAAAGCCTGCAAGCTTTTTGAGCCCTGCATTAGCATTAGTCTAATGCTCATGAGCCACTTGAGTCCTTCAGTTCTGGTGTGTCTGGGGTACCTGGCATCCTGCTGGCTGGATAGGTCATTACCCTAAGATACCTTTACTATTGTAGTTTATTGCTTAACTGTAGGCATACAGTGCCCAAGGGTATCCCCTTCCCTTCAACAACGGTCACTGTTTTCTGCTATTGATAGAAGCAACTGCCCTGGCCTTAGAGCACAGTGATAAGGGATAATTAGCAGTTCCACCTACACCCTGAGTTCCCTGGCTAAGTCATATCCCAAACTATCAAGATATACATAGCTAGCATAACATAATCCATACAGTGATAATAACACCATAAATGGATACAGCATAGCACATATTTTCCAAAGAAACCACACACACTATATCGATACAATAAAACAAAAGAAAACAATTATGACATGCTCCTTATCCCAACATGTAACAAGTATGTGAAAAGAGAGATTTATACCTTTGCCTTTCCCTGGATGCCCCAAGAATATAACATCAAATTTGCTCATAAAATTATCTTGAATAAATTGGAATTCAGTCCAATAGTTGCTTTGATATTTTGCTTAGCCATGTGCTTTATCTATTGATTTGGTTCTTCAGGATGGGTAAGTATTTTTGGCCTATAACAGGAGTCTAATGGCCAAATACATTACATCAGACTATATTGTGTTTTGGAGTATCTTGGATCCAAGAGACTGAATTGGTGACTGGTATATTTATTCAGAAAGAGTAGCTTCCATATCCCCTACAACAGCTTTTTCTTTCTCGGAGAACTCACTGCCAGCCTCAGTGAATTGTCCCTTTCAAGCTAAACCCATTTTACTGTAGGTGCAATATCAATATTAAAACAAGCCAGCATGTTTGCTAATAAAGAAATTCTAAATTAAGATCTACTCATCTTTGGGTGATGAAACCTTTTTCAATATTCTAAATAGTAACACTGGCTCAATATTTGGCACTTTAATATTTTGGTTTGTTTCTTTCAGTGACCAAATTTTATAGTTTTTCCCTCCATTCTTGATACAATAGTTTAATTAAATGAGATTGGGTTATCACCACTATTTCTGAACTGGCTGTCTCCAAGTAAAGCAAATGGATAATCCAGAATGCTTCCTGTTGTCAGGATTATCACCAGAATAACATTTGAAACTGGCCTATGTGCATACCATGTTACACAGCAGGAATAATGGAGTCACCCACGAGAGTTACAGTTCCTGCATAAATTGTAGAATACCCCCACTTCCAGGCTATTGAGTTTTAATGGTGAAAATTAGATTTTTAGAGAGAGAAAGGTATTAATTTTTTTTAATAAAATGTTTTCTGACCGACAGATTTCATCATTTTGTTTTACTAGCTGGTATAGTATAGTGGGTGTCGGAGAATGCGTGCAGGGGCCTGTGGGTGTGTGTGGGGAGTTTGGAGCCCTGGAACTATATATATATTATATTATATTATAATATACAACATTTATATATTATTTATTATTATATAAATTTTTATATAAATTATTATATAAATTATATGGCTCAGCCTGCTGCAGTCCTGGGTACACGTTCAAATGGTGTGCCCAGGAGCAATAAACTCCAGGATAATAAGAGCCAGCATTTTATTGCTTCTCATTAATTACTCTTGTAGGCACACCCACAGTGTTAAACCTATGTAAAACATAGTCAAAAGTAGCAAAGTATTGCTGATACTTGAAACTACTGGTATTTGATTTATGTTAATATCAAAAGACTGGATTTATGCTTCTAGTGGCAAAGCCAATCGGAAATGGCAATGGAGAAGAAAATTAATGAGAAACTCTTCTTTTGGAGTGTCTTCCATATTATTCCCTCTGTGATTAGAGGGATGAGCATTTTTTCTTCCCCAAAGCAATGGACCCTAAAGTTCATCTCCGAAGTAGATTCCACAGGATTTCCAAGAGGGATGGTGCAAGGATACCAGTGCCACTGCAGCAGCCGTGGACACTGCTTTCCTTACTGATCTCTGGACATGACTAGCCTTGGAACATTTGTTAACAGGGTTTTTTTACTACACCAAGGATCCTAGGATAATTAATACAGATTCCAAATGGTTTCCCCAGGATCTTTGGGGAGGATTGTGTATCCTCAACCAAACTAATTTTCAACTGGGAAGGTTAAAATCCTACTTTCTAGCCATTTTTCTCAGGCATTTTTCCTTCTTTCCTATGTGCCTTACAACTCCAGAGGTAGATAAGAGATAATGATACAATCTGGGTCTGAACTGTTGTATATTAGTCTGTTCATCTGTATGCTATTTTTAGAATTTGTTTAATGTCTAATAACCATTTTCCTAAGCAGAATTATAGAAAATTACCCATAACTACTATTTAGGGGATAGTCTATAGAAAGGTCTTCTTTTTACATATAAACAGTAGCACAGAATCCATGTATGGCTTTCCCCAAAACACTGTTTTTTTGGAAAAGTTCAAAACAAATAACTTTTTAACCTTTCAAATACATATATATTTTAATTTCATTTATATTTGAAATATAAATGAAATTCAAATATATTTTTAACATTTCATATATATATATTTGGGGAGTTTGGAACCCTGGAACATTTTATATATATATAATGGTAAATCTTTATTCAATAAAAAAAAAAAATTACATTAATACTACACTTGTTTGCACTGGTTACATCATAATAATTACCACCTCCTATTTTCAAAGTGTATATATTAACAAATGGATCCTCACATCTCCCTGTGAGATAAGTATTACTGTCTTCTGTTTTACAGCTGAGCAATCTCAGACAAATGTAAAAGACCAGATTCTGATCTCACTGTCTTCAAACTGAGAGCAGTGATATTTCATCTGATTTACACTGGTGTAACTAAGGCACGTTCTACACGTTACAGGTATTGCATAATTAACTGTGCAATTACTTTGAGACCAGCTACACATGCAAAGTACTTACCATGCCATAAAAGGTTCCAACCAGCTATACAGTTAGACCTAAAAATGTGTACTAACTTTATAGCTGGTTGCTATTGAGCTCTAATTTGCACATGTAGCAGGGTCTCCCAATCAGAACCTGACCCTCAAATGACTTTATCAAAGTCATCTGTGAATCAGTGGCAAAGCTGGAGGTAGCACTCAGACTCCTATTCCTGGTACTCATCCCATTTTTCTGATATTCAAGGATAGACAAGTGTCACCATAAAAAGGTTAATCCCTAACGAACAAAATGCCTACATAAATGACTACACTCCCTAATTATTCCCCCATCTCATAATCACTGCTCGAGCTTGACAGTGGAATAATTGGAGATGAAATACACCTTCCAGGGGAATAACAAGTTCCTTCAGATTTTATGAGCGGCTTACAAATTGCAATAAACAAAAGCACAAGTGCAGCTGGCAAATATGCGATGCTTTATGTTTTATTATAATAAAGTGCAGTGTGTGCAGCTGCCTGGGCTGCAGGCTTAATTCATTAAATACATTAGCTACCTTTGTGGGAGCTTTTTGCCTTTTCAGAATCTGTATAGAATGCAGTCTAGTCTTTCTCCTGCAATCCTGTGGTATAGTAGCCTGCTTCTCCTCTGCATGCAGGGAATTATTTCTTTCTTGTGCACCTGTACTTTGAGCAAGCCAAAAGAGGGGGCAGACTCAGCGGAAAAAGAGTGTGCCCTGCAGGTTTAGCTTGTACTTTTGACATTTACACAGGATTCTGCTCTAGTATTTATTCTTAATATTAAAAAAAGAAGCCCCGGCAGTGCTTGATACACAGAGACATGCTGCTGATGGCTAAGCATATGTCAGATCAAGTCCATGCATATCAGATGACAATAATCGGACATATGAGAAAGTTTTAAAAAATATCTTAATAAGATTGATTTTTTTCATGCTAACTTAAACCGGGGGAGAGACAGGGTGAAGAGCATTACCCAGGGGGGCTGGCTACAGTCTTCTTTCTATATGGAACTGGATCTATCCAGAACTTTTAAGGTTTTTTACACAGTTATTGCCCTTTACGTGTCTCCTCAAAACTGTCATAAGTCATTCCCGTGACACATGCATGGTTAGGTTTTATGCAGCAGAGCATATGCTATCTGTTTTGCAGCTTCCACTAAGTGTCTCGTGTTTGGTTTTCCTGTTATCCTCAAATTGTGGCAATGTGGCTTCATATTTTTCATCAGGACAAAAAGACATTGATCTCCTTTAAGTCAGATTCCCTATCTGAGCACAAAGCTGGCAACAGCCACACTTCCTGAATGTACCAGGTCATTGGTATGGAATGGCAGAGCAATTCCAAACACTGTAAGGAAAACATCTATTTTTCCCTAATGCGTAGTCAGCTGGGGAAAGAAAATTAATGGTTGATGCCAATCAACATTGGGCTTGTATTTCCCTCCACTGCCATTGTTGTTCCCCTGAGCACTTATCAGATTTTCATGTCCAACTGCATGTTCACCCACCTTATGCCTCATTCCCTCTACATGAATGAGTAATGAAGGCATTTCCATTTTTTACTCTAGTATCCCTGATTCACACTGACTTGTGTGTAAAAGTTTCATGGGAAAATGGGAGAGTAGCCACATAACTCTTTTGCTTCTGAATATAGCTCTATCTGTGCAATGCAGAACTAGCTTATCCTGTTGTACAAAAAAGTCATTTATTTATGCAGAGGCAATGCACCCAGTTGATTAAGTGCTGCCCCACATCTATTACCATGAATTATATTTAAATTCATAGCATTTTTTTCCCTCTTCTTCAAGGTAACACAGTAGAATCTATGAATACATAAAAGAAAGAAAGGAAGTCAGCTTAGTCAGCAGTTATTCAAAAAAAGCTCTTCTAGCCTTATTCCTTTAAAGTATTTGACTGTAACTCCAGCTTGTTAGAAGTGATAAAAAGTCATTGAGCTAAATATTGTTTTATGTTGGGAGCAATATAAATCTTTTCCCCTTAGACCATTATTTTTATAGGGCAGATGCGTCCATTTAAAAAAGAAAAAGAAAAAAAAGTTGTTTAATGCCATTTTCATATACCAGGTACAGACATTACAAATAAACTGGTCTAAGTGATTGGAAATTGATCTAAGCCCATAATCGTACAGAAGGTCGATGCACATAGGCCAATTTAAAAATGGTGGAAACCAGTCTAAGATAGACCTGGTTTGATGTGAACTCAGATTTAAGAGGTTTAGCTTAGACCGATGAATCAAACTTCTGTACCAGATACTCTATTGATTCAAGTTAGATTGTTATCATTTGGGATCTCAGCCTCCTTTGCAGACTCCATAATTCCTGCGTTGCAGGGAGGCACACTAGCATATAGGCCATGCTTGGCTGCTCTAGCTGAGTGTCCAGCTGGTCCTACCCACAATTTCTTCCAGGCTGAGCCACCACAGACTCTCTCCTGAACCCTGCCTTCTGCCTCTAACCATGTTTCACCCACAGGCAGACAGTGGGAGAAAAAGAGGCATAAGTGTTCCCTGCATGAGCCATGGGACCTAGGTACCCAAGTCCCCAGGCCAAGCCCCTGCACCCAGTCATGAAATACCATGATGTATACATACATACGTGACACTGAGCCCAAGAGAATGCCTGTGCTCAGGTGCAGCCCCATGGAGAATGACCCTGGCTCCCACATACCTAGACAAGAACCTCCATGTCCCCGTGCTTGGGCACAGCACCATGGAGCCCAATCATGGCTCCAGCCAGGGATGCTTACATTCCATGCTTGGGAATAGCCCCACAGAGCCTGACCCTGGCTCCTGCACACCAAATCATAGTGGCCAGAGCCAAGCACCCTGCCACTTGGATCCCAGAATGGCATGCTCACACCAAGCAGGAGCCAGTGTGGGCAGCTCTCGTCTGGTGGGTCAGGGTGACATGGGGGAGAACATCAGGACTCGGACTACACTGTGGCCTCCATGGCTTGGTCACTGCCAACAGGTACCCAGGCTCTGGGCACCTGGGGTGTTGCAATGCCTTAATGGCCCACAGCTATAGGGTTCTGGAGTATCAGGGTGTGGAGCATGCTTGCCCATGCCCAGCAGCCAATAAGGGGTGGCCTAGGTCCTCAGCTATGTTCAGAAGTCTCCGGTAGCCAGGAGAGCCTGTGGAGCATTCTGGGAGGCATGGTAAGAATGACCCCCAAGCTGCAGACCTCAGTCAGAGCAAGCAACCTGCATCTCTCACAAAAGTATATGTGTATGTATATTGTTCACTACTGATCTAGCCTAGGCCACTTACAGAAAATGGCATAACTCAGATCAATTCTGAGCTTTTTGAACATCTGTACTTTGCCTTAGCTATTTTATCCTGTAATCAGCAGCAGCGCTTAACTAAGCTCTAGATGTTCTTGTTCTAGATGTCTGAATGGTACTGCAACACTCAGACTCGGGAGAACAGTCATCTAAGTACTGTATGTATCATCACAGGACTCAGGAGACAATGCTTTCTAGCAGTGCTCCGACAGACTCACCACTTACACACTTCTTTACTACAGGCTAGATAAAAGCCCATTTTGGTCAACACTGACTTCTGGGCTTTGGAATTCCTTTCTATTACATAAACATTAATTACCTACTTCTGAACTAATGAACATCTGAAACTGTCACTGAAAAAATAAAAAGCAGCTATACCAAGAGCTTGGATTACCTTTTTGGAGCTTAGGTGGAGTCCCAGGATTGAGGGTCTGCTGTTTGATTGGTGGAGCCCACCCACCAATGCAGAGGCAGCACAAGGGAAGCAATGCCCTTCCCATTTCTGAAGGGAGGGGGCAAGGAGAAGCTGTACCTGAATCAGAACTGCAGCAGCCAAGTCTGGACAACTTCTGGGGTGGAGCCCCTGAAGAGTATAAAAGGGGAGCATGCAGGCTGAAGAGACAATGAGGGATGGTGAGGAGAAAGGAGCTCCAGAGATGGCCATCCTCGGGACCCTGCTTGAGCTTTAGCAGTGTGCAAATCGGCTCTAGGAGCTGCTTGAGGCAGTTTGAGTCTGCGAATCTAGCAAGTAGCTGAGGCAGTCGATGTGCAGATTGGCACATGGAGTGCTGGCCCTGGGAGCAACTTGAGGCTGCTCGGGCCTTGCATGGTGTGCAGGTCAGTGCATGGAGAACCACCTTGGAAGCAGCCCACGGCTGCTCACATTAGCCCTGGCTGTAGGCTGAGTGACCGGAGTCCTGCAGTGTGGCTCCACTTTTAACTAAAAGAGCCCTGGTGGCAAGAGTAGAGCCTAGGAAAGGGGAGATACTCTGCTGTGAAACTACGGAGTCGGAGCCTGCAAGGGCTTGGCTTCTGCAAGAGAGGAGAGCCCTGGGTGCCTGGGTGCCCAGTTCAGGGAACCAGTCCATCAAGGACAGCCGAAGGCACTGTTGGAAAGAGGGTCATGTGGGATTGGCCACCAGGGGACGAGCTTTCAATTCTCCAGAGAGGAAGCGTGAGTTACTGAGGAAGCAGGCCCCATGGGGGAGGCTGACATGGGTGAGGAAGGTCTGCCACTTCCACCCTCCACTGCAGGAGGGGCACGTCCACATTCCAGAGCCCTAAAGGAGAGGCGCTGCAGGGAAACTCCTCTGGGAGGTGCTGAGTCCATTCTCTATTTTGAGGTTGTCATGTTAAGGGCTATATAGCTAGAGGTATTCTTTAAGGGAGTTTATATCGTTTATGTTTTTTAATGTCTCAATGTATATATTGGTATTGTTATTTGTGAAGGTTTAAAGAAATATTATGGCTAAGTTACTTGGATTATATAGGTTAATATCCCTGTGTGTTAATTATGTTGTATGGGTTGTAAGTTATTTGGTTTATATTTGGTATATGTGACTTGTGGAATATTATATATAGTATTAGATGTTAAGTCTTGTAAATATTCTATGTTTTATATTAAGCATCTGTATTTATTCTTGCAATAAATTGTACATAGTTAAGTATTTGGTTTTGGCCTAGCTCTACAGAGAGGGGAGGAAGCCACTGTAGTGGCTGACCCCTTCCTGAGCACCCTGCCTGACCAACACCACTGTCTTGGAGGACAGGGCACACACCCTGGCTCTACCCAGGCTACACAGGAAATATAACTTCAGTTTTGAAGAACAGATTTATAAAGGTGAAATTATGTAAGGCTGAAACTGTAGTAAAAGGAAGAGGGGGGACATATTGGTAGTTAAATCAACAGTGACAAAGATTTTCTTACATATATATACATGCACACACACACACAAGATGAAAATAGTGTGTGTGTATATACACATATACATACATTTAGGTATGTGTGCATGCATATGTATGTATGCTTGCATATAGTTATATATGCATACATATATACAGATGTATATGTTTATATGTGTGTATGTATACACACACACACGTGGGTGGGTGTGGGGGGTGTACATACATACATAAACATGCATACTATATTAATCGTGCCTGGGTTTTATTTGTGAAAATGTGGATCAATAAGAATGTGTGCTGTGAATCTTAATTATTTTCTGTAGAAAACAATAGATTTTGAGCAACTGCTTAAGCTGTCATTTCTGCAGGTCTGAAATCTGTCCTTCTCCAACTAGTGTTGAATGTCAGCAGAGTGAATTGGAACTGCTTTAAGCATGGAGAGAACTATTGTTCTTATTGAAAACAAGGCCCTTAGGGTGACTTCTGGAAATAAAATCACTTCAAGAGCAGCCAGTTCAAACATCGTAGAAGCTCAAGTGCATTTTCTTTTGAGCAAAATTAAGTTTATAAGTGTCACAAAAACTTTTCTTAGGAAAAACAGCAACAGGAAGTGTCCTTATTTGACAACAACAGTTCAGGTTAGAACATATTTAAATTGTTCAGCCAGTCAATTTGTAGTCCCGGAGTTACAAGAAATTAATCAGTTCTTTTAATCTTTAATTCTTTATCTCAAAGTCCTCCCTATTTTATTTTGAAATGATGTCTGGCCTAAGAAGAAAATTAAGCTTGTTGGGTTGATTCAGTATCTCTGAAGATTTCTGAATGTAAATGTATATTGTATATTGCATTCCCCAATGCATATTTTTTCTGATGCATGCTGCCCCAGCCATTTCCTGGAACTGCAGTTGGAAACAGCCCTTTTATTGCTCATTTCTCTCTGCTAAAACTCAGTGAAATTCAATTATCACAAAACAGTCAGTAAGCTTCAATTTTGGGTGTCCTGTTACTTTTTAAATTTGGAGCACCTCCCAATTGCTGTCACAGCTATTGCATTGTCTAAATCAATTGCCATGGCATACTCACTAAATTGAGAAATTCTGTTGTGAATGCAAAGCAGGTCTCAAGTATCACCAGAAACAGTTACAAACAGGGAGAAAATAAAAAGGTAGGGGAATTTCTCATCTGCTGCAAAACTTTTTTATTCTTTGTCTGATTTCCTTTGAGGATTCACCCAGGGACAAATAATACTTCACCTCTTCTGCCATAGCACTGCTGCTTGTTTCTTTCAAAGCTTCTTAATAAGACAAAAGTACTTCTAAAACAGGGATTCCAAGAAGGACGGTTACAAGTGGAAGTTTTGTGGCTTCAGGGCTGCAAAGTCTTTTTCTTCTATATCAAATATTATACCTTTCTTCTCAGAGTTTACTGTCAAATATATTGTATCAGGGCCAGATTGTCTGACATAAATAGCTGTATATAGGGAAAACTAAAAAGAACAAGGCCCGGGCACAATGATACTTTCTATGTTCAGCAGTTGTTCCCCGCTTATGAACGGGGAGCAAAGGCAGATAGGAGTCCCTTTCCCCATGTACAGCTACCGTGAACTGGCTACTTGTGTGTCCCCAAAGAGCTCTATCTTAAAAACAGCATCTTGAGGGGACAGAATGGCTCCTACTGCTCTGGAAGCAGTTCTGTATCTCACCAAACTGGCAGGAACTATCCCCATTTGAACTGCACTGATTAGTTTGACTCATCAGTTATGTCTTGGGTATTGTGTCTGTTCCTTGACTAAATGAGTATACAAACTCTTCTGAAACCACTTCTTGAGCATGTATCAGTGAATACCCTCACAGAAGATTTTGTCAGTCTCTTTTCATGCCGTAGTGAGACTCAGTCCCACAAATAACTGGAAAAATGAATAAAAAGAGACATAAACATAAATGCAAGATAGTTTTTAGAAATGAGTATTTTCTGAAAATATATTGTGCAGCATTTGCTCAGTTTTTCTTTTTGTCTATAAAGGTGGGGAAATTTTCCAATTTGTTTTTAAAAATGAGTATTTCAGGATTCTATTTTTCTAAAAAACTTCCCAGTTTTGGATCAGCACTGTCTCAATATCCACCTTCTATTTCTGCCAGGTCAATTAATTTCTCCCTCCTACTGTCATTCGCTTGTTTTCCTACCTGAGGAAATGAGATTCAATATGAAAAAAAAAACTGGTGGAAATGACACCTACTACTTCTGACAATAACTCCACAGAAGTAGAGACTGGTACTGGGTAAATAAGGAAAATGGGACTTCTGAAGAGGCAGGTCTGGTTTAAAAAGAAGTTGGGACAGAAAGGCTCTGCTTGGAGAGTATGAAAAGAGGACAGTGACCTCCAGTATGGATCCTGGAATGGAGCCCATGATTTCCAACTATCACCATTCTTCTGCTGTCATTAAACTATTTAAACAAACTGGTGACCTATGCCACCCCTGCCTACTTCTCATATAATAGAAGATAATATTCTAATCACTTACTTTCTAATTCAAGTGGCATAAATATGTCCAGAAAGTGCTGGCTTCTGACTATGATGATGAAGAAGACCACATCAGTATCATGAAACATGATAGAATTCTGTTTTATAAAAACATGAAATTACATACACTCACAGAAACAAATATAAAAAGAGCATTATTAAGGGAGCAGTCAAGCATTCCAAATGTTTGAATTCATGCCAGAATTAGACCTGTTTATATACTGTTTTTCCCTGGGATACCTGCCTCATTTATCTGGTACAGTAGACCTCCCCCGGAGACAAACAAGAGAAGTGATGCCACTTATTGCCTGTAGAAACTTCCTCATTTTGTGCAGAAGGTATATATGGAAGGTGAGAATTGCAGAAAAATAAAGGGCAATGTCATATGGTTAAGCCTTTTGAACATTGACTTGAGAATTGGATTCCTCCCCAGTTTTGACCATACATTTCCTATGTGAAAATACTTAAATCTTTTAATCCAAACTTTAAACAGGTGGTCAGTGTAAAATATATTCCTCATTTTTGAGTGTCTAATTTGACACCGGTGTCTCAATCTATAGAAGGACTGAGGACTCAGAAACATTTGACCTCAATGGGACCTGTGGTTTTAAGGACTAAGTGCTCTGAATTCAGGTTGAACATGTTTCACCTTGAACACCTCAATGTAGGAATATTTTTGCTTTTAATGTCTCCATGCCTCAGTTTTCTACAAAATGGGACTAGTATCCCTCATTTCAGAGAGGTTGTGAAAAGGAAATCAGTTATAATGGAGAAGCCCTGAGATGCTCTTGTGATGAGGAAATGAACAATTCTGCCCTAGAGCAAAGTGTTAATACTGTGCAGTAAATAAAGCCTTGGATCACATATTGAACAATCAGAAAGCAAAAGATCAAATAGCTGCTCCTTAAATGAACATCATCCTTTCCATGCACTGAATGAATCAGGGATGCAGGGGAAAAATATTATGTGATCAAGTAATAAAGATTGTCTCAATGCAATAACCTGAAGAGAACTGAATTAGTTACACAAGCAACTTCAATTCTGGAATTTACTAACTTATGAGTACTTGACTTGCAACCTTGATAATATTCTTTCAAATAATATTTGTGTGATTGTGTACACACACACATTTCTGCCATTCCTCATTTCCATTTGAATTAATTACACATTAGCAGCAGCTTTTTAAATCTGTAATTTAAAACAAATATTTTTCTAAATGTACATTTTTGAAACTTCTATAATTTCCTTACTTGTAATTTTTGAAATAAAAGAATATAAAATAATTTCAGCAGATTTCTTGGCTTCTCTCTCTCTCTCTGTCTCCTGTCTATGCCCTGCCAGAGTCTATCTGCTGCCACCTGTCAAGATAATTCTTGCACAGAAGAAAAGAGCCAAATCAGTTCTCAAGCTCCTTACACATCCATTGCTGCTAAGTTATCACTTAGGACAACAGGATCTTTAGTGCATACCAGGCTATGTTCAACCTCATCCTGGTACAACTCAGAGACTCAGTGCTTGGTGCAGCACGCACACTCCTGTATTAAGGGAAACTTCATAGCCATCACCATAATTGTAGCTTTAGGACAGCTGACTTCCTATTTGCAACACTGGACTGGTGCAAACAAATCTTACCAGAAGACAGGATCTGTCTCTTCCTAATACATTTCTTGTGTTCTGACTTTGGTGAATAATCTCCTGATTTTATAGATGCTAGGAAGAATTGTGTGTGACTGCATAGGAATTTAGAAGCAGTTTCCAAAATCAGTGGTAAACCCTGGGATTGAGACTGAACTGTAAGCTATTTCTGTGAGTACTTGTAAATAACTTTAGTGGGTGTCCTGGTAATGCCTTGTATAATCAGCTGTGAAGAGGTCTCAAGTTTTGTCTTCCAGTAGTTCCAGCCTTACAGAGATTCAGGTCCTGGACAATGTTTCTATAGTATCTAAGCAATCATACTGGGTGACAGATTTTCCCCAAAAGGCAGGTGTTGTAATGAGCAGCACTAGTCTATCATCTCTCAAAGGGTCAAAAAGACAGGGAATCAATGAATCTGTATACATGTATAGCTTGAGAAGTTTAAAAGATGGGCATCTATCTTTGCCTTGCCCCTTCCCCTTTTTAAAGAAATTAAATATATCAAGCTTGTAGAGGTAAATTTTATTAATGCTTAGTTTAGTATGTACCTCTATTAGATTCCAAATAAGATTTAAATTTCAGGACTTGAAGCTACTTATTATCCAATAAAAATAACTCCCAAATAAGAAGGAAAAAGCAGATAAGTAATGTCCAGGAAAATTGTGAAAACAGGATTATTTTTAGAGAATTGCAAGTCTTTGTGGCTCATTTTCTCAACAGACATGCACTATTGCTCGTTCTATTTGAAAATCTAGCCCTATCTGTCTTCTCACTACCTTTTCATGGCTCCACGGAATTATAATGTAATTATAATGAGGGTGAATCAGAGTGCATGCTTGTACATACTCCTCGTTGAACCACTGGGCAAAGAACCCTGCAGATAAAGTGCAGGTAATTGTAGGATGTCATGCTGTGTATTTGTTTTGTAAAGCATAGTAAAAACAGTGGCTGATTTGGTTTTGGGGAGTAGGTGAAAGTTTAATCAACTCACAAAGTGTCCAGTTAAAGTACTTTATTTTCTGGAGGAACTATAAAGGGTTTTACTCTGTAGATAAAGGTTGTTTACTAAAACCACAAGGCCCAAATCCAAATCTATCTTTAAATAGGCTAGTGCTGGGATTTTTACATGGAATTTACCTCCTATTCTGACCATTGGTTTGTATAGCGTGTCTTTTTTTTTAAGTCACAGAAAAAACTTTTAACCCAATAGTGGCTAGAGCACTTGTCTATGGGATGAGAGAACTAGGTTCTAGACCTCTTCAGTGGGGTTGGAGGTGGTGGTGAACCTGTATCTCCCACTTTCAGGAAAGTGCCCTAACCATTAGACAATTTCTAGGCAGGACCAAGTATAGCATCCACCCCCTTTGCTGAAAATAGCCCACTGGGGAGGAAAAAAGGGAAAACAGAGGGCTACCAGGAGAGGAAGCTGGGGCAGCCTGACTTTCAGATAGGGGGCTCTGAGGTCTGACCCTTGACATTGCCATCTGTCCATTGTATCTAATTATTATTTAATGCAAAACGTAGAAATACTGTTAGGGCCCAAGACAATATGTACATGCTGAAGTTAGGCATATACATGTATGCTACTTACCTATCTGAAAGAGGAGTTGGATTTGAGCCTGGGACCTTAAGCAAACATAATATTTCATGATGACTGCTATGAATTGATTTTCAGTATGTAAGTATATTTGACTGAAGAAAAGGATCAGCTGTTAGTTATCAGAGTTCATGCCTTCAGGATGGTTTCAGATCCTCAGCTGTTATTTTATAATTTTGCTAAAGCAGTGATCCAGTCAGCTTTTTACCATCTGCATTCAACTAAGTGCTCATGACCTTTCCTCTCAGATATAGACCTGACCATTGTTATCTCTGCTTTTGTTATGCTAAGACTAGAGTATTGCAATGAGCTCTATGCCTTAAAATCGTTTTGCGACTGAAGCTACATAATTTAAAATGGTATCACTCCTCTCAAAGCTAGCAGGTATGGAAGGCTGGGGTCATTATGCTGACATCATTTCACCTTCAAGGTTCAACAGGCTTTTTAGTTTCCTACCATGCAGCTGTGTAGAGGATCTAGGGCACTATGGTTAGGAGTGTGCTCTCTCAATGTGAGGATTTTGGGGTCATGGCAATGAGGGCACAGTATAAGAAAAGAACAGGAGAGCAGGAGAGAGAAAGGCAGCATCTTGTTCTAAGTGCATTAAAAGAGTCAAATATTCACTAAATAATTGATAGCTTAAAATTAGCATCTACTAGGCTATCCTTTTTTCTGTAATGTCACTCATATTTTACTTGGATTATAGGGAAGGACAAAGAAAATGAAAAGATACTCAAGGATTGGCGGGGGGGGGGGGTGTAAAAAAAAACAAAACCAGAAAAAGTAGCATTTCTTTGGGTGTTCAATTGACACCCATTCATTAACATTATTTAGAACAGACCAGGCCAGCTTCTGAGAGGTTGGAGACTGTACATGCAATTGGTTGTGGACACCAGGACTGCACACCATGCTGGCTGCATGTTTCTGGGGTAGCACAGCACACAGGCCACAGCTAAAAGTACACGTCAATGATATGACATAAAAAGATACATCTTCAGAGGTGACATCATATAGGGCAATACTTTTGTCTTCTGGCTTCTGGATTAGTAAAAAAAAATCTACAGCATATATTTTTGCTGGCATAAATGATATTGGTTAAGAATGGGACTTTTTAAATGATAGTTCCATAGCAATGGAAAAAGGACTTTTCTGCTATAACTTATTTTATTCTAGGAACAATAAATATTTTTGTTAGTATAAGCAGCCTCCTGTCAACACTAAGTCTCCTTCTAGAAAAAGATCTGTATCTGGATACATTATGTGATCCATAGTAATTAACTGTAAATACAAATCAGCAATGCTAACCAAAACTTATATTACTCTTGAATTGTATTTTTAATAAACATTTTTTTCTACCTCATTTCTGTTCATCTGCACTATGAGGTTTTGCTGGCAAAGCGATAGAGTAGACTGTAAGTTAGAACCTGAGTGTTTATAGTCTTTCCTATTTTCAGAAGGAAGTGGTAAAAAAGACAAGTGGAGGCTTTTGTTTGCTTGAACAAGGAAAATAATTAAATATGTTTGCTTAAGGGTGAGAAAAAAATAACCCACCTGTATACATAGCTATAAATTAGTGGGTATATAAAATGGATGGGGAAAATGTGTCTTTTTCCCATCCAATAAACAGGATCACTTGTGAAACAGACAAATTCATCTCTCTATGTGAACATCTGTAAGTACTTTAAGTACCTTAGACTTGCAGTACTTCTCTGGTGGGACTTCTATCCATTTCATACAGTCTTCTCTCTAGATCAATGAGTTAAAGATCAAATGGTGGATATCACAGCACCAATATGTATTTCAGTAGCAGCTAGGATGCTTAGTTATGTACTACTATCAGTTCATCCATGTAGGATCACTGTGCCAGGCTCTGCTAAAGCACTAATATCATGTTTCTTCTGTCTGCAGCAAATACATCTACTTTTGTGGATTATGTTTGCATAGTAAAATAGGGTGTGATTATAGCATCCTGATGTCACAGATTCCTCCAGGGGATGCTTGCTTGGGACCTCGAGCTTTCTCTCGTCTCTGACTACCCCTTGAAGACAGAGACAGATCAGGTGTGACTTCCTGAGAAGTGGGAGCCCTGAATTCTTTTAACTTTCACCTTGTCATCAACTTTCTGTAGGCCTTCCTCAAGTGGTTACCTTGCAGTTCAGCTCTGGAGAGAAGGACTTTGCCTCTCTGAAGGGGAAAAGAGTATATTCCAAGTTCCAAGCAACAAAACACATCATTTGTCTTCCATGAATGCAGTTACTTGGACAGGCAAGATGACCCTGCCTCCTTCTAAAGGGTTAAGTAGTCCCTCTGTCCCCAAGTCCAGCCCAAGCATAGAACCCCAAATGTTAGCTCAGTTCCAATCAGTACAGACCTGAATTACCCCAAAGTAGCTTAGCTGTTCTCTTGCTTCAGACTTTTCAGTTCCCTGGCTGACCACACATATACCCTTTGCTGCTGGAGGTTCATCTTATCACATAGGTAGTCAGCTCTGGGATCTAGCAGAGATTCTATTAACCTTCTTTCCCCATGTACAAACTATTCAGGTAAACTGAGGCATGCAACATTAATACAACATGAACACGTTTTAAACAGAAATATTATAATAAAATCCAGAGTCTATCACACCCTATATTAGATAAATCTAGCTAGCACCACCAACATTAATGGCACAGGCTTTAGTTTGTGTGAGTGATGAGAAAACAAACTCTCTAGGGAACCCTGGGTACATAAATTAGTTGCTAGCACAGGGGTGGGCAATTCTTTTGGCTGGAGAGCAATTTTATGAGTTTTAGTGAGCTGTTGAGGGCCATAAAGATAGTCCTGCTCCTTGACAGATTTCCCAACCCCTGGTTGCCATCTTGGGACTGAAAGTCCACCCCTAACTCCTGACCTTTACCATCAGAAGTCCCCTGCCTTGTACTCCTTTGGGGGGGGGCTGCTATCTTGGAACCAGAAAAAAAAACAAAATCATGTACTAAAAATAAAATATCTACTATAACATATTTCAATTTTATTTCAAAAAATATTTTTGTCCTGATCGATGTGTTTGTGTAATGTATATAGAAGTGATTGCATAGTTGCTCAAAATAAAGTCTTACTCTTGTATATAGGGTGTGGGGGGTGGAGGTAGGAGAGTGTATGGGGTGTAGTTGGGGCTGTATGTGCATGTGTAGAGAGGTATGGGGGATATTGATGTGTGTGTAGGTGGCTGTGGGGTTTGTGGGAGATATCAGTGTGTGTATATGTGTGTGTGTGGAGATTGTGGGGGCATGGGTGGGTGTGGGATTTGTATGTGGTGTGGGTGTGTGTAGGTGTGGGACAGCATCTGAGTATATGTGTGAGGGGTTTATGGTGGCATGGGGTGTGTGCAGGAGGTGTGGGGGAGTGTGGGGTGATGTTCATATGTGTGTGGGTAGGTGGGGTGTGTATCATAGAAATCATAGAAAATTAGGGTTGCAAGGGACCTCAGGAGGTCACTTAGTCCAACCCTCTGCTCAAAGCAGAAGCATCCCCAACTAGATCGTCCCAGCCAAAGCTCTGTCTAGCCGGTCTTGAAAACCTCCGAAGATGAAGATTCCACCACCGCTCTGGGTAACCTGTTCCAGTGTTTTACTACCGTCCTAGTGAGAAAATTCTTCCTAGTATTTAACCTAAACTTCTCTTGCTGCAACTTGAGGCTGTTGCTCCTTTTTCTGTCATGTGCCACCACTAAGAACTGTTTAGCTCCATCCTGTTTCAAACCCCTCTTCTGGTAGTTGAAGGCTGCTATTAAATCCCCTTTCAGTTTACTCTTCTCTAGACTAAATAAGCCCAGTTCCCTCAGCCTATCCTCATAAGGCCCATTTTTATTGACTTCCACTGGACTCTCTTCAATTTGTCCCCATCCTTTTTGTAGTGGGAAACCCAAAACTCAGCACAGCACTACAAATGTGGCATCACCAGTGCTGAACGGAGGGGAATAATCACTTCCCTTGACTTACTGGCAACACACGTACCCGTGTAGCCAAGTATGTCATTAGCCTTCTTGGCAACAAGGGCACACTACTGGCTCATATTCAGCTTATTGTCCACCGTCACCCCCAGGTCCTTTTTTGCAGAGCTGCTGCCTAGGCAATCAGCCCCCAGCCTGTACTGGTGCATGGGAGTGCTCTTTCCTAAGTGTAGGACTTTGTGCTAGTCCTTGTTGAACCCCATGGGATTTCTTTTGGCCCAACCCTCCTAGGTCAGTCAGAATCCTAGCTCTACCCTCCAGCATATCTATTACTCCCCCCAACTTGGCGTCATCTGCATACTTGCTGAGGGTGCACTGTATGCCATCTTCCAGGTTGCTGATGAAGACAGTGAACAAAACCGGCCCCAAGACCGACCCCTGGGGCACTCTACTTGATACCAGCTGCCAACTAGACGCTGTGCCATTGATTACTACTTTCTGAGTCAGATGCTCCAGCCAGTTTTCTATCCTCTTCACAGTTCATTCAGCCCATTGTTCCTTAGCTTGCATGCAACAATGTTGTGGGAGACTGTGTGAAAAGCCTTGCTAAAATCAAGTTATACTACATCCACTCATCTCCCCACATCCACAGAGCCATTCACCTCGAAATAAAAGGCAATCAGGTCAGTCAGGCATGATTTGCCTCTGGTGAATCCATGCTGACTGTTCCTAATCACCTTTTTCTCTTCAGAGTGCTTAGAAATGAATTCTTTGAGCACCTGCTATTCTGATTGCATCATGATTTTCTGGGGACTGAGATGAAGTTGACTGGTCTATAGTAGCCTGTTCTCCTTTTTCCCTTTCTTAAATATGGCCACTGTGTTTGCCCTTTTCCAATTATCCAGGACCTCAGTTTTCAATGATGATGGCCAATGGGTCTGCAATCACAACAGCTAACTCCCTCAGCATCCTTGGGTACATCTCATCCCAACCCATGGACTTGTACATGTCCACCTTTCTTAAATAGTCCCTAACCTGGTGTTTCACCACTGAGGGCTGCTCACCTCCTCCCCAAACTGCTTCTAGGTGCAGTAGTTTGGGAGCTGACTTTGTCTGTGAAGACTGATTGCAAAAAAGACATTGAGCACTTCGACTTTTTCTGCATCCTTTGTTATAAGGTTTCCTGCTCCATTCAGCAATGGACTCAAACTTTCCCTGATCCTCTATTTGCTACTGACATATGTGTATAGACCCTTCTTGTTACCCTTCACATCCCTTGCTAGCTGCAACTCCAATTGTGCTTTGGCCGTTCTGACTTCATCCCTGCATGCCCAAGCTCTTATATTCTTCTCTATTAATTTGCCCAAGTTTCCACTTCTTATAAACTTCCTTTTTGTGATTTAGTTTACTGAAGAGTTCCCTGCCAAGCCAAGCTGGTCTTCTGCCATACTTGCTAGTCTTCTTGTGCATTGGGATGGTTTGCTTCTGCACTCTCAGTAAGACTTCTTTAAAGTACAGTCAATTCTCCTGGAGACCTCTCCCTTCAGACTGGCTTGCCCATGAGTTCCCTGAGCAAGTCAAAGTCTGCTTTTCTGAAATTCAGGGTCCTTACTCTGCTGCTCTCCATTCTTCCTTTCCTCAGGATCCTGAATTCAGTCATCTTGTGGTCACTACTGCCCAAATTGCCATCCACTACCTACTACATTCCCCACCAATTCATCCCTCTTTATGAGTAGCAGGTCTAAAAGAGCACGGACCCTAGGTGGCTGCTCCAGCAGCTGCACCAGGAAGTTGTTCCCAACACTCTCCAAAAACTTCCTGAATTGCCTGTGCAGTGCTGTATGCCCCTCCCAGGAGATGTCAGGGTGATTCTCATCAGAAAGCTGGGTCTCATCAGAAAGCTGGGAGACTGTGGTGTCGATGCCCACACGGTCAGATGGTGGCCAACTGGTTAGAGGGCCGCACCCAGAGGGTGGTAGTGGATGGGTCCTTCTCGACCTGGAAGGACGTGGGCAGTGGGGTTCCGCAGGGCTCGGT
>JAGPOW010003642.1:38827111-38837876 GCA_030014935.1 Caiman crocodilus
GCTCTTTCCTGCCAAGGCAGGGGGTCGGACTAGATGATCTGCCCAGGTCCCTTCCGACTCTAGACACTATGATACTATGATACTATGATACTATGATTGAAGTTTCCCATGAATATCAGGGCCTGTGATCAGGAAACTTCTGCTAGCTGTTTGAAGAAAGCCTTGTCCACCACTTCTTCCTCATCTGGTGGTCTAAAGCAGACCCCCACCACAGCATTATCCTTGTTGCTTTCCCTTCTGACCCTAACCCTGAGACTCTCAGCAGGCTTATCTCCAGTTTCGTGTTGGAGCTCTGAGCAATCATATGGCTCTTTTACATAAAGTGCAACTCCTCTTCCTCTTCTCCCTTGCCCATCCTTCCTGAACAGTTTGTCGCAGTGGTGATGCATAGTGGCTGCACGTGGGTGCAGTCCCTGATAGAAGCGCCACTGACACTGTCGGCAGCACCTGTGGGCAGTCACCACTCATCACACTCCCTTGCTGCCAGCACCACCAGTGGCATCTGTGGTTGGTCCACGATCACCACTGGTCACTGTCAACACTGCCAGAGGTATCTGCGGGTAGTCACTGACCACAGGCTGGCACTCTCCACTCCCTCCTCCCCACTGCTGCCAACACTTCTGTGACCACCTGCGGGTGCTCCCAGCTTGCTGCTGCCATGTCCCTGCTGCCACTCCTGCCTCTGGTGTCTGTGGGTGGCCACCATGTTCCCCCCAGCTTCTGAGGGCATGAGTTGTTCATGGATTGTATCTATCCATGACAGTGCTCCAGTCATATTAGCTATCCCACAACATCTCTGTTATTCCAATCATGTCACAGTTCCATGATTGTATGAGGACTTCCAGTTCTTCCTGGTTTTTTTCCCAGGCTCTGTGCATTTGTGTACAGGCACCTGAAGTAACTAGTTGATTGCCCTGATTTTTCAGGAAGTATGAGAACACCTCTCCTATTTCCCCTCCTGCTGGCTGTTCCTCCAGGACTCCTGCTTCCCCACTTACCTCAGGGCTTTGGTCTCCATCCCCCAGTGAGCCTATTTTAAAGCTCTCCTCATTAGGTTAGTGACCTGGTCTGCAAAATGCTTTTCTCTCTCTTCATCAGGTGGATTCCATCTCTTCCCAGTAATCCTTCTTCTTGGAAGAACATCCCATAGTTGAAGAAGCCAAAGCTCTGCTGCTGACACCACCTGTGCAGCCAGGTGTTGATCTGAAGGATGCACCTGCTCCTGCCTGGGCCCTTTCCCATGATTGGAAGGATCGATGAGAATACAACCTGAGTCCCAGGCCCCTTCACCCTTGAACCCAAAGCCCTGTATGCAGGATTCCCTTCCAAACATCCTGCATCTCATGGTCCACAGCCCCAGTGCTGCATCAGCAGGGGGTGGACCCTCAAGGCATTCATGACGTGTGCAGGTGGAGCACCCCAGAGGCATACAGTGCTAGCCAAGTCCCAGGAGCTACACCCAGTGGCAGGGACAGGTCAGCCTAGCTTAATTACACAGGGCTCCCCACAGCTCACATGTAGCTCCGGGACTTGGCCAGAGCTGTGCATTGCTGGTGCTAGCCCTGCATGATGGAGCCAGTGGCCTGGCCCCAATCCCCATGTAACTCCTGGGACTCAGTCAGGGTGGAAGGGAGCAGAGCTGAGCTGGCCTGGCTCCACCACATGGGGCTTCCTGTTGCTTCCAGTAGAGTTCTAGATGTTGCACTTAGCAGCAGGGAGTGTGGAAGGCCAAAGGCTCAATCGTGTGGGGCCACGCCTGCTAGTGTGCAGCTCCTGCTGAGTCCTAGGAGCTGTACATGAGTCACAGGGAGCGCCATGTGATGAAACTGGACCAGCCCTACACTCCCAGAAACCTGGGCCCCACACTCCCACCAACCCAGGCTCTAAACTTCCACCACCCTGCCCAACACAGGCCCCACACTCTGGGCTCTGTGCTTCCACTGGCACCAGCCATGCACTCTGGGATGATGCCCAGCTGCAGCTTCTCCCCTCCTGCTGCTGTTTCCCTACCTGCTGCTTGGAGTGCAGCAACAGTGACAGGAGAAAGAGCTGCTGGAGGCTGGGGAAGCTGAGCAGTTACCTGGGCAGCTGCAGCAGCAGCAGTAGCAGCCCTGCCTGGAAGCTATGTGTGCTGGCTGAGGCCAGGCCTGGTGCTGCGGCCAAGTCCCTCCTGCAGGTGAGGGTGGGAGTGTAGCATGCTGCTCTGGCAGAATACAATTAATTGGTGGAAGCCTGCCCGCAGGCTAGATGAAATCACCTGGCAGGCTGGATTAGTCCCACAGGCCATATTTTGCCTGGTCCTGTGCTAGCTCCTGCTCAATCCCATACTGCCATGGCATGATGTAGTTACTCATAGTAGCTAGATTAAGCAAGCACAAGTATGCTATACTTTTATTTTGCTGCATAGACACACTGTTTGTAACTGGGCACATTTAAATGTCCAAGTCATTTAATAGTAGACATGAGAGGTGTTCAAGGACCTGCATGTGTAAAGACACATCAAAACAAGGAAAAGACATTTTAAAAAAAATCTACAAAATGTGTGTTCATTTATTTTTAATTAATTCAGTTCCTCTGTTCCACATTCCTTCTCTTGTTCATTTCTCATTAATTTTTAACTGACCAAGCTACTAGCACAAAGGTTCACAAACAAATTTTAAAAATTCATACTTAAGTATTTGCGAAAGCTTCAATTTCAATTTGCATGCACACATTTTTTTGTTTAATATCAGAAATGTTTTCATATTCACTCAACTGGGAAATGTCAGTAACATTCTGTGGCATAACTAACCTATCACAATGAAATGATACAGTTCAATTATGAATATACATTACCAAAGAGTGAATTGTATTTTTCAAGTAAATTTAAATGTTGAATAGTCAAGACTCATGCTTTACTCACAGATATGAGAACAAAAATAGGTTAAATTAGTTGAGGATATTATTCATTAGGAATTACTTGCTCAGTCTCTAGTTGATAATAAGTTAATCTAAGTGTTTATGGAGGAGAAAACAGTCTCCTAAATCTTGGTAGACTGAAACAAAATAGATCAGAGCAGGGTTATGATCTAATTGAATTTTCTTCTCTTCTATAAGAGGAGTTTGTGCCCTTTTGATTTTCTTGTTTTCCAGGATTTATTGGTTGTTGAGATTTAGTTCCAACACCCAGGTGGATCAAGAAAGTATGCATAGTTTAGCAACTAAAGACATGCTACAACAAGAGGAGCTGTCAATTAAAGTTAAAAGATTTAACAAGATATCCCAGAGGAGTCATCTTTAGATTTAGAGAGGAAGCTTGAATGGCATGTCAACTCCTTGATACTAGTTACTGCAGGAAAAAAAAAATAAAGCCAATGTAAATGCAGCTTTAATAGTGCCAGGGAATGCACTGACTAACCTGACAATCAAGGACTAGAGGCTGTATCCTAAATGAGGGAATTTAATTTCTGGCCTTCCTTTGCTCACAAGATGAGGCCTTATGAACACAGTTGATTGTGTTAGTTGTACTTTTCTCAGGGACAGAACAAGAGTCTTAGAGTCTGTTTGTAAAACTCATATTTTGCAGTGGTTTTCCATCACAATTCATGATGATCAGAGAGATTAATTCAAAGCAGAACTGACACCAACTTAATTAAAAATCCATGGTTCCAGGAGCGTGGTTCACATTACTGGGTCTCTTGCACAAAGCTGCAAAATTGTTTACTCTAACAATATGTTGTGATCAGGGATACATATTCCCATGGGTGAACTCTGGGGTTATGGTCACCTCTGCCTTTGCCTCTGGTCTGAGAACTTCAATGTTGATCTGAGAACTGGTATGAGAAATTCAATCTTGGTCATCAAACATATGTGCAGTGAGTTCTCTGCTGCTGCTGCTCTAATCCCCTTGAATCCCAGATACATGCTACATATAGTAGAGATCCTGGATTAACACACTAGCTAAATTTCATTATATTCCATTTATAAAATTATTCTTTCAAGAGAACCTTAGATATATTTGTAATTTGGATGCATGATCATATTTTCTTAGAAACCTCCAGTGTAATAGTCACTGTCGGTTTTTGGATAAAGTCCAAGAAAGAGCTGGTTGGCTTATTGAGAGGTTTAAAAAAGAAAAAAAGACCCAAGTTGAAGCTAAATCTAACATCTAACTCTTGTCCTGAATAGCTGGGCAGTATGGCTATGAGATTTGGAAAGATTTGATGATTCAGACATAGAAACAGCTTTAAATGTTTTTTTCTACATATTTCTAGGTATCAGGTGGTTCATAAATGCTGAGCTGATGGGACAGATGGAGCACCCTACAGGAGCATGGGGGGGCCCCCGCGCCCTCGACAGCAGACCTGGAAATGGATGACAAGCACCTCCAGTCCACTTCCGGATCCACTGGGGAGTGTGCTGGGGGCCCCCCTGCACCCTCCTGCTTGGTGACTGGTGCTTCCTGTCTGGGGGGGCACCCAGGGTCCCCACACAGCCAATCACCAAGTGGGGATATGGTGCAGGGGGACCCCCATGCACACTCAGTGGCAGACACAGAACTGGACTGGAAGTACTTCCAGTCTACTTCTGGGTTCACTGCTGAGGACATGGGGCAGCTCCCTGTGCTCCTGTGGGACCCTCCATCCTCCCCACCATCACAACATTCATAAGCCACACCTGGTACCTCGAGGTATGTAGAAAAAACATTTGAAGCTGTGTCTGTGTCCAAATAACTGATTCTCCAAATCAGCATCAAATCTTCAGATTTGGATTCAGCTTAATTGAATAAGGACAATAATCCAAATCAATGAATCAAATCACTGTCCCTAATTTAGGCTGAATTTGAATCAAATATGGCCCATTTTGCACACTCCTACACAGGCCTGAATGAAAAGTATATTGAAATATAAAGAGCGTCTCATTTCTTGGCATTGTAAATTGGGATTGTCTACTGGGAGTATACGTACCCCCAGGAGTACTTAAAAAGGCTGTAGGGGGTAAGGCTGTAGGGTGTGCATGGCTGGGCAGGGATGGACTGGCATGTGGTGGTGGCATCTCTCCTTGGGAGGGGGAGGGAAGTGTTAGGTGCTGCTGGCTGCACACAGCACACCACAGTGCCTTCCTGCCCTCAGCAGGTATGTCTGTAGGGGAAGAGAAAAGTGCTGAGGAGGAAGGGATTGGGGCTGGGGGCAGGTGCTGCCCACCCAGGGAGGGGTGTGGTGTAGGAAGTAGCCATGGCTCTTCCAGGGGGGTGCAGGGAGGGTGGCAATTCCTGCCACTGCATGTGTCCCAGGAGGGCATGGGGGCATGTGCCTCCAGATCTGCATGAGGCAGGGTAGGCTGCCACTGTGGGCTGGGACCAGGGTAGTGCCAGGCTCTTCCTGGTGTGAGAGGCTGGGAAGGGCTGTGCTTGGGCTGGGCAGTGGCAGCGCTGGGCATGGGGATTGGGAGGCTACAGTGAATTTTGAGGTGGTTGCAGCCCACCCCCCATAGCCCCTTCTCAGTGCCACTGCCACCCACCCTGAGTGCAGCTCAGCCCAGCTCCCACTGGGAACAGCCCAGTGCTGCCCCAGCTCCAGCCACAGTGGCACCCCGCTCTGCCTCACACAGATCTGAGGGCACACACCCCCATGCCCTCCCAGGTTGCTCATAGCAATAGGAGCCATGAGTTGCTCATGGCTCAGTCCCGCCCCCTGACCCAGCTGTACAGTGCCTGCTCCTCCCTTGGCCCCAGCCCCTCTCCCACACTGCTGAACCTGCTCTCCTTCCCATTCCTGTTGCAGCTGCTTGAAGCCCACAGCTGGGCTGCCTTGCGGCCCTACCACTGCCCCGTGTTTGGAAGGGCTAAGCCCCATTAGCCTCTCACTCTGCTGCCTATTCACACTATCCCCTTACAGCAGAAACACAAGGTTCTGAATAGTGTAGGGGTAAAGGGTAGTGTGTTCTATGTCCACCACTGGGGGCACGTGATTGGCTGGGCATGGGGCTCATTAGCAGTCTGTGGTGCTGCACGTGTGACTGGCCATGGTGGCAATGACACCAGTGATGGCAAATGTTTATGCAGGTACCTGAAAGTGGTTATTGTAAATTGAATTAGTGCCTGATTAATCTGCTCCTGGATCTGCTAGCCCAGTGAGGCACCTTTGGCATTGCAACCACTATTCCTGCAGGGCAGTTGGCCTCTAGCAGCTGCCCTGCTCCCAGCTACTCCCTTGACAGTCTCTGAACTCACTGCCAGGCTTCTATTGTCCCAGGACCCAACCCATCCCCATTCACGCCTGCCCTTGCTCCACTCCCTCCTGTACTGTGGAGGCCTCCATCTGCCCCTTAGCCCCTTCCCTCTCCCCTGCCCTTTCCCTTCTCCCACAAACATATATCTGCTGGGGGGAGAGAGGGGGTGTGTGCGTGCGTGCGTGCGTGCGTGCGTGTGTGTGTGTGTGTGTGTGTGTCCTCTGCCCACCAGGTGGCAGCAAGCACATAGTGTTTGTTGCATGGCTCATGGGGCAGTGGCACTGGGGTACGCTGTCCAGCCTGCAGCAGCAGCTGCCTCAACTCTGCTCACAGATTTAGAGGCCACGTACCTCCCAGGCCTCCATCTGGGTGCAGACACGGGTGAGAGCCAGCCACTCCCCGCCATCCCTCAGCTGAGCAGCTCTCACGGCTCTGTCCCGTGCTCTGCCCTGGCTGTGCAGTGCCTTCTCCTGACCTACTCCCTTCCTCACTGTGGGGGCCTCAATCTGCCCCCTCCTGCCACTTAAAAAGAAAAACAAAAAATAAAGAGGTACATGAGCTGAAACTTTGAGGCAGAAGGGGTACACTTGTTTAAAAAATGTTGAAAACCCCTGTTTTAGACCAATGGCTTGAATAAGCTACATGACTGTCTTTACACGTACTCTGGAGGTGGGGGAGGGAGGTGCTTAAACTAGAGTGGCTCTGAGAACTGCTCTAATTAAAGCAACTGCAGTGTCTCATGCATTCAGCATCTAGCACTTCAAAATTGTGGTGGGGGCACTTTAACTAAAATTCATTTGACCAGATTTAATTAAAGTGCCCTCTCTGCCATTTTGACATGTGGGGACACTGAATATACAAGACACAGAGGCTGCTGGAGTTGTCTAACTAGCATGCTTCAGCAGACTCAATTAATCAAGTCTGCTCTAATGCATTTTAATTCCACTGCATCCAAGCAGCATCCCCACATATCTACATGTCTTACCTGAATGCCTCCCCCAGCCCCAAACTCTTGGAAAAGTAGATAGGTAAAAGATGCACATAGCAGTGAACTGGTCTCCATCCCAGGCTGCGCCCTAACTCAGGGGTTGTCAACTAGGGGTATGCATACCCCTGGGGCTACTTTGGAAGGCCCCAGGGAATACATGGCAACAGCGTGGAGAAGCCAGCAGCACTTCTGGTTTTACCAGCAGAACTTCTGATGCTGCTCATTGACTGGCCACTGAGGGACACCCCCTTACACCTGCTCATTGACTGGCCACCAGAGAGCAATCCTCCCCTCTTGTCAACTGGCTGTTGAAGGATGTGCCCCCTCCACTCGTCAACCGGCTGCTGGGGGTACTCCTCACTTCTGGACTGGCCACCAAGGATGCACCAACCAAAAAAAGGTAAAAACCCCTGCCCTAACTCATCCATGTTGTCTCCTTTCTGTTTGTCCTGCTGCAGAGCAAAGTTCCATACTTGGCAGGAAGGAACTGAGCTTTTTCAGCTGTCCAGTGTTGCTGAGGATAATGGGACTTACCCATCAAATCTTACTGCCACCTTGCAAGGCAGCATGTTCTATTAACCAGCATGCTGGCTTGTAAGGTAAAGTGAAACGGGAAGTACACACCGTGGCACTTCTGGTTTTTCTGAGCCCCCATGGCCTGGGGCATAGCAGCCTGTGCTGCTGAGCCCCCATGGCCCAGGGCATAGCAGGCTGTGCAGGGACTGCCTCCATGTCCCTCAGGGCCCACAGGAGGGTTGTTGATGCCGCGGGAGGGGTGGCGATGCCCCGGATACGGCGGGAGAAGCAGCGGCCTGAATAGGCAAAGATGCCTGTTTGGGCCGCTCAGTTAACTGACATATTTTGTTATCCAGCACCCCACATCGGGAATGGGGGGTGCTGGATAACAAAGCTGTTAGCATCTTATTTTTCTGTCCAGTGATCTGCCTATCTTGTCATCTGGGCTCATCTGTATCTACACAGAAGAACACCACTTACCTTGAAGGACAAAATCCATATTGTCCGCTTAACTACCCCCAGTGTAAGATTCTTCATGCTTAAAAATTAGACAAAAAGGGCAAAGATGGCAAATCAAAGACATGATTCAAATGACAAGCAACTAGATTCCTTATGGAGCTAGTTAGGAGAGAGAGACACACACCTCCTAAATGCACTCCACAAAGACTGACACTCTGAGCAGGAAACCACATACAGCCAGCCAACTGTAACAGGGATCATACTTAGCATGTCCCTGAATTCCCATCCTCATTCTAACATCCATGTCTGAGGAAAAATTTAAAATATGTTTACGTGCTACAATTTGAATTGTTAGTGCTGATACCAGTTGGGATTGATCTACTTTAGTCCAGCCATTTTGCTTGCAAATATATTTAATTTCTTCTATGTGTTTGTCTCCACAATTTGAGAGTGTAAGTATTAGAAGGATGCTCTTTAATGCAATTGACCTATTAAGTGGTAATTAGCTGTTTTATTCTGAAGCCAGGGTAGATATGCACCTTTATAGACTAAATAAAATATCTACAGAGACAGCACAAGCTTTTGTGAAAGCAAGTGCATTTCATCAGATGCTGTGAAAGGATATGCAAAAAGCAGAGCATAGGAAGGAAAAAAATAAATTAGAACACAAAAGACAAGGGCAGGGGAGGGAGAGAGATATAGGGAAACCAGGCATTGTTAGGAGAGAAGCAAATAAGTAGTAAACCTATAGGAATAAAGGACATTGACAGATGTGCAGCTCCCCACTGTAACTCATGGTGCTTCACATAAAACACCATGAGTTACAGTAACCTTCTACCCCCCGCTCCACCACTGCCGCCACCATCCCAACAAACATGTACTTTTGGGTTAAGAGATTTGTGGGAATTGAGATCTGCTTTGGAGCCAGTTCAAGAGGAGCTGCCTGTCTGCAGCTTCTCTCTCCAAGCCTCACCCCTGCACAGCTCCTGTGCTGTCTGCAGGTTGGAAGAGAAAGAAGTGGGGGAAGGAACTCCAGTCTGGGGTTTTCCCAGCCTTCACTGGAAGTGGGGATGGTTGGATTGGATCCTCCCAAATTGGTTTGCCGCACATGGAGGGGTTTCAATCCAGCTGCCCCTCCCCTCCAATGCACGCTGAGCAAATCTCAGACCCGAGCTTCCTCCCCTCCCATCTTTCCCTCCCATTCTGCAGACAGCACCAGGGGCAGGGTTTGGCTGCCTCATCCCAGCCCTGCTGGCACTCAGGGACAAACAGAATTAATGGAGGTGCTCCACTTTGGAGCACCTTTGTCTGAACCCTCATTAAATGAGGGTTAATCTGTCATGTGATTGGGAACTGCTCTGCAGCCATGCACTTCTGTCACAGCATAGCTATATGGCACTTGCAAGGGGCCAATTGTGTAACAAATATCGCTTCTGTTAGTGTCCAAATGAGTCACAAAGGCTAATACAGACATTAAAAAAACCTGCGGTGGAATCAATCCAAGTAACATGGTTTTCTGTAAGTGGCATAGTTTAGATCAGTAGTGAACAGAACACACATTTGCACTTTGGTGCGGATGCAAATCTTAGACAAGGTTCCGCCATTTTTCAATCAGTCTATGTGTCCTGAACGTCTGTTCTACTAAGGATATAAACTGATTTTGTGTGCCAAACATCTGTTCTGTTATAGGTATAGATGGGTTTCTGATCACTTATACTGGTAAAAGTGTAATGCCTGTACCTGGCCAAAAGTTAATTCAGGCAATAAGATAAGAGTTGATAGTCCCTCTTTAAAACATGCTTAACACAGATTTCTTGTTCTGCAGTTTCCTGTTCAAGCTGGTTTTTATTTATTTATTTTTTTTGAGTGAGAATAGCAATCCTTATGTCAGTAACGAACTGTCCAGGAAGGTTGAAGCGTGGTGCCAAAGACTTGTGTGTCTTTCTGCAGCTGATGTCAGATGGGGGTTCACTCATTCCTACATGTAGAGATCTCCCTGTGTGTTCAATGTAGGCAAAAGAGAGACATTTTAAGTAGGTGATGGCATATATGATGTTGGTAGGGTTGCAGGTGAACTAATTTTGGATATTGTACTCATTATCAGATTCAGCGATGATGGTCTGTATTTATGTGGGGACACAGCACTATTAACATTTTAAAATGCTTCTTAAGAATTAACATTTTAAAAGGACAATTCATATTTAAATAATCTGAAAGTGCTTTTGCCTCCACAAGAAGGCAGTATGGCCTAGACACCAAAACAGTGCAAGGGGCAGAGTCACATGCCTAAGTTCTGATAACAGGGATATAGGTTGTAGCAGTGTTGGTCTAAGGACATAGATTCATAGATGTTAGGGTCAGAAGGGACCTCAATAGATCACTGAGTCCGACTCACTGCATAGGCAGGAAAGAGTGCTGGGTCTAGATGACCCCAGTTAAATGCTTATCTAACCTCCTTTGAAGACCCCCAGGGTAGTAGAGAGTGCCACCTCTCTTGGGAGCCCATTCCAGACCTTGGCCACTCTAACTGTGAAGTTCTTCCTAATGTCCAGTCTAAATCTGCTCTCTGCTAGCTTATGGCCATTATTTCTT
>JAGPOW010003642.1:38848603-38914747 GCA_030014935.1 Caiman crocodilus
AGGTCCCCCCTCAGCCTCCGTTTACTGAGGCTGAACAGGTTCAGGTCCCTCAGACGCTCCTCATAAGGCCTATACTGCTGCCTGCATATCAATCTAGTGACCCTGCTCTGGACCCTCTCAAGGCCATCCACATCCCTTTTGAAGTGCGGCACCCAGAACTGGACACAGTACTCCATCTGCGGCCTGACCAATGCCACATAAAGGGGGAGAATCACCACCTTGGACCGGCTTGAAATGCATCGTTGGATGCACGCTAGGGTTCGGTTGGCCTTCCCAACCACTGTCTAACATTGGCGGCTCATGTTCATCTTGGCATCAACAATGATGCCAAGATCCCTTTCCTCCCCTGTGCTAGTAAGAGGGGAGCTTCCCAGACAGTATGTGTGCTGGGGGTTGCTTCTCCCCAGATGCATTACCCTGCACTTGTCCATGTTGAATCTCATCCTGTTTCTGTCCGCCCACTCATGCAGTCAGCCCAGATCCTGCTGCAGCCTCTCCCTCTCCTCAGGTGTCCCCACCTCAGCCCACAGCTTGGTTACATCAGCAAACTTGCTTTCTACCCCCTCATCCAAGTCAGCGACGAAGATGCTGAACAGCGCAGGCCCAAGGACTGAGCCCTGGGGAACCCCATTGCTAACATCTCTCCAGGTCAAGTACGACCCATCCACCACCACTCTCTGGGAGCGCCCCGTCAGCCAGTTTCTGACCCACTCAACTGTGGTGCCAAGTGAGTTGGGGGGGCATGTGCCCCCTCAGCGTCCAGTTAGCAAGGTGGGGGTGAATGGGGAATCCCCCTGAGGCCAATCGTGCTGACAGGAAAGTGCAAACAGTGCCACAAAACGGTGCTCCTGGAAGTGCCAACGAGTGCTTCACCTGGCGCCCCCACTCCCTGACTGATGCTCACAAGGGGGACTGACACTCTCACCTACCCCTGCTGCCCATCGCCTAATTGGGGAGCACTGCCTGTCAGAAGGTGCACCAGCACTCTCAGGGAGTGTGCATGCATCCCTGTGCATGCCTTGTGTGTTGCCACTGCTGTTATCTGTCTTAAAAAATTAATGGATGCATAAGAACACCTTATACTCTTTAATGTATTTATCCTCACAACACTCTTGATGGCAGGAAAATAAAAGATCATTATCCCTAATTTATAAATAGGGAACTAAGACACAAAGACACAAGTATGCTTACACAGCAGTGGCCTCATATCCCAAATACATCATGCCCATCCAGCTCCACTTGCATACTCTAAACCTGGAAATATTGTGGTGATTCCATTCTGGGGTGTCCTTCTGCAAATGTTCTCAAAGATCCACCCCCATCTGGAAGGCAGCTGCTGAGGGAGACCCTCTGTAGCATGTGTCTGGGTTTGGGGCATGTGTCCTTGCATGTGTGGATGATTCATTCTCAGGAATGGCCCAAGTGGGAACCACATCTGCTTTTGGGTATAGCTGCTCGTTACAATCAGAATGTGCTAACTCTAAGGAATATAACATCATTAAAGTTAGTACATGCTACAGACCTCCACATGGTAAGTGTTAATACCCTCTCCTAACATGCACAGCTCAGACCTGCAGCTAGAAAGCTGGTGAGTGGAGGCATAGTTAAGAACTGCCAGGTTTGCTCCGTGTCTTCCTAGCTTGTTGACTCTAACAGGAGTATAGGTTCCAGGATTACCCCACTCCTCGCCCCCACCCCAATGCTGGTCCATGTTAGGCTCATGTCACCCCCACCAGCTTAGATCTAACTGTATCAGGCCCACATCACCCCTATTGGCCTGGATCAGACCCATGTCACCCGCGCTGGCTCAGATCAGGCTCCTGCTGACCTGGATTGGGCCTATGTTGTACCTGATGAGCCTGTACTGCCTGTGCTGTGCCCATCACTCCCACTGGGCCCTGGGACTTCACAGCAGCTCCCCATAGGGAAAATGAAGAGGGAGAGGAAGCAAGGGAGCAGGTGGAAGAAGAGCTGCCAGGCAGCTGTGGGGCCTGAAGGGGCAGCACAGGCTGATTTGGGTGTATGGGAGCTGCTAGGTCCACTATCCTTGCTTCTTATGGCTGCTCCCCACTGCCTTCCTTTCCCTCCCTTCTTTTCCCCCTCATCTCCTACCCACTTCCTCTCCTGCCTCGTGGAACCAACTCCCAGTCCATGGAAGTCCAAGCTAGGTGCTATCATTCTGTATCATCCTTTTGCAAAGCAGACTGCACAGATAGGTGACATCCACATTTGGCCCTTCCCTTTTATGCATTGTGGTGAATTTAGGATTTATATTTGTCTCATGGTGTTCTGGCAAAAGTGAGTGATATAGAGCATACTAATTTCATATTTCGTAATAAAAGGAATCTCCCAATAAAGAGTTAAAACAATGTACACAGTCCCATTCTGAAAGGCAACTGAGCTCAACAAGCATTTAAGTTAATGTAGACACCTTGTCTTTCAGGGGTGTCACATTTTGCAGTTTGCTGAATACCATCGAACCAGTGATGGGCCCCCTATGGTACTGCAGCCTAGCCTTAATCAAGACACAGCAGGGAGACACTGACTAGAGAAAAAATAAGCTATAAGATGTCACTGTTGCCTTTGCATGGTAAAATGAGCCTAGAGAAAAGAGGTTCTAGTCACAGCTTCTGAACGCATGCGCGTTTTAAGTGTCAGTGATTTAAATTCAGAGCCTGTTGAGAGAAGCAGAAGTGCTGAGTCTGCCTGCACATAGGCTGGCTGACAGAACAGACAAGTTTTGTCCTTGCAGTGGCTTTGTTCAGGCTTGTGAATAATTGAGATTAAGCTAGGCTGATTTTCTTATTTATCAATCATTTTTCTTCAGATCTATGGCATCCAGATACTGCTTACATGGTAAATAAAATGCACAGAAATAATATGGTAATCATATAATCTACTCGCTACTGTGCTAAAGAAAGACATAATGGGGTAGTCTTAAGTCCAAATCCACGGCTTGGAAATTATGACAGGAATACAGGATATTTCTGGGGAGACATTAAGTTAGGAGGAGCTTTGTTCCTGCTTGAAGAAAGAAATTTCCAATGGCTTTCATAACTGTAAAATTAAAGCTGATCAACAGGAGATGAAAACAAAGACCAGGACCTATCTAAAAGGAATTTAAAGCCAGCCAGGAAGTTGCCCAAGAGGATGTGAAGGCTGTTCAAGAAAGGATAAAGGTAAATAGACAGATGAAAGACAGTTTAAAACCCAAGATCACAGCTGGTTAGTCAGCTGGGAGGAAACGGGTACAAAAAGAGACCCATGCATCCTAAAGGGACATGTATTTATCATTAAAATTGTTGACATGAGCTTAGTAAAATGATCCGTTAAGGGGATGAATTTTGGGAGGGTCTTAACATCAGTAAAATTTGAGGATCCTAAATAATTTGAAAACCAGAAATACTGGTTGTTTTGAATGCCTGGCTGATAACTTGAATTAAAAGCCAAGTTATAGTTATGGTTGCCCTGAATAAATACACAGGAAAAGCCAAATATGCTCATTAATAATTACGTTAGAATCATGCCCTCACTTTATGAGGCAAAAGACTTAATTTCTTCATTGTATGATGCAATTACTTGTAATGTAGAAATCCAATGTATCAAACATTAAATGTTTTGAAAAATGTGCAGCAAAAGAGCTGTTTTTTTTCTGTTCTGGTTCTTGTTTAAAACAAGTTTTGATGCCAAGTCTGTGTATGAATTGTTATTTAACTCATTCTAGCTGTAGTATTTACCTTCTGCAGCCAAGGACAGAGGAATAGTAAGGCAACTCTCTGTCTGGGGAGGCCATGATGCACAAGGCAGTGCTGATTCCTGCCATGTTGACTGTGTCAATGCATTCAGTAATCTCTGCAGCAGCAGCACAAAGGTGGTGCCTAGAGCTGCTACCCCAGTTGGTCTTGCTCAGTTGGGAAACTAGAAGGAAAATAAGTCAGATGGAGTGTTATGTAGTGAGAAGGCCATTGCCTTCGAAAGGAGGGGACCCTGCTTCTTTCCTCAGTGGTAGTTCTGACTTTGCATTAAATAGTCTTTGGATAAAATGGACACTAAGGATAGCTTCCACCTCACAGAGAGAAGAGGCAGTATGTGATCCTACTGAATCACACTCCCTTCAGCTTGCTCTCCTTCTGGCCTCACATATTGTCCTCTCTTGGCTGCCAATAACTATCTTCAACTGAGGGAGGAAGGTGGTACTTGTGTCAGTGTCTAAGCCATGGCCTGGTGGACAGGGAATATTTCTGGGCCATGTACCATAGGTTCAAACCCCATTGCGTGTATGTGTTTATGTCAGGGGGAAACTAAAACCTGGGTCTTCTACTCTCGGGGAGGTGCCCTAATCACTAGGCATTTGGACTACAAAGATGTAAGGAATGTTCTCCTCCTCCTTAACCATACTTCCATCTATTGGTGTTTAGCTTCATCTTACTCACTAAGATAGATAAGGAGCCCAACCTATTAAATGGGTACTACTGAGACTCAGCTTATCTAAAGGATATCTCTAAAGATATGTTTAACTGTCAGAAAGTGGTATTACCTCTAGTGTAGACAATAAGGGACAACTTACAGTGGTAGTGCTCAGGCTGCCCACCTTTTTTCACAGTTTCATAGTTGTTTCATGGTTGTTAGGGACCTGAGCAGATCATCAAGTCCAACCTTCTGCCATGGACTGGAATGAATACTGGGATCAAATGACACCAGCTAGGTGATTATATAGCCTGCTTTTGAAGACCCCCAAGGTAGAAGCAAGCATCACTTCCCTTGGAAGGTAGTTCCAGATCCCAGCTGCCCTAACTGTGAAGTAGTGCCTCCTGATGTCTAGCCTGAACCTACTCTCAGTCAACTTGTGGCCATTGTTACAAGTTACTCTGGGTGGTGCTCGGTGGAACAGGGTCTCTCCCATTTCCCACTGGTCACCCTTGGCCAGTTTATAGATGGCCACAAGATCCCCTCAGCCTTCTCTTGTGGAGGCTGAACAGGTTCACATCCCATAGCCTCTCCTCATAGGGCCTACCCTGCTGCCCCCGATCATGCAAGTGGCCCTCCTCTGGACCCTCTCAATGCTGGCCACATCCCTCTTGAAGTGCAGAGCCCAGAACTGGACATAATATTCCAACTGTGGCCTGACCAGTGTCACATAGAGGGGCAGGATAACCTGCTTGGACCTGCTTGCGATGCATTTGTGGATGAACGACAAGGTGCAGTCAGCTTTACTGATTGTGTCATAGTTTCATAGTAGCTAGGGTCATGAAGGACCTGAACAGATCATCTAGCCTGACCCCCTGCCACAGCCAGGAATGAATGCTGGGATTACAAGACCCCAGACATGTGATCATCTAACCTTTTTTAATTTACCCAAGGTAAGGGCGAGAACCACTTCCCTGGAAAGATGGATCCAGATTCTGGCCACCCTAACTGTAAAATATTGCCTTCTGATCTCTAATCTAAACCTATTCTCCATCAGCTTATTACCATTGTTCCTTGTCACCCCAAGTGGTTCTGGGGAGAATAGGGCTCTCCCTATTTGCTGATGATCTCCCCTGATGAGTTTGTAGGTAGCCACCAGGTCCTCATTCAGCCTCCTTTTGAACAAGGCTGAACAGGTTTAGGTCCCTCAGTTTCTCCTCATAGGGCCTGTCCTGCTGCTCTCTCACCAAATGTGTGGCCCTTCTATAGACTCTCTCCAGGCCACATCCTTTTTAAAGTGCAGCACCCAGTACTGGACACAGTGCTTCAACTGCAGCCTGACCAATGTTGAATAAATGAGAGTATCACTACTCTGGACCAACTTGAGATGCATCTTTGGATGCATGACAAGGTATGGTTGGCCTTGCTGGCTGCGGTCTGGCATTGGTGGCTCACGTTCGTCTTGGAGTCAATAATAACTACAAGATCCTTTTCTGCCTCTGTGGTTTCAAGAGGGGAACTCCCCAGCCTGTATGTATGCTGTGGATTCCTTCTCCCAAGGTGCACCAACCTGCATTTGTCTACATTGATCCCCAACCTATTCTCCTCTGCCCACTTTTATAGTCTGTCTAAATCTAGTTGCAGCCTCTCTCTCTCTTCAACTGTGCCCACCTCACCCTACATATTAGTGTCATCAGCAAACTTAGACAATGTGCTTTCAACCCCCTTGTCCAAGTCACGTCCTCACATTGGCAGCCCATAGATTTCATAGATTTCATAGACATTAGGGCTGGAAAGGACCTCAGAAAATCATTGAGTCCAGCTCCCCGCCCGAGAGGCAGGCAGTCAGCTGGGGTCATAGGATCCCAGTAAGATGAACAATTTTCAATTTTCAATTTTCTCTTGAAAGTCTTCAATGTAGGTGCTTGAACTACCTCTGATGGCAGGTTATTCCAGAACTTGAGAGCCTGGACAGTAAAGAAATTCCTCCTTATGCCCAGCCTGAAATAGTCTTGCAGTAGTTGATAACCATTCAAACTCATCATCTGTTGGGGCGCTCTAGTGAACAAATAATCCCCAAGATATTAGTGGTCACCCCTGATAAACTTTAGGTATTAGATCACCCCTGAGCCTGTGCTTTTCAAGGCTAAAGCGCCCCATGGCTTTCAGCCTGTTGTCATAAGGTCTGTTTTCCTGATCTCTGATTATGCACGTGGCTCTTCTCTGGACTTTCTCAAGCTTCTCCACATCCTTTTTGAATTGTGGTGTCCAAAACTGGATGCAGTACTCCAGCTGCAGCTTCACCAAGATCTAGTACAATGGGAGAATGATGTCCTAGGATTTGCTATGGATGCAAGCCAGCATTTTGCTCACTTTACTAGCCACAGCATCACATCGAAGGCTCGTGTTCATCTTGTGGTCAATGATGACCTCCAAGTCTCTTTCTTCTGTAGTGCTAGCCAGTGTAGCACTGCCAAGCCTATACGGATGCTGCAGGTTTTTCCTCCCAAGGTGGAGAACCTTGCATTTTTCAGTGCTACACAACATCAGGTTCTCATCCACCCATTTGCTGAGCCTGTCCAGGTCAGCCTGGATCACCCTCATGTTTTCAGGTGTGGAAGCTTTGCCCCCAAGTTTGGTATCATCAGTGAACTTGGCCTGTCCGCTTCTGACTCCAATGTCCACATCATTAATGAAGATGTTGAACAATATTAGTACAAGGACAGAGCCTTGGGGACCCCACTGGTCACAGGGCATCATGACAACTGACTTCTGTCAGTTACCATCCTCTGGGTCCAACCACGGAGCCAATTTCCCAGCCAGTGGATCGTGGCGGAACCAAGGCCACAATTGGCCAGTTTTGCCAAGAGGTGATCATGGGATACCAGATCAAAGGATTTTTTTGAAGTCAAGATATATGACTTCAAAAAGCCAGAAGGACCCAGGCAACTATAGGCTCATCAGTCTTACCTCAATCCTGAGGAAACTCTTTGAGAAGATCATCAAGGAGCACATCTGAGGTGGGCTGGCATCGGGGATGATGCTCAAGGGCAACCAGCACAGTTTCATTAGAGGCAGGTCACATCAGACCAAGCTGATTGCCTTTTACAATCAGGTCACAAAAGAATTGAATGCAGGTGTCGCCGTGGATTTAGTCTTTCTGGACTTCAGCAAGACCTTTGACACTGTTTTCCACCCCATCCTCATTAAAAAACTAGGTGACTGTGGCATTGATGCATACACAGTCAGATGGGTCACAAATTGGTTAGAAGGCCACACCCAGTGAGTAGTGGTGGATGGGTCATTTTCAACCTGGAGGGATGTGGGCAGTGGAATCCCCCAGGGCTCAGTCCTTGGGACTGCACTATTCAGTTTCTTTGTCAGCAATTTGGACAAGGGGGTGAAAAGCAACCTGTTCAAATTTGCTGATGATACCAAAATTTGGGGTGAGGTCAGCATGCTAGTAGGGAGGGAAAGACTGCAGAAAGACCTGGATAGGTTGCAAGGGTGGGCTAACAAAAACAGGATGGGTTTCCATACTGACAAGTGCAGGGTGCTGCACTCAGGCAGTAGTAACCAGCAGCACACTTATAAGATGGAAAACTTCCTTCTTGAGAGCACGGAGGCAGAAAGGGATCTTGGAGTCAATAATGACTCCAAGATGAACATAGGCTGACAATGCGAGGTCACGGTCGGCAGGGCCAAATGGACCCTATCGTGCATCCACAGGTGCATCTCAAGTAGGGGCAAGGAGGTGATCCTCTCCCTCTATGCAACACTGGTCAGGCCACAGCTGGAGTACTGTGTCCAGTTCTGGGCAACCCACTTCAAGAGGGATGTGGACAACATTGAGAGGGTCCAGAGGAGGGCTATCCACATGATTTGGCAGGCCCTACAGTGAAAGGGTATGGGACTTGAACCTGTTCAGCCTTCACAAGAGAAGGCTGAGGGGGGACCTGGTGACCATCTATTAACTTACTAGGGGGGACCAGAAGGGTTTGGGGGAGACATTTTTTCCCCTAGCGCCACCCAGGATAAAAAGGAATAACAGCCATAAATTGTTGGAGAGTAGGTTTAGATTAGACATCTGTAAGAACTACTTCACAGTTAGGGCAGCTAGGATCTGGAACCAACTTCCAAGGGAAGTGGTCCTGGCTCCTACCCTGGGGGTCTTTAAGAAGTGGTTCTATGCTTACCTGGCTGGGGTCATTTGAGCCCATTTTTCTTCCTGCCTAGGCTGGGGGTCAGACGTGAAGATCTACAAGGTCCCTTCTGACCCTACTTCTATGATTCTATGACATCAGTCTCTTCTCCCTTGTGCAAGTGATAGGTCACCTGGTTGTAAAAGGAAATGAGATTGGGCAAGCAAAACCTACCTGCAACAATGCATGCTGGCTATCCCTCATGATGTTGGCATCAGCCAGTCCATTAAGGATGGCCTCTTTAATAGACTCTTCCAAGGCCTTCACCAAGATAACCTGTATTTTGCCAGATCTACTTTACTCCCTTTCTTGAAGATAAGCACCATACTGGCCTTCTTCCAATCTTCAGGCACTTTGCCTGAGCACCAGGAGTTCTCAAAAATCCATGTCAGGGGCTGGACTAGGATGGTTGCCAGCTCCTTGAGTACCCTGGGGTATAGATTGTCAGGGCCAGCTGACTTGACGGTATCCAGCCTCTCAAGGTGTTCCTTCATGAGGTCAGCATTGATGGAGCCTCTCTCAGCTATAGGTCCCTGTCCTGTAGTAGGCATGGGCGTCCCATGGGACTGATGAAAGACTGATGGAAAGTACCCATTTAATAAGTTGGCTTTTTCCTGGGTGTCCATGTTCATCTTGGAATTAATAATGACTCCAAGATCCATTTCTGCTTCTGTGCTGATGAGAAAAGAGTTCATAGATGGTCACCAGCTTATAGGTATGCTGTTGATAGTTTCTCCCTAGATGCAGTACCCTGAACTTGCCAGTATTGAATCCTATCCTATTCTCATCTGTCCACCCTGTAACTTGTCCAGATCTAGTTGTAGCCTGTCCCTCCCTTCCAGCATGCCCACCTCTCCCCACCTCTTAATGTTGTCCATGAATTTGAACAAGGTCCTTTTCACCTCCTTGTCCAAGTCGCTGATGAAGATGTTGAACAGTATAGGACCGAGACCTAGGGGATTCCACTGCCCACACCCCTCCAGGTTGAAAATGACCCATCCACCACCAGTCACTGGGTGCAGCCTTCTAGCCAATTTGTGACCCATTTGACTCTGTAGGCATCAGTGCCACAGTCACCTAGTTTTTTAATGAGAATTGGGTGAGAAACAGTGCCATAGGCCTTCCTAATGTCCAGAAAGACTACGTCCACTGCGACACCTGCATCCAAGGATTTTGTGACCTGGTCGTAAAAAGCAACCAGGTTATTCTGACAGGATCTGCTCCTAATGAACCCATGTTGGTTGAGCCCTGAGCATAATCTCCCCTGCTGGTCCCTCCCAGATGTGTTCCTGCATAATTTTCAGAAAGATCTCCCCAGGACAGAGGTAAGACTAATGGGCCTATAGTTACATGGGTCCTCCTTCCTCTCTTTTTTGAAAATGGGGACCACATTGGCTTTTTTCCAGTCATCTGGCACCTGGCCTGAGCACCACAAGTGCTCATAAAGCCATGCCAGGGATACTGCAATGACCCCTTCCAATTCCCTCAGCACCCTGGGGTGGAGAGCATCTGGACCTACTGATTTAAACACATCCAGCCCCACCAGATGTTCCCTAACTACGTCCTCCTAACCCTAGGCCTAGCAGTGCCTCTCTTGAGTCCATCCAGAATCCCAGTCGGGGGGGATGTCCTGGTCCCTGCTCTGAAACATGGAGGTAAAAATTTGTGAAAGAGGTCAGCTTTTCTGCCTGGTGCAACCACCATATTGCCAAGCATGTCCTGCAGGGCCTCACATTACCCGATGCCTTCTTTTTACTCCCTATGTATTTAAAAAAGAACTTCTTGTTATCTTTGATCCTGGTCGCTAGTCCTAGTTCTGTCTCCACCTTAGCCATTCTAACAGCCCCCCTACAGTCTCGAGCAATGGAGGTACAATCCTCCTTGGTGATTGCCCATCTCTTCCATTGGATGTATGCCTCCTTTTTAGCTTTTAGACATTCCTGAATGCCATGGGGCTTCTGAGCACTCTTGTCCCCTTTGATTCATGTTGGGACTGTCTCCCTTTGGGCTCAGAGGATTGTCTCCTTAAGAAACAATCACTCATCTTGGACTCCCAACTCTCCTACCCTCTGGGACCTCAGTGTCTCTCCTACTAATCTCCTTAACTCAATGCAATTGAAGTGAAGAGCTACTGCCTTACTGAAGGCCTTTGACACCCTGTGCTGGATAGTGAATTCCAATAGGTGATGCTCACTATTGCCCAGGTGGTTGAGAACCCGCTGTCCCCAGTAGTCTAGTTGTTAAGGCACTTGCCCAGGAAGAAGACTAGGTTTCCTCACATTGAGGATAGCTGAAACCACATCTCCTACTCTCCAGTACAGTGGCCTAACTGAACGCTCATGAGCTGGAGCCCTAACCATATGGCTAATTCTTTTGTTGTTGATAGAAGGAGAGCAATTGTGGGAGGCTGACTTTATGTTCTTATGATTTGGGCACTCAGTGGAAGAATGGAGTCTTGATTTGTAATCCCTGCTAATAGGACTGCTGACACATCTTGCCTTAGTCTGACATTGAGGGATGGGAAAAAGACAATGTTCCACCTCACAGGGCAATAAAGTTGCCATTGGTTAAAAAAACAGGAAAAACCAAAAAAGCACATCTTGGTAGCGTGGCTCAGAACGCAATTTTTTCCTCATCTAGGTGAATGCCTGTAACAGGGAGCCCTAGCCCTGTTACCAGGAAGCAGGCAGGTCCCTTTAAGACCAGAACTCTCTGGGCACATCCTGCTAGCAGGGTAAGGGTAAAATGCTAAGCCCTGCTGGCCAGTCAGGTGACAGGAAGGGGGCAGGCCAGAACTATAAAAATCCTGGGCTGAGCTGGAAAAGGGGCTTGGCAGCAGAAGGGGTGAGATACAAGACAAAACACAGAAATTACTACTAAGGGACTTCAAGGGTGCCCTTCATAAGTCACTAGAATGCTCCTGGGAAGGGCAACCTGTTAGTACTCCATCTCCCAATGAGATTGACATTTCCAATTTGAGCAACCACAGCACTTCCTCCCCCTTTTTCCAAAACAGAAAATGAGGTTTGAGGTTCTTTTCTATGCCAATGATCCTGCATCTCAAAACAAGAGAAGGATTCTGAAGATGCTCAGGTCAGAGCTGTCAAACCTGCAGAGGCCCCATGGCATGGTGTATATAAGCCAATGTGGCCCTGATCCAAATCCATGTCTAGTCATAATGCATAAGCCAGGAATAATACAGGCCCACATTTGAACAAGCATGCTTGAAATTTACACTCAAATCCAATTTTGCAGACAAATGTGTGGCAGGCTTACTGTTTTTGCCTGGCAAGCCAGGCTTGGAGAAGGATACTTTGGATTGGTGGAACATTTACATCAATCTGGTCTGGTGGAATTCAGAGCAAGGCCTCTGGTGGAAATAAAAACCCAGCATGCAGATGCAGCAAGGGATGGTGAAGAAAGAGGAGCTCCAGAGATCATCATCAGGACCCCCCACCTGAGCCTTGATGGTGTGTGGATTGGCACATGGAGAGTTGGCTCTGGGAGCAGTTCAAGGCTGCTTGGGCCCCACATGTTGCGCACGTTGGCACACAGAAAGTCGACTTTGAGAGCAGCTCGAGGCTACTCAAGTCAGCCTGGCTCTAGGCCATGTAGCCAGAGCCCCACAGTGTGGCTCAGCATTAAACTAAAAGCAACCTAGTGTCTAGAGCAAGGCCTGGGAAAGGGAAAGACCCTCGGCGTGAGGCTGGGGAACCAGAGCCAGTAAGGGTTTGGCTCCTGTAGGAGCTCCCTGGGTGCCCAGTGTGGAGCACAGGGTCATTGGGGGAGCCCCAGCAGGAGGCTGGGTGAGTCCAGAGCAGGGCACCAGGCCATCAAGAGGATCCAGAGGCACTGTCAAAGACAGGCTCTTGGGGGACTGGCCACCAGGGGATGAGCCTTGTCTGCTTCAGAGTGAGAGTGGGAGTTGCCTGGGAAGTGGGTCCAACAGGGGAGGAAGGCTTGGGAGAGGCGGGTCTGCAGCATCCACCCTCCTCCATTATGGGGGAGAGGGCGTGTCCACATCCCAGGCCCTAAAGGGGAGAGGTTCCAGGGAACACTGCATGGAGTACTGAGTGTACCTTATATTTTGTGATTGATGTTTGCTTTGTATTGTTGATGTTAATATAGTTATGGGTAAAGGGGTTTATATTGGTTTACTTGTTTTCTTTACCCATATATGTTTACTTCTTATTATCTGAACTTGCCTGTATTGTTGCCTGTGTATGTTTACTGCATTGTTACCTCAACTTACCTGGGTTTATCTGAGTCGATGCTTATATGTGTTTACTGTGTTGATGCCTTGACTTAACTGTTCCAGGGTGTTAATGTTCATCTATGCAAGGGGGTTAATTATTGCCTGCACTGTGGATCACCTGTACTGAGTTCCCAGGTACTTGTTCTATGTTTTGCAGTCCCTTGAAGTGGTGCAATGTGTTGATTGCAGGTTATTGTATATGGTGTCACATACCAGTTCTACTGTAAATATTTAACATCTCATTCATATTTATTTTAAATAAATACTTAATTGCTTTGTCCCGGTCTGGTTCTATAAAAAAAGAAGAAACTAATGCCTGCTGGCAGGGTCCTCTCACAATACTCTTGCCTGACCACCCCATCCCTTCCACTTGTGGACAGGGCATACCCCTGGATGTACCCAGGCTACAATGCTAAAATGGAATGAGCTCTCAAGCTCATATCAAACGTATGAAATCTAGCTTAGGTTACAAATTCTATGAAATAAACCTATTTATTTCTATATTGTGGAAGATTTTAAGATCCATTTGGTATATGGAGTGTCAGATAATACCAATGTCCATTTTATTCCACTCTGCAGGCCTAAAGCAGCTAAAGTTTTTCCTTATAACTTCCTTCTGTGAATTTCAGAAGGAGGGAACAGGTGAATTAATTCAGCTAAATGGAAATAAAATGACATCTTTCATGACACATACATTTTGAGACTTGTCACAGTTGGCTGTAGAAGGTAATGCAAAGATTAACACAATGAACAGCTGCATGAGATGCATTCTAAAAAGGTACGTATTTCTTATATACAACATACCTTTAAAAGCATGAACTCTTTTTTTTAAGTCTTCCCTATATGACTATGGAGTTTCTTTTAACTGGAACAGAGGCTTGGGGAGTTTTCTCTGAACCTTTATCTCTTGTGCTGTCTGCTGGACTGCATGATGTAACCTGCATGGCATGCTGTCTGGAGGATAATTGTGTGACTTGTACTGCCATAATGGATCATAGTATGCAGTCAGATTGTTGAGCCCACTTGAAAAGATAAGTGTAAAATGTTCTTTGAAGTATCTTAGCTGGGTTTGTCCCAGTTAACATCACACACTAGACAAAATTTTCACAGAATAATGCAAGTAAACCAAAATTTACTGACTTTGGCAAAAGAATTTTAGTTCACGTGGAATGTGTTTGAAGTAGTCCCTAGATGGTGTCACTTTCCCTGAACTTTGTTTTCAACCTGTTTGCTTTCCAAAGTAATTTCCATCAGGATATTCAGATTACATAGCATATATCTATAAATGCCATTTAACATTAAATTCTACCCTGGTAACATCATAATCAGGAAAGATGACACTAGTTTGTCATCCTCAGCTTATCTACAAGACAAATGATAGTGTTGACTATAACTTTCCATTATCTGGTCACTAAGTAAAAATTTCAATGATCTGACCAAGAGACACATTAAGGAGAGGAATGTCTTTTAAATCAATAAGGAGAAAAATTAGGAAATTCTACCAATTAAGTACAACAACAACTAACTATGGATTTTTTAAATTCTAGGTAAAGCATACAGTACTGTATTTCTTTGACAGTTTTAGTAAATGAGTTAACAGTTTCATCTTCATACAATTTTCATTGCTCACACTATTCATATTAAATTCTAAAATTACATGAATGTTGAAACATGAGTCAATGGTATCCCTGGTCTCAAAATACATTTAAAATGGTTGGATACTTGTCATGGTTACAACCCATGACAGGAATATAACAGCCCATGAAAGCTGGTCTTTAGATCCCTTTGGCCACATCTGGGTGAGCAGTGGTGGAGGCAGACTCTCTGTGGTACCCTGTGCACCAGCCAACCAGGAAGCAGCATATGGAGAAATGGGAACATGCAGCCCAGGGCTGCCTGATTCCCCATCTCCACATGCTGCAGAGTCCCTGAGCTGAGACACACTGTGCCCCACCCAGCCAGGAAGCAGCATGCAGAGATGGGGAGAGCAGCCAGCCCAGGGCTGCCTATTCCCCTGTTTCCATGTTTGTCCTGGAACATACTATTTTGCATGCTTTACACTGCTTTTTTTCCAAGGGGGGAAGGGGATGGGTTGCAACTCCCAGCAGTAAATTTTGGCCCCATGCTGCAAATTAACAGTACTCCATATAGTTGAAAGTGCAATGTGTGTGATTTGAGGTGCCACAAGGTTTGTAGCACCACAAACTGAACATGCCTGCATGTTTGGACACAGCGTTTAAGTCCATTGTAGGTTTTAACCTCCTTTTCTTGCTATTTAATAGCTGTCTTTATACAACAGACTCAGCCATGTTTGACATCTATATGTCCTTTTCCTTCAGACTGTGGCTAGTTGCTGATTGAAGTGCTTAACAACTAAATCGCATTTTTTCATCTCAAGGTACATAGAAGTAAGAGATAAGGTTCAAATAATAGAGGCCCACACACATATTTGCTGTTAACTTAATCTTAGTCTGTTCCTTGATGTTAATTTAACCCAGTTATTCTCATCACTGGCAAGAATAGACAGCCTGCTTGCTACAGCTTTTCCTGCTCCAAGTGTATTTCTGTCAGTATCCCTGTTCCAGCATCTCTTAACAACCCACTCCCTCCTTCCTTGCCTGACAGTATCTTTTTAACTGTTTATGATCTCTTGGATCTGCAGGCTTTCAGCCTCGGCCACAAAACCATGTGGTTTTGCCAGGTGCCAGGAGTAGGCATACCATTATCTTAACTTTTTTGAAGCCATTTTATTTCTGTTATTGTTTTGCTTATTCTTTCTTCCTTTCTCAAGAGCCTGTTTTGATTTAGTTCCATGCAGATACCAGGCAGGTATAACACAAATCCACACAAAATAACACAGGCATTTCCTTCAACACCATCCAATTAGCTACTGGTCCTAACTGAAAAAAGATATTATTGGGACAACTAACCTAATGGTTTTAAGGCCTAATTCTGCCTATATTACATGGAAAAATACAGCTACTTGCAGTGTAGGGAACTAATCAGGGTAAGTGGTAAAATGTGGCATATGTGCTTTAATGTGAATTTTAACAACAGTATCCATATTTATACTAGCTAAGAAAGAAACCTTGAGCAGGTCCCAGGAGGTGATCCTCCCCCTCTATGCGACACTGGTCAGGCCGCAGCTGGAGTACTGCATCCAGTTCTGGGCACCGCACTTCAGGAGGGATGTCGACAGCACTGAGAGGATTCAGAGGAGGGCCACCTGCATGATCAGGGGGCAACAGGGCAGGTCCTACAAGAAGAAGCTAAGGGACCTGAACCTGTTCAGCCTCCACAAGAGAAGGCTGAGGGGGGATCCAGTGGCCTGTTACAAACCAGTCAGAGGGGACCAGTAGGCACTGGAGGAATCTGTGTTCCCCTGAGCACTACAAGGATTGACTAGAAATAACAGTTACAAGCTGGCAGAGGGTAGATTCAGACTAGACATCAGGAGGCACTACTTCACAGTCAGGGTGGCTAGGATCTGGAACCAACTTCTAACGGAAGTGGTGCTGGCTCCTACCCTGGGGGTCTTTAAGAGGAGGTTAGACAACACCTTGCTGGAGTCGTTTGACCCCAATACTTTTTCCTGCTATAGCAGGGGGTCGGACTTGATGATCTGCTCAGGTCTCTTCCGACCCTACCAACTATGAAACTATGAATCTATGAAACTATAACATGTAGAAAGAAGCCAATCATGGCTCTCAGGCTAAACATACCACTACCAAGGAAATCAATTTATATTTGATTATATCCTTGTTCATTGTGGTGTGTATATATCTTTCTCTGAACTCTAAAACAGTGTACCATTAGTAGAAACAAGATAATGAACTGGATAAAACTTTGACTTCTTCTGATATGACAGTCTGCATGAACCACTGCAAAGACATTTGGGAAGTTTCTTTAAACTGTAGTGCAATAAACAAGTGTTTCAAATACTATTCCTGAATCTGAAAAAAATTATGAAACATATCAGGTTAGCACTGACTGGCTCACCTTAAATTTAGCAAGAATAGACTACTTAATTGTACCTGATTTGGATGAAACAGAAAATCATTTAATTGTTCTAACTTCTTTGTACACAACATACAGTTGCTTTCTTGTTCATACAATAAATTAGAGGCCATATTTTCCATTTGTTTTTGCCACCCCTTAGCAAATTCTGCCTCTCTTTCATGGACCCACACTTTTTCAAATCTGTACAAGCACTTCTGTATAAACTCTTCTCTCAGCTTTGCAGAACTGGGATAGGAACAAGCAGATTTGAGCAAAGTTACAAAGCGGGACAATTATTTAGGATTCTTGCTAGTCTCAAAACTACAAGTGAAAACAGAAGAAACTACATCGCTATAGAAGGTTAGTTCTTAGCTACGGTAAGTGGAGACTAGGTAACCACTTTCACTTGAAATCACAGATCAACATGGATCTTGGCAGATCTGAAGGTTTAGGGAACAGGAATATTTCTTTAGTCACTCTTCCTAAGCTTCTTCTTGGACAATCCCTCAGAAGTGAGGATGATAGTCTTCCAGGATTGTTTTATCTGTGGGCCTGAAGATGGTTGAGGAGGCCAATCTGGGATTGACACGCTCTGTTGCAATTAAGGCATGCATTTCCATGAGAGATGGGTGGCTTTAGATTCTTGATTTGAGCCATGACACACTGTTCTTGCCACTCCCTCTTTTCCATCTCCTGTTGCTGTCATAAAGTTTCAAAGCACTGAGATCCTGGCAGCAGACTCTTCCTCCATTTGGGGTGAACCTGGGTGTTAGGCTCCAATTAATTGATGTCTATATTGCATTTTTTCAAGTTATTCTTGAGGATGTCCTTGAAATGCTTTCTATGCCCTCCTCTTGAATGTATGCCTTGACCACGCTGGAAGACTAAAATGTGCTTTGGGAACCTTGAGTCAGACATCCAGATGACATGGCCAGTTCAGTGAAGTTGATGTCAAATGATCATTACTTTGATGCTCATGGTGTTTGTTTGAAAAGAGGATGCTAATGTTGGTGCATCTATCTTCCCACTGGATTCAAAGGATCTTCTGCAGGTATTAGTGATGGTACTTCTCCAGTGACTTGAGGTATCTTCTCTATCTTATCCATGTCTCAGCTCTGTACAGTAAGGTGGAGATTGCAACTGCTTGATAAACCATGAGCTTGGTTTGAGATCGGATGTGGCAATCTTTGAACACTCATTTCTTCAGTTGTCCAAAGGCTGCACTTGCATCTTTGAGGTGTTGTTGAATTTCTTCATTGATGTCAGCCTTCTGCGAGAGATGGTTTCCAAGATATGGGAAATACTCAACATTTCCCAGACTTACTATGAAGCTGAATTACTGGAGCTGGGGACTGTTCATTAAGACATTGTTGATGGAGGATCATTGTCTTTAGAATATTAAACATCAATCCCAATTTCTTGAATGCCTCATTAAAGACATCAATGATTGCCTGAAGGTCTGCTTCCAGGTGAGCACACACTACATCATCAGTGTACTAGAGCTCAATTACTGAGGTCAGGGTGGCATTGGTGCTGGCTCAGAGTCAGTTGAAATTAAACAGCTTACCATCCATTTAGTAATTTAGCTCCACTCTGACTGGAAGCTTGTTGGTAGTCAGATGTAGCATCATGGTTATGAATATTGAGAAGAGTGTTGGAGCGATGACGTAGCCTTGCTTAACTACTATCTTAGCCTCAAAAGTATCTGTGATAGATCTGTTATTGAGAACCACCTCTCACATACTGTCACAGAGCAGGCAAAGAACTGTGATTCATTTTGGTGAGCATCCATACTTCAGAAGGATCCACCACAGCACATCTTAGTTGACAAGAGTTGAAGGCTTTTGTGAGATCAAAGAAGGCCATGTAGAGAGGTTTATGTTGCTCCTGATAATTTTCCTGCAGCTGGCAAGCTGTGAGAATCATGTCAGTTGTGCCTCTTGAGGCCCTAAACACACACTGAGATTCCAGGAGGAACTCTCCATCAAGTGGGAGGAGATGGTTCAGGAGGGTTCTTGCAGTGATCTTTCCTGTGGTGAACAGCAAGGTGATCCCTCTATAATTTCCACAGTAATATTTATCTCCTTTCTTGAAGACTGTCACAATCATGGCATTTCTGAGGTCATCTGGGATTTTCTCATCATTCCAGATCCTTATGATGAGAGGAGCTGTCATGAGCTCCTCTCCCCTTGCTTGAAAATTTTGCTGGGGATTCCATCGACTCCAGATGCTGTGTTGTTCTTCAAATCTTGAATCTCCCAGTTATTTTCATCAAATAAGTCTTGATGCTTCCCGGTAAATAATCTAAATGTCTCTTTGCAGGCAGTGACAACAGTGGACTTGAAGGCACCCCAAGTGCTACTGACATGCTCCCACTGTTGTTGATTGCAATTTGCCAGTTTTTCTTAAGGCACTGATGTGAGAGGTCTCACTTGAATGGGTCTTTTAGTCCTTTGATGTTGATCTTCCATCAGCAGTGCTTCTGCTGCAACTGTCGTTTGGGAGCCAATTTGAGTGATGTAACTGAACGGATGAGTTGGTGATTGGTACAGTAATCATCAGCCCCTAACATAATACTGGTGATGTGGATGCCTTTGCAATCCCAGGCACAAACAACGACATAGTCAATCAGGTGCCAGTGCTTAGATCTCAGTTGTTACCATGATTTCTTGTACCTGTTTTTCTGGCAAAAGAGGATGTTGGTGATGGTGAGTCCATGTTCCATGCATTTGGTCAAGAGGAGGATACTGGTGAAGTTGATCTTTTCTACTCCTTTCTTCCCAATGGTTCTGTTCCAGAGGTTTGAGTCCCTTCTGACTCTGGCATTCAACTTGCCAAAAAGAATAAGACTGTCTTCCTTCAGAATGTCAGAAAAGATTTGGCCAAGGTTGAAATAGAATCCTTTGTTGGTTTCATTGGCAGCATCAAGAGTTGGGGCATACATGCTGATGACCGTGGCATATTGGCTCTGTAGCCTAATAATACAGCACAGTAGTGTATTAGATTAGCACTGTCCATGCTGTGATGCACTACTGCACAGCATATCATTAGGCTACTGCTCAGTCAGTGTCTCATGCAGATGCACCCACTGAGTCTTATCCAGTGCAATGACATCTATGCTGTGTCACTTGAGTTCTTGAGCCATGATTGCAGTACAGCACTCTGGGCATTCACTATTAGGATTGTCTATGAGGGTCCTGATGTTTCAGGTCCCAAAACTGATTGATTGTGCATCTTCACTGATTTCAACCACAGTAAAGGTGATCCTACTGGGTACGGTTATCCAGTGAGGAAAAAGGTAGGTGGACTATGTTTAGAGCACCTTTTCTAGCCCTTTCCCCATATGGGGTGAACACAGCAGATCCTAGAGGGCTGCTTAGTCACAGCTACAGCTTCTGAATCACACTGCTGGCTTGCCCAATTACTAGACTGCCTCTTATAACTGTCACCTTCATGCCAGCTCATGTCTAGACTTCACACTTCTGCTCCCATCATCACTAACTGGTTATCAAAGGGTTTAAAAAATGTGCTGGTAAAGCTATTTTCATGGAAGATATCTGTGCATAATTTCACAGTTTCACAGTTTCATAGTTGGTAGGGTCAGAAGGGACCTGAGCAGATCATCAAGTCCAACCCCCTGCCATGGGCAGGAAAGAATATCAAGGTCAAATGACCCTGCCTAGGTGATTATCTAGCATCCTTTTGAAGACCCCCAGGGTAGGAGCGAGCACCACTTACCTTAGAAGTTGGTTCCAAATCCTAGCCACCCTGACTGTGAAGTAGTGCCTCCTGATGCCTGAACCTACTCTCAGTCAACTTGTGGCCGTTATTTCTAGTTACTCCGGGTAGTGCTCGGGGAACAGGGTCTCTCCATTCCCCGCTGGTCCCCCTTGGCTAGTTTATAGATGGCCACCAGATCCCCTCTCAGCCTTCTCTTGTGAAGGCTGAACAGGTTCAGGTCCTGTAGCTTTCCCCTGTAGGGCCTGCCCTGCTGCCTCCTGTTCCTGTGAGTGGCCCTCCTCTGGACCCTCTCGATGCTGTCCACATCCCTCCTGAAGTGCGGTGTCCAGAACCGGACACAGTATACCAACTGCAGCCTGACCAATGTCACATAAAGGGGGAGGATCACCTCCTTGGACCTGTTTCTGATACATCTGTAGATGAATGACAAGGTGCACCTAGCCTTCCTGACTGCGTCCTCACATCATAGAATCATAAAAGTAGGGTAGGAAAGGACCTTGTAGATCTTCAAGTCCGACCCCCTGCCTAGGCAGGAGGAAAACTGGGCTCAAGTGACCCCAGCCGGGTAGGGATTGAGATGCTTCTTATAGACCCCCAGGGTAGGAGCCAGCACCACTTCCCTTGGAAATTGGTTCCAGATCCTAGCCGCCCTGACTCTGAAGTACTTCTTACAGATGTCTAATCTAAACCTACTCTCCAACAACTTGTGGCTGTTATTCCTTGTTATCCCGGTGGTGCTAGGGGAAAGAAGGTCCTCCCCTAGTGACTTTATAGATGGTGACAAGGTCCCTCCTCAGCCTTCTCTTGTGAAGGCTGAACAGGTTCAGGTCCCATAGCCTCTCATTGTAGGGTCTGCCCTACTGTCCCCAGATCATGCGGATGGCCCTCCTCTAAACCCTCTCCATGTTGTCCATATTCCACTTGAAGTGGGGTGCTCAGAACTGGACACAAGACTCCAGCTGTGGCCTGACCAGTGTCGTGCAGAGGAGGAGGATCACATCCTTGGCCCTACTTGAGATTCACCTGTGGATGCATGATAACATCCCGTTAGCCCTGCTGACCATGACCTCACACTGTCAGCGCATGTTCATCTTGGAGTCAATAATGACTCGAAGATCCCTTTCTGCCTCCGTGATCTCAAGAGCATCTTATAAGTGTGCTGTCAGTTACTACTGTCCAAGTGGAGCAACCTGTACTTGTCTGTATTGAAATGGATCCTGTTTTTGTTAGCCCACCTTTGCAACCTATCCAGGTCTTTCTGCAGTCTTTCCCTCCCTACTAGCGTGCCAGCGTCACCCCAAATTTTTGCATCATCAGCTAATTTGAACAGGTTGCTTGTCACCCCATCGTCCGAATCACAGATAAAGAGATTGAACAGTGCTGGCCCAAGGACCAAGCTCTGGGGGACTTCTCTGCCCACTTCCCCCCCAAGTTGAATATGACCCATCCACCACCACCCTCTGAATGTGACCCTTCAGCCAATTAGCAATCCATCTGACTGTGTAGGCATCGATGCCACAGTTTTTTAATGAGGATGGGGTGGGAGACAGTGTTAAAGGCCTTGATGAAGTCCAGAAAGACTACATCCATGGTGACACCTGCATCCAATTCTTTTGTGACCTGATTGTAAAAGGCAATCAGCTTGGTCTGACATGACCTGCCCCTAATGAAACCGTGCTGGTCCCCCCTGAGCATCATCCCCGATGCTGGCCCATCACAGATGTTCTCCTTGATGATCTTCTCAAAGAGCGTCCCCAGAATTGAGGTAAGACTGACGGGCCTATAGTTGCCCGGCTCCTCCCTTCTCCCTTTCTTAAAGACGGGGACTACATTGGCTATCTTCCAATCATCTGGAACCTGGCCCGAGCACCACAAGTGCTCATAAAGTTGTGCCAAGAGCCCAGCAATTACCCCTGCTAGCTCCCTCAACACCCTGGGATAGACAGCATCTGGACCTGCTGATTTGAACACATCCAGCCCTTCCAGAAGCACTCTAACCCGGTCCTCCTCAACCTTAGGTCTTGAGGCGCTCCCCTCAACTCCATCTTGAAACATGGTGCATGGTGCATGCTGACTCTAAGTTCTTTTTCTGCCTCTGTGCTGATCAGAAGGAAGTTCCCCAGCCTATAGGTATGTTGCTGGTTCTTCCTCCCTAGGTGCGATATCTTGCACTTGTCAGTATTGAAACCCATCCTGGTCTCATCTGCACACCCAAGTAACCTGTCACGATCTAATTGAAGCCTATCCCTCTCCTCTAGTGTGCTCACTTCTCCCCACATCTTAGTGTCACCCATGAATTTGAACAAGGTGCTTTTCACCCCCTCATCCAAGTTGCTGATAAAGATAACAGTGCAGGACTGAGGACCAAGCCTTCGGGAACCCTACTGCCCACATCCCTCCAGGCTGAAAATGACCCATCCACCACCGCTCTCTGGGTGCAGCCTTCCAGCCAATTAGTGACCCATCTGATGGGCTAGGCATTGACACCACAGTCACCTATTTTTTTTTTTTTATGAGAATGGGGTGAGAGAGAGTGTCAAAGGCCTTCCTGAAGTCCAGAAAGACTATGTCCACCACTGCACCTGCATCTAATGATTTTGTGAACTGGTCATAAAAGGCCACCAGGTTGGTCTGACAAAACCTGCCCCTAATGAGGCCCTGTTGATTCCTCCTAAGAATAATCTCCCCTGCTGGTCCCTCGCAGATGTGCACCTGGGTAATTTTCTCAAAGAGCTTCCCCAGGACCAAGTTAAGACTAATAGACCTATAGTTTCCTGGGTCCTCCTTCCTCCCTTTTTTGAAAATGGAGACCACATTGGCTCTTTTCCAGTCCTCTGGCATCTTGCCAGAGCACCCCGAGTGCTCATAAAGCCATGCCAGGGGTCCCACAATAAGCTCTGCTAATTCCCTCAGCGCTCTAGGGTGGCTATCATCAGGACCTGCTGATCTAGTCCCACCAGAAGTTCTCTGACTAGGTCTTTACTGATCCTGGGCCTGGCTGTGCCTCCCCTGGGAGCATAAGGGATCCTGATGGGGGGGATGACCTGGTCTCTGCTCAGAAAAACGGAGACAAAGAAATTGATTAAGAGATTAGCTTTGTCATCTGGTGTGACCACCAGATTTCCTAGCATGTCCTGCAGAACTCCCATGTTACCCGGTGCCTTCTTTTTACCCGCTATGTTTTTAAAAAAGGACTTCTTGTTATCCTTGATCTGGGTTGCTCGTCCCAGTTTCATCTCCACTTTAGCCTTCCTAACAGCCCCCCTACAGTCTCGAGCCAAGGAAGTATAATCTTCCCTTGTGATGGCCCCTGCCTTCCATTGGGTGTATGACTCCTTTTAGCTTTGAGACATTCCTGGATGCTTTTGGTGAGCCATGGGGGCTTTTGAGCACTCTTGCCTGCTTTGATCCACATTGGAATTGTCACCCTTTGGGGTTGGAGGATCGTCTCCTTAAGGAATGACTCTTCTTGGACTCCCAACTCCCCTTCCTTCTGGGACCTCAGAGCCTCCCCGACTAGTCAACTTACCTCCTTGAAAAATGCCCTTCTGAAGTCTACGGCTGCAGCCTTGCTGCAGGCCTTTGACACCCTGTGCTGGATGATGAATTCCAGTAGGTGATGATCACTATTGCTCTAATGGTCAAGCACCCGCAGTCCCGTCTCAATGTCATTGCCTGTGGCCAGGACCAGGCATTTTCCCTGGTGGGACTGTGCACTTCCTGGATTAGATGAAGGTCCTGTAACTCAGCTAGGAACCTATGTGAGTGGTTAGACTTGTCTGACTGCTCTTCCCAGAAGACGTCTGGATAGTTTAGGTCACCTATGATCACCATGTCCTTTCACTTAACTGCCTCCACAAGCTGACCTGAGAATTCCCAGTCTAACTCTTCTACCTGGTTGGGTGGCCTGTAGTAAACACCCACTGTTAAGTCCATTTCCCTTCAACCCCCTTTTATTCTGACCCAGAGCACTTCAGTCTCCCCCTCCTCTGACCCAGTGTTGTTTGTTGAGGATGTGTATTGCTCTGTGATGTAGAGCACCACATCCCCAGCTTTCCTCCCTGTTCTATCTCTCCTATACAGCCTATAGCCCTTGATGTTCACTGCCCAGTTGTGCATTGGAGCCCATCAAGTTTCAGTGAGCCCCACTATGTCTCCGTTTCATCATGGAGAAACTGCTACACATCATCCTCCACATGGTTCTTGACAGAATGGGACCTTAATCCAACGGCAAGGAGGCTAAGACATCTGCTGCCCTCACCACAGCTCTCTGAGTGGCGCTGACACTGCTTGGTCTACAACTGCTTGTTTGTTAGAATTATTCCTGCTTATTTCACTTATAACCTTCTCTACAGGTCTGCCACCTCCTAAGCATTCAACAAATGAATGATTGGGAAACTTGAAGTGTTTAGATTTATCAACCTTCCTCTCCTCATCTTAATTATATAGAGGTATTAAATTATACAATAATCCCTAGATTTGTCATTTTAAGGTAAGAGTATATAAATAACTGACTATGTTGTGTCTTAGCCTGATTAATTAGCCAAGATTAGAGACCTTGTACAATTGTTTTCATTAGCATAAAAGACTGATGAGTCATACATATTCTTTTATGTAATCTTATTTATTTATCCAGAACACTATCCCATTTGGGGCCCACACTCCCAAGTACTTCTTACACACTCTGTTAATTTCTAATTGGTTCTGATTTTGATATAGATACCCAAGAATCCAATCAATCAATGTCCCACCCTATGCACTTGCCATAACACTCAAGGAAAAGCTTTCATCCCATACAGCCTTGCCCAAATCCCTATTTTGAATAATAACCTCTTCTTTCTCATTCGTTCCTTCCCAAAGGGGTATTTATTTGTTCTCCCGTTTAGCCTGAATGAAGGTGCAGGCCTGTCAGCTCTAATGAGGTTTGTAATTACCTGTAGAACAAAGCTAGGATTGATGACTGCCATTAAAACTTCTGTCATAACAATTCATTAATTTCTGGGCTGGACGTCCCAAATTATCTGACTTCAAGGAATTTTGATTTAATCCAGAATTTTCAATTTACCTATCTGTGGCAGGGAACTGGGTGTGCCTGTCACTTTAAGGCCCTGGAGCTGGCAGCCTCCAGGTGCTTGATGAGGGCAGCCATTTTGGGAGCCATATAAAAGCAGGCAGTTTGGCTGTTGGAGGCCAGGCAGCAACATCACCTGGCTGGAGAGCTGCTAGGAAGAAGACCAGAGGTATGGGGGAGCTGTAAGGGGATGGAAGGAGGCTCCTGGTCCTGGGCATGCCCTAAAAACTGCAGCCTGCCAGGAGTGGGTGGCCTGGTGGGGCTCTCAGTGGTGCGGGAGCCCCCAGGAAATGCCAGGCCAGTTACCACCCCGGTGGAAGGCGAGACGAGGTGCCTTAACCCCTTGCCCCCACCGCCGGGTGGGTTACCCTGTCTAGGGTGACTTGGAGGGTCCAGAGGGGGACCTGAGAATGAGTGAGGGGCTAGAGACCCAGTCCAACCAGGTGAGTACCCTCGACTGGCCCAAGCTGGGACCAGGACCCAGAAAGGGGTCAGAAGGGCCAGGGGGCCCACTGCGAGGGATGCCCAGAGCTGGAGGCCTGGGGTCCCAACTGGCTTGAAGGTGGGCCAGGGCAAGTTGCTGAAGGTCCAGGAGGAACCACACCCGAGAGGGGAAGAGGGTTTCGGGGGGGCTAGGTAGCCCAGATGACAGCGGAGAGGCTGCCTGATTGAGTGGATTATGGACAGGTCCTGGAAGAATGAGAGTGGGCCCAGTATGGGGGCTGGTGATTAGAACATCAAGTTGCCATCTGCGAGGCTTGGGCTGCGGTATGGGGATGGAAGGAGCCGCAGATAGTGCCCCCTGGCATCGGGGCACAAATGGACAGCTTCCCACTTACGGAAGATCAATTATGAACCAATTAAGATCAAGTCGTGGCAGGCGAGAATAGGCGGGTGGTTGGCCCAAGGACAGGTGGGCGGGCCATGGAGAGCGGCCCTGAGGAGGCCCCCTGTTACACCATCTTCTCTGTGTTTTTGAGGCTGATTCTCAATTTCCTGTAACACAAATCTTAGTGTATATTTTTCACTGTAATTATGTAATAAAATATGATTAATTTAACTATTTAGCATAAAAAGTACATTGCGAGATAGTGTGCTTTGGGCCTTTCAAAAGAACGATTTATATTAATTTCTTTTTCATACTAATGCCTGCTTAGATATTGTTTTATTATACAAGGAAAACCTCCTTAAACTCCCTTTTTGTTTCTGGCATTTATTTCTGGAAATACTGATGCTTACACTTTGGTAAACAAGACACTCAAAAGGTTTGCAATTGATTTTGTGTTCTGATAAGCAACCTTTTTAAATGGCTTCTCCTGTCTAACTTCAGCAGTCACTAAAGTTAGGATTCAAACTCATCCTACATTTATGTATTAAATGCTTAAATATTAGAGTCTTTGTTCCTGAGGGCAATTCAGTTTAACTAGGTTAGGTGCTTATGTTTTCTGAACAGACAATTGGAGAGAATCTGGAGGCATGTAAGAACTATTCAGGTTTAAGTGCAGTGCCATAAAGAATGCAGAGTGACAGTTTTTCAAAGAATGGTAAAAAAGCACATAGAGCTAGCCAATAGGAAATGTTATTGAACTCTGGTCCCTCTCAGGAACTTAGGCTCTTGAATCATATTCTCAACCAAGCACCTCCATTCACTTGTGATTTACAATGATTCACAATACTTATTTCCCCTTCTGGAGATAGCCACATAATGGTTTCTACAGAGAAGGTAGAGAATAGATAGATGCCTAGTTTATATATCCCAATACAACTAAGGCTCCTAGCTGAGCAGGAAGTAGGCAGTCATGGGCATGTTCAGGAGCATATAAATGAACTTCACAACTTAAAATTTAGTCACTCCCAGAGTTAAGCAGAAGCTGAAAAGGGGTTTTGAGGACTTAGGCTGTCTATACACATGCTTGTAAGCATTGGGGGAACATAGGTGGATTAACAGATGGGCCAGCTCTGCCCAGGCCCAGGGGCCACTACCAATTTGGGCATTTGGAAATCTCATCAGCAGAGAGGTGCAAGCCACCTGACCGGGCTGGGCCAGGAGCGCCAGACCATGCTGTGTTGCTGTGTTGCAGCTATGCCCCCTCCCCAATTCATCTTAGCCCCACCTGTAGCCACCCCTCCCAGTGTCACTGCCCACCCCCAGAGGTGCAGTGTAGTGCTCCTGGCCTGACCCAGCCCTGTGCATCTGAGCAGCCACACAGGACACAGCCAAGAAGCAGCTCCCTGCATGTAAGTCTAATAGGGGCCAGGCAGGGAGATATACAGAGCCTCGGGCAGCTGGTGGGTAGTGGGGCTGCCTCAGAGTGATCAAGAGTGGGGGAGGGAGACATCCTGTGAGGGGAAAGTGTGTGTCTGTATATGTGTGTCTGAGTAAGTGTGTGTCTCTGTGTCTCTGTCTGTGCCTATGTGTGTATGCGTGTCTGTATGTGCGCACCTGTGTGTATTTCTGTCTGTGTGTACCTGTGTGTACATCTGTGTGTTCACATATGTGTGTGTCTGTGTGTGTTTGCATCTGTCTGTCTGTGCATCTGTGTCTGTGTGTGTGCATCAGTGTTCATGGCAGGGAGAGTGTGTTTGTATCTGAGTGTCCATGTACAGAGAGCAGAGTGTGCACCCATCTGTGTGTGCATGCCCGTGCCCATGTGCATGCACTTGTACATTCAGCTATAGTGGGAAAGGCAGGGAGAAGGGAGAAGAGGCAGGCATGTGACCCCTCCTCCCAGGCCCCAGCCCAGCAGAATCCACCCAGTCTCCTCCTGCCAGCACCAGGAGGGGAATAGGCCCCTCTCCCCACCTAAAGCCCAGCTCCCATGGGGGAGGGGGCTTCCAATGTTGTGTTTGCCCAGGGCCCCAGTACACCATAATCCATTAGGGTGGGGGAGTTAATTAGAGTGGTTCCCAGACAACTACTATAATTAAAATGGCTCACTGTCATATGTATTAAGCCCCTGTACATTTCAAAATGATTGTGGGACCCTTTATCTAAAGCTCATTCAATTAGATTTAGATAAAGTTCCCCCATGGCCATTTTGAAATGCATGGAAGCTTAATACATCTGATACTGAGGCAATGCTGGAGCATTCTGATTTGACTGCAGAGCTGACTTGATTGAGTCTGCTCTAACATGTTCTAATTAGTATGTGAATGAGTCCTATCGGTAGCTCTTAGTTTAGCTACCTACTATAGTCATTAGATGGAGATTTGGTGCTTAACTCCTTTTTCAATCAAACCCAGGGATGCTCAACCTTTCAGTCCCACCTGTGGGTTGAATGGTGAGGGTTATCTACCAGCTAGGCCAAGGCCAGCTTGGAAATTTGGAAGCAGGGGAGTGGTGACAGTGTTAATTTTTACCACTGTACCACCACCAAATTTGAAGACCCATGAGGAGCCCTGAACGCTGAATGGCATGGGTCCATGGGCTGAACGTGGCTTGCAGGCCAGAGATTGAGCATCCACTGATCTAGCCTTTTGTTCCTGATGCTGTTAACTCTCATCCTCATAAGTGGCCAATAGGAAAACCCATGCAGATAAAGACTTCTTTAGTGACACTGGGCTTTCACTAGTATGACCTAGATTTATTTTGACCTAAGAGTATGACCTAACTTTTTATTATGTCTGTTATTTAGGTTTAACTCTTTATTTGACTTCCCAAAAATGGAACTGCAGCTACTGCATATCTAGCAAGTATGTGGTTGTATTGTTTGCTTTAATGGTCTATGTTAAAAGTGTGGGGGCTTTGTTCTGGTGGATAAATGGTTAATGGCTGAATTGCAAAGGGGTTAAGTGTGGTTTGGCTCAATGGACTCCACCCTCTCAATGGTGCTGGAAAGGCCTCTTTTGCAAAACACTCTGGCTATTTGTAAAAGTTGGGAGAAAAAATGAAGCAGTGTCAAGGGTAAGTGCTATATGACCTAGGCCCTCTCCAGCATGACATCTTACTGGAGGAGGACATCAGGATGAGGATCAACGCTATCACAGCTGCTCTCCGGTGTTTTCTTTCTCATCTGACATGTCTTTGATCTTTTTTAAGATTAGGAGGTGGTTATGCCATCTGATTTGGTCCAGGCCTGTCCCTTGGAGGAATTCATTTGTGTGGCTCTGCCTCTCCTTACACCCCACCCTTACCCCATCCCACCCTTACCGCATCCTAGATGTTATCTAATTTTTTTCTTTTGGATCATGACCCCTTGTTACAAGTATGATAGTCCTTCCTATGCTATGATAGTCCTGGTCAGGACCTTCTAATCAATTTAGTAGAAGTCTACCAGTGGCCTCATCCTATTCAGTTCACTGCTCAATGAGGGACCTCATTTGTCTAACAGCCTTCAAAACTAAATCAACTTAAATCAATTCCTCTGATTCCTTCACCATCTCATAAGGTGAAACTAAAGTCCCTTCATTCATTCAGGGTTCATCCCCGTTCACCCCCCAATCAATTCATTAGCAGTCCCAAACAGATGTCACCTTAAGTCCAAATATCCATTCAGGGTTTATCCCCCTCTATCAATTAATTAGTAGTCCAAAACAGAAATCAGCTTAAGAGATGAATTCACACCCAGTTGGCCTTACTACCCTGCTTACACAAAGCTCAGGCTGCTGTGCCACACATGGCCCATCTTCTCAGGTATCTACTTCAGCCCTGAGCTTCAATCCTCCTTCAGGAGAGGTGTTCTGGTGTTCTGTCTGTGATGCCAGTGTTTGTTGGTGGACCTCTGACCGCTCGCACCTAATGCTATGTGCCCCTTCACAGCAGCTTGCTGCAGCCTAGAACAGACAGGAAAGTCCTCTGGCACCTTCTCTCCTTGGACACTGCAGTCTTCCCCATCTCTCCCTCTCTGGAGCTGGAAGTACTTCTCTGGGCTCCCTTACCACCAATCTGGAAGGAACACTCACTGCAAAAACATGGAGGGCTGTTTCTGGCTCCAGATGTGCTCCTTCTCTCACCTGAGGTAAGTATGGGGTGACTGTGGTTCCCAGGACCTCCTCCATACCTGGCACTTCTCTCTTCACAAGCAGAAAAAACAAAAAGTGCATGTGCACATGCACGCCTGCTTAAGTGTCTGCCAGCATGCAGCCTGCTGAAGTCCATTAAAGCCCCACAAAATGCAAATTTAAAGTCTGCCACATAGAAACTGTGGCTAAAAAGGCTAAAGCAGTAGGGAAAAGGCAATCTGCTGAGGGCCAGCAAGAAAACCCAAACCTCCAGAAATAAGAGAGAGTTTCACTGCAGAAGTAATAACAGTTCCTGCTGGCTAGAACTGCAACCAGATAGGAGCTAAAAAGTAAGCACTGGCCAGGTGTAAGAGTAAAAAGTTTTACAAGTTAGCTTGTTTTAAACCTTTATTTTATGTTCTGTGTTCCCCACTTATGTGACAATGTTCTTTTCCCTCCCAATTATTAAAGTTATTTTTAAATATCTAAATTTAGTTGTCCTTTAATTGGGGATTTCACCTCATGAAAAGTTTGCACTGTCACACCTTTGACCAACTCAAGGTCCCATCAGAGTTTCTAGCTGAGAAATGTGGATTTGCCAGGTGCCCTGAGACTCCTAGTCCACCAGGCATGTACGAGATTCTAAACCTGCTTCCCCCTATAAATACTGCATCCTTTGCTCATGGACCATTCTTAAATATCATTTATTTAAAAAGAGTGATATATGAATGCATTGTCTAATGTTTAATTAATCTTTTTTAAAAATTGGAAGTAAAACAAAATCAAAAACTACCAACTAGACAAGACAAAATTATCATTACTGAGGAAGATGAAGGTGAATCAACAGTATGTTTGACCAACCCCATCTGATGTAATACAGTGTATTACAACATGCATTTGATGACTTCTTCTGGGTTTCCGTTTCCTTCTTTTCTTTCAGTAAAGATTATTTTTTTAACCAAAACTGATTAATAGTCTGGAGTAATGCAGCAGACATTTTGAAAATTTTCAACAATAGTACTAGTTTGTAATTTTTCAGGACTCAAAGGCAAACAGAACCATGTGAAGTATAGGAGATACTAAAGTGTACTTTGTTAGGTTAAAAACATGTCTTTTGAGATTGAGATTGAGATTGCTTTAAAGAGAGCTATAATTATAACAAGAAAGAAAAAAAGTTTTATATCAAGATTCTATTCTCAGAGGAACTCTAATTAACCTCAGTTTTCCAGTATGTTGTCTGTTACTCAAGTCATCCACTTATATTTATAACTGCTTTCACACAGATTAGTGAGGGTGGCATGAAAATGTTTTTGGGAAAACTAAACCACATGAAATGTACTTGGACTGGGGTACCCACACACATACACATAAATAGAATCAACTGGATTTCTAGGGCATGCAAATCTTTCAACAAATTGAAGAGTAAAACATGTTATGCTCTCTGGATCAACGTGAGTCTTCAGAGTCCCTGTTCTTCTTGAATATTTTTACATTGATATATCCTGTCATAGAAGCCCAAATGGTGTAAAAAGTTTCCCAAAATGTATGAACCAAAGGACCACTGACAACAACATTTCTCATAAAGAGCATAGCCTTTATCATCAAACTACTGAAAACACTCTATAGAAATGCTAAAAAAATTAAAGTCCTAGAATATGGCCACATCTACATGAGCCACCCACTGCACAGTTGTTACTGAGCAGTCATTCAGTACTTTCAGAATTAAGTACTAATGATTGCTCAGTAAGTGGTGTTACTACATAGCAGTGTACCAGCATGGTTGCCTAATGATGCTTACTGCGCAGTAGCTCATTACTATTGCACAGTAACATGACATTACAGCTCATGTCTGGTGATGCTACTGTGCAGTAGTAATGAGCTACTGCACACTTAGTGTCTTATGTAGATGTACCCTGTGAGAGGGAGGTTACACCTTCCTGAAGGCAGGTGCAAAATAGACTTGCCTACATCCCTGTCACCACACCATCAGAGAGAGGCAGATTTCCTTAAATGACTTCCTTAGATACTCCATTTCATCCTGGAAGACACTCTACTTCATCCCTTCCAAGTATCCCCATGCCAGCAAGAAGTTTTACCCTCCTGTTCAACCTTCCCACCCACCCACCCAAAGTGATCATTCACACAAATACTTGAAAGAAGGAGCTTCCATCTTCCCAAATATTTCCCCAAACCTCCCACAAAAGAATGCATGACTCCAATCACATATGCTGCCCAGAAAAGAGGCCTGCCACAAGTAATTAATGTACATGCTGCCCAAGAAAAGATGTTTCCTCCGAACGTACCAGGAGAACAAGCAGTCAAGTTCCCAAGATTCTGCCAGCCAGAAGGTTCTGCTCCCAAAACCACTTTGAGAAGAGGAGCGATTCACAAAGCCATGCACTGGCCACCATGCAGGGAAAGCATACATCCTGAAGTTCTAAATATCTCTGTTAGCTATTAAAAGACTCTTAAGGCAGGGGTCAGCAAAATGGCAGATCCGGCTGGTGGCTGAACTCCATTTCCCAGAAGCTCCTGCCCATATCACTGTGGCTGGTTTCCACGGAGACCCCAGTAGTGGTGGTGCTGTGACAGTGCAGGATTTCCACAGAGACCAGCCCCAGGAGTGTTCCCAGGGTGCATGGCTGGGAAGGGAGCTGCTTCACAGTTGGGGCTGGGATCTTGCACTGGTGACAGCATGGTCTGGAGCCAGGGCAGACCTGCAATGTGCTGCCCACAGCCCCAGCCTGAGGGGCTCTGTTCCTTTAAGAGAGCAAGCAGCTCAAAAAGGGAACAGGGCAAGCCAAGCAGGGTGCAGAAGCTGTAGGTCACTGGGGCAGTGAGGCCCATTAGCAGGCACCTGCAGGCAGCCCAGAGTAGTGTGCTGACTGGAAGGGAGCAGGGCTCTGGGTGGATATAAGCCCAAGGCTCAGGCTGGTCTAGCCCTGGAAGCTGCAGAGGCAGAAGCTCTAGCTGAGGAGAGCTAACAGAGAATGCTAGAGGGACAGTGGTGCTGCATCTGGACCATGGTGAGGCTTGGGGAGCTCAGACCTGCTGCCTCAAAGCCAGGTCCAATATAGTGAACCCAGGCTAAAAGGCCTATCTGAGAGGAAAGGAGGGATGGCTGAGGAGGTTGAAGCCCCAAAAGGAGAAGAGCATTACATTACACCTGTGAGGTTTGGGGTGTGGTGTAGGGAAGGAATGGAGCCACACAATTAGCCCTTAAGGCTGTTGGTGCCCTACAGTGTCATGGTCAAGAGAGCCCCAATGCGGGGTCAGGAGATAGAGGGGGCCTGCTGAAGATGAGGGCATAGCAGGGTACCAGGAAAACCTAGCTAGGGCCATGGGCAGTCTCTCCTTTAATCTCATTATTACATCAAGGCATGGCAGAAGACAGAAGAGTAGGCACCTTAGGAGTCGAGTGGGACACAACTGCAGGGCCACTGGGATACCTTCTGGCACCCCAACATGCTACACCTCTTTTCTTTTCTCAATCTCCTCTGTCTCTTATTTTTCTTCACTATTTTTTCTTTACCTGCTGGACTCTCCTCTGTTTCCCCTCTTATAATTGTTGTCTTCTCATGTGCCAGGGAATGTGTATGATGTCTCTTTTACTACAAGGCCTGAACACTGAACTGCAGCAAGGGAATGTGTACTCTCTAAGTACAGGGCCTGGTGTGATCCACTGACTCCTCACCATAGCTTAGTGGCACGCTAGTGTTCTGTGGACTACATTTAGGAAACTGTTGTTATAAATCATCTGAAAGATCTTCTTGGTACCTGGTAGCTGATTCTCTCTGAAGTACCTGAAGTGGCCACACACAATGAATCCTCTGGTTAGGATACACAATGAAAAATTATGGATGTGTAATTTTAAAGTATGGACTAATAGGGCAAGAGAAGTAAAGTAGCAGGATCTCCAAATGGGACTCAACTAATCCACCCCAAGTTCCTGCCACATCCCACATTTTACTCGTGGCTCCATACTCTCACTCCTTCAAAGTAAGTATGGCAAAAAAAAAAAATGAAGCTTTGGGCTAGGTACACAAAGGGCTTAACATTTAAGAACCTTAGTAAAACATTTAGATGCCTCTGGCAGTTGCAATGCCCTGTTCAGTTACTGCCTAAAATTTGTAAATCCACAAAGTTCCTGCATTCATTAATAAAGACCTTTGTTGCTGCTGGACATGCACATAAACAGCAAAATCTGCCACTACGAAGCAGTGAGGTACCTAGCTCATGCCTAATCTCAGTGGGATCCATAAAACTTATTTCCTTTTATCTCACCTGGAGGATGGATGCAGTAGATGTCCTCAGGGCACAACAATCCCCACATCCTTTTTAGGAAAAGGCAAATGCAAATTTCTAAGGGAAAAAAAAAAATCCAGTGGCATAATAAACAGCGTTTGTGCCATGGGCAAAACCTGAAATAGAGCAAGGGCAGGGGACAGGCTCCAAGAATAGAGGAAGGCAGAAGTCTTACGGAAAGCAGTCCCTAGCTGCTGCTACTGCTGCTGCAGTCACCATGCGCTCTGCTTGCCCCAGCTCTTGCTCTTAAAGCAGCAGCAAAGTGTCTGTGTACCAGTTGCTGATGCAGGAGGAATGCTGTGAGGCTGAACTTGCTGCTGTGGTACAGACTATGTGGAGATAGGGGACAATTTTGGGGCCAGGGCTCGTACCCCCTCATCCACCCCAAATTAGGCTACTGAAAATTCCAGCCCTTTAGCAGAAACCAGGCCTGACAATTTACCTCTGAATTTGGAAAGTTATGAGCAGCTGAACATATTCTTATTTTTACCTTATTTTGAAAATTAATGAAGTTGAGTATCTAGAAAAGCCTCCCTTGATTTGTTTTTTTCTAAAATGTCACCATGATTCTTGGATCATATGAGAATGCAAACAATAAGAGGGCAGCTCCATCTCTATAATTCTCCTAGTTCCAAAGACAAAGAGTCTGACAGCTACTCCATCAAATTTTTAAATTACCAGGAGCAACAGTGAAGGAAGTGGCTCCCAATGTAGAAACAGTCTGCCTTTCTGATGACATTGCCAAAGCACACTGTGAGCAATGTGACTATTTTTCTGGGGAGGGAGAAAAACACTGTTTGAAAAGAAAGTTGTCTAAGGATGTTCCACACCTAAACATTCAGTACATTTGCTTTTTCTTTTTGCTTAGTGAAAACCTAGACAGATCCTACTTAAGTTCTTAGTACAGAATCTTCCTGCTGGAAGTTTGCAAGTAGTATTCACCATTGCCTCATTAGCACATACATTAGCACATAAACATGGAAACCAATTATATTTTTAAACTTTCTCTCCACATTATCTGGACATAGATGCTGCTTTAATTGGAAGGACAGGGTTTTCTAGATTTACTGTGAGTTTTCAGTCCATGGTTAGGCATAGAGCTGAGGCTGGACTGAAGCTTACAATGATTAAGGAGAGAATATATCTTTGTTAGCAGGGTTGGAACTCTGTAGGACAGGGGTCAAGAACAACCTGTGTCACATGGGCCAGATCCAGCCTGTGAAGAGACTGGATCTGGCCACAGCAACTTAGTGAATCTGCACTCCTCCTCCGTAGCAGAAGAGGGGGCCCCCAGGGTCTCAATGCTAACTCATTCTATTTGTTTTTTCTGCTGCAGTAGAGCAGGTATCACCAGGGTCCTAGCACCTGTATTTTTCTATCTATTCCTGTCACAGCATGTAGTGATTGCCAGAGGGTGCGGACAAGGACATGGGTATGTGATTCACACTGGGGGCTAGTACGCAATTATTGGTTTGCTAGAGCAAAAGTTTGCCAATCCCTGCTTGTAGCAGGGCACCAGAGCAAACCTGATTCTTTAAGGCAGCAAGCAGCCAGACAAGGGACCTAATGAGAGATTCACCTGACTGGAAGAGGGCTCAGGCTTGAGTTATATAAGCCTAGAGACTACACCAGTCAGGGAGCCTTGCCCTGGCAGCTATGAAGGGAGGACATCTTAACAGCAGAGAAGTAGGACTCCTGAACTGTCAGTAGAGCTGAATAAGAAACTAGATAGACTAGGAAACAAAGGAAGGTACCTGGTATACAGAGGGGCTCCTATCTATAGGCAGGTGTAGAGGTACCATATTTCCAGTTTCAAAAAAGAGGGCACCTTTTGGGAAGGTGGGGAGGGGCATAATGTGAATGTGGCAGGGGTGCAGTGATATGCCCTGCTGTTTCCCTTTACTCCCAAGCCACAGCCCTCCCAGCCCCGCTCCCACCCCTCACTCTCAACCCACACCTTTCATGTCCCTGTTGATACCCCTTACTCCCAACCTGCAGTTGGGAGAACATGTTCCATGTTCCTGACCCACAGTCCCCAGCTGGTGCCCCTCACTCCTAAGCCAAAGCCCCCACAGGGCTGCTGGCGCCCCTCACTCCCAACCTGCAGCTCCATGCTCCCTCTAGCCTGGCAGCATCTCCTGGCTGCCCTGCCTCTGTGAGCATGGACACAAGCCCTGGTGCCACCAACCTAGCCACACAGCTTCCTGCTACCCCTGAAGGGCTCCCCTGCCTCCTTCACCCACTGGAGGGCAGGTGCCTGCCCCGCCTCCTCACCCTGCTGCAGCCCCAGTTCCTGGAAAGCTTCTCCCAGTGCCATCAGGCACCTACCCACTCACACACCCATCCTGTCCACCCACCCCTGCCATGCATATGTACATGCACACAGGCACACAAACAGTCCCCAAGCCCTGGACCTCCAGCCCCACACCCACAGACTTATCTGTATGCAGTGCCTGGCTGCATGCCAGCCACACGTGTGTATGCACGTGGTGTCTCCTGCCTCCAGGCACCCTTCCCCTGCTTCACCAGCCCCCAACCAGCTCCTTGCTAAGGTAAACCAGGAAGTGCTGGGAGATATCAATGCTGAGCAAAGCAAAATCACAGATATTTTTTCTTATTTCAGAAAAAATATGCTTGGATGGAGAATGGAGATCCCAAAAAGAGGATATGTCTGGGAAAACCCGGACATACTGTAACCTTAGGCAGGTAGCCTTGGTTTTAGGTTAAGCCCAAAGAGGGCTTGGGTGCCAGGTAGAGGATGCAAGTGCTTTGATTTAGTTGCATCAGGGTTTAGTCTTGAGTTCTGCTGGGGTAGGCTCAAGGCCCATTTAGAGGTTTGGACCAGAGCCTGGGGAGGGCTAAACCAGTCCAGAGGGTACACAGGTCCAGAGGAAGCTGAACTGGACTAGAGGGCTCCCAAGCCCAGAGGCAGCGGAGAGCTGGACTGAGGCGGCTGAGAGCTGGGAGACGGGGCTCTGTGTGGGACCTGGGGTCTGAGAGTAGGGGCTGTGTGTAAGACCCAGAGTTTATTGTTCTTGGGAAGGTCCCAAGTGCACTATTTATATGTGCATCCAGACAACAGCACGTTGAGCCAGGTCACAGCAGCCCCAGCTGACAAGGAACCAGGGATCTAGCCTGGGGCTGTTCCAACCAGGCTCACTGTGCTGCAGAGGGGCTGCCTGGGGCATGTGAGTGCTTTAGTGCAGGGTTAGCCAGCAGACATTCTCCGCACTGAAACACCCTCATGCCCCAGTCATCTGGGTCAGTACCTACACATGCACTGTCATGCATAAAAATCTGCACAGCAGGGTGGTACGAGTAAACACGAGTACTACCCTGCTGCAGAGTTTATTGGCTTCCTGCACCCTAATAGAAGCATATGTGTAGATGCTCAGATGTTTACGGCAGAGCAAATTAGTCAGTTCCCCAGTAAACATCTCATTGATGCTTGCAGAGAGAGGAGACAAACCTCTTTCTCCAGTATCTTGATACTCCTATGACAGGACAGTAGGATCCGAATAACAGTGTAAAGAGGACTTATATTTGTGATGAAGAAATAGGATATCAAGGGTTTATTTCATGATGGATTGAACGAAAAAATCCTTTCCCCCCCAACCCTCAGAAGCATTTTGGACTACGGCTAGTTATGACCAGCTTGAATTAGATTGTTTTTTTCTTACTGTAAAATAGGCAAAAACAATGCTTGTCATTATATGAATGTGAAGTGCCAGAACTCTTTCTGGGAAGGTTTTATTTGAATCTCCAGAGCAATAAAAAGAACAAATAGTTGATACTTGCATAGGAAAATCTATTTCCCACAGATATATGAAAGATACCAGGAAGAAGACTGGTGTGGTGTCTGCACTGCCTCTGTGCCAAGCCTAAACTTGTGCCTTCTAAGCACAACCTGCTAGATTCCTCACCATACATCTACTTTCAGAAATAAAGTTGTGCAGCTAGCTTAGAATATCCTCGAACGTGCCCCCGGAAGCATGCCCCAAAGAGAGTCTGAGACAGGCACCTGGGACCCACAATTACAGCTGCAGCAAGATGGCTACACTGCCTAAATTCTGAGACTTGGCACACTGAGCAGGGACAAATGGGCAAGGCATGCAGTGCTCCCAAGCACAGCATAGAGGAAACTAAGATAAGTGCTAAAACTTAGATGAAATATTTGAAAATCAGAAAAGAAGTGGAGAGAGAATTAATTGCTACTGTTAGTGTAGTAGCACCCAAAGATACCTAGCCAATAATAGGATAGAATCTTATTTTACTTTAGGTACCTAAATGGTTATTACACAGCCATGAAACTAATATTTTTGGCACTTACACCTGTAGTGTAAGTAGGTGACCAAGGTGTCAGCCTCAGGCACTTACTGCAAGGGGGTACAAGATCAGCAGTTGCTGTTGCTGCTGCCCTGGTCACCTAAGCTTCTTGTTACACCTCTGCTGAGACCCAGATTTCTGAGCTTAGTAGCATGCAGAGCTGCATACATGTCCAACCAGAGCAGATCTCTCCTAAATATGCTCAGTGGGTGTTTGAATGCTTGCAGGATGAGAACTGGCATTATGTGTTCCCACTGAGTTTGGCCACTTGAGGTACATGAGAGTCAGCCAACCAGTACCAAGATCTTTCATATGATTTATAACAACAGTTCCCAAAATGTTCAGTTCTCATTCTGCCAGTGTTCAAACACACACTAAGCATACTTAGGAGAGATTCACACTGGTGGACAGGTATGCAGCTCTGAATGCTAACCCAGGTACATGCCTAAACTCTGAAATTCCATTCAGTGAAAGTCTTTAACTAGCAGGTATCAGATACCAATGGAGCAGGGTGACCTCCCATGTTCTCTTTCACTAGCTTAGGGGCACATGCCCAAGGAGCAGGAGACCAAGGTTCCAAATCTCCCCACGAGAGCTTGAACCTGCATCTCTTACTTCATAGGCCTGTTCTCTAACCAATAAACCACAGATTATGTAAATGCCTGACTGTAGGCATTTATTGGCCTAAAGGATGCAAGGGTCCGTCTCCGTTTGTCAACTGTGTGACAGGGCAATTCCATTCTGCTCTAGGGCAGCATAGAATCTGAAACTCCACAAAAGTGTCAGAAATTGGGGTTACATTGTGGCAGATGTGCCACTTAGGTTTGTAAACTAAATAGAATTTTGCCCTAAGTGTGCAGCTCCTGCCATCATCACGTCACAGAACCAGGGCTTTAGATATCAAACAACTTGACAGCCTCACAGAATGGAAAATGTTACCGGTAGAAAATGTTTATAATACAGACAATAGCAAGACAAATTCACAAGTGATTTAAAATTGTTGTTTCCTCAGTAACAGAGTAATACCTTTCCAAAATTTATCAATAGTAAAACAATCTTAGAACATTTGTTAAATACCATCAATGCCAAAATTTTGTCTGCAAAGGCAACCATAAATTTAACTAATTATAAAAGTCACCTCCAGCTTTGGAAATTTCATATTTGCTCTCTGAATCCGATTTCCATTGTTACATACTTGTTCAACTGAGACTCTGCTGATTCCAGCAATGACATTATACCTAGCACCTACACAAAAACAGATTCGATCACTTTAAATTAACTTCCATAAAGTAATTATTTGATAACTGCAAACCAGAAGAAATTAAGTTTTTATCTTTTGTTACTTTGGATCTGAACACACTGTAAAAATCATAATCCTTGACTATTATTCATTACTATTTCCATCCAATACTTAAAACTGGAATTTCAACTTTTTAGTGCTCTCTACTTGCGGGCTACAATGAAAATAATATGATACAGCTAAAAAAATAAACCTCCTATAACAATCCATGACTGAATACACCAGAGTTGCCTATTAATCTCATAGTACGTGCAGCATGGCAAAAATAACTGTCTTGTATACAGTTCATCTTAAAAAGGCTCTTCATTACACTAGACAGTAGGTTAGTATTTCTGGGTAAAATAATTTTAACTCTTTGACTTAAAATTAGCAGAACTGAACCAGACCTACTGATACCAGCAGATAAATTGGTCATATATGATCTCTCTTGCCCTGCCAATAAATGCCACCATAATTACAAACCATAAAGACTTGTAGACGAGTATGTCTTCAGCTATATGTAGGCTGAGTCAAGCATCAAGATTTCCTTGGTATGCATTCTCAGGCTATTACACTGGCTCCTGTTATTCATTTTTTCCAATGTAATAAATCAGCTATAAACTATTTTTATAAAAAATCTGTTTGTTTCTCTAATATAGAAGTAATTTATTCATGCTAGTTGTTGTAGTAATTTGTCTTTTGCTATGTGATAACTTCACTGAATAATTTATAAACTAATCATCCCTCCATATGACTATTTTACCGAGGGTTTTTTTTTCTCCTTCCGTTTGTTGTTTTACACATATTTGTACCATAGATTAGTAATTCCACATTCACTGTGTATCTCATGGGTAATCAGCCTTCAGCTGTTGATACTGCTGGTGGGGCTGCTTATTGTCAGGTGACTTAAAAAGCACATTCCTCCTTAACCCTGTTAAGGAGTTAATTAATTCCTCCATAATTCCGCTTTGGACCTTTTGGTATGACATCATATATGTTTGGCTTTGTTTTTTGATTACTTTGCTTTCCAGGGATTGGAAAGTTTACAGTTTTATATATGGCACTTAAGCAAGGCATTTAAGCAGCTTCCTAATTTTAGGTATGTAAAAATGTTTTTGATTTCAGCAGTACTTCTCATATACTAAAATAGGTACCTATGTATTTTACTATCTAAGGGCCTTTATAAAGACTCAAGGAGAAATTTCATTTTCCTTGTGACTTTGGTTGATGTTTAAAAAATTATGTTTAAAATATATACATTTTTTGTTTTAGTTGTGTTTCTTTGGTGTTTTTTTTGTAACATCTTTCCATGGCATACCTAATACTAAGGATTAGAGGTTAAGGAGGGCTGAGTACACAAGAAAGACTTAGAAGAGGAGGTGAACATTAAAGCACATAAGTTTCAGGCATCTGACCCTTTAACGAAATTCACTAGGCTGATGTTGTGTGCCTGAATTTCAGGAAGCCTCTCCTAAAGGTAAACACCTCCACCATTTTCTTCAAAGAACAATGAGGCTTATACTTTATTTTTACAGTACTAAATAAAAGAAGAACCCTATTTTATATAGCAGATTTTATATAATTATGAGTCTAAACTAGGGTACCTTAGCACCCAAGGGTGCAATGAATTCTTTTTAGGTTGCCAGAGAGTATTCTGCAATATTAGCATTGGTAGGTGTGCAAACACCTGCATATGATTCACAAGATAAACTCAGACATTTCAAATATGAATCCATAATGTCAAAAACATTTTGACCTTTTTGTGGTCCTTCTGAGTTCTTTGCAACAGAATAATCATTCTATTCTTCTGTAGTTAAAAAAAAGTGAAAGTTTAGAGCTGGTATTTTCTAAGAGGTATCTTGGATCTAAAAAATTTGATACCCACAGTTATACAGTAACCCAGTGGTTAGAGCACTCTAGGGCATGTGTAGATGAAATGGGGGCCCTAAATTGAAGTGGTGGTTTTTAAAAAACCACCACTTCAATTTAGGTGGAAGTAAATCCCTGTGTTGTGTCCACCTGTGTCTTCCCTGCCTCTCGGGCAGCAGGAAGGGAAGGGCGAGCTGCTGGTGAGCAGAATGGTCCCTAAGCTGTAGGGGGTGGGAGGGGAGCTGGTGCTTCCCTCTGCAGCAGTGGCAGCCCCCACCCCAGGTGTCACCCAGCTCAGGTGGCCCCGGGGGGAAGGGGGTTTCCACAGCCAAGGAGGAAAGGACCGGATCCCTACAAAGCTCATGCAGGCTGGCAGACTCTAGGGATAAAAAAAAAGAAATATCAGACTCACCGCTTCTCCCTGCCTCACTTCAGTTGCTCCTTCCTTCCTAAGCTGCTGCCAGGCTGCCTGCAAAGGCTGCCTGCACAGTCCCTGAGCTGCATGGAGCCTGGTATCTTGCTCTGCAGCTGTAGGGCAGCAAACTAAAACTCCTGAGGTGTTTTAGTTTGCTTTGCCCCAAAGTCATTTAAGGTGCATTAAGCTGCCATATGTGCTAAAGTGGCTGCAATCAATGTGCAATACGCCACCAACACATGAAAACATCAACACCATTAAAGCAGTGCAAAAGTATTTAACTTGCTTTAAAGTCTCATGCACTCATGTCCCTTGTTTCCTCTACACACACCCCTAGTTGTGGGAAGCTGGATTTGGTTGGGGTTTGGTACAAAATAACTGGCATTATAGAAAGAGGTAGAGAAACTGCAAAGTATCCAGACATGAGTAACAAAGGATGATTAAAGGGTTGGAAAGCAAGCCATATGAAAATGATTGAAGGAACCAGTTATGTTTAATTTGGAGAAAAACAAAGATCAAGTGTGGCTATGATAACAGTTTCCAAATATTTGAGAGGCTGCTGTAAAAAAGGAGAACTGGCAGTGGAAAAACACATAGCAGTGGGCTTAAAGTGGAGAAAAACAAATTTGTATCAAATCTCAGGGGAAAAAAAATATTCACTTTTAAAAAGACACAAAGCAAAAATATGGTTTCTTAAATCTATGCATTTTCCTTTAAAAGTTTATGACATGCAAGAAACAAATACAGACTTTACCTATGATTTCTCTCATGGCATGGCTTCCTATTCAATCCATCTCACAGAGGGAACAAAATCCTGGTTTCCTGTGGAAAGGAAATGTTATTGTGGAATTAGAACTGAAGTACTTCAAGCTACATATTTCAATTAGTAAAACTTCCCAATTGGTATTTATGGTAGAAATGGGGAAGAAAATGTTGGGAGGGAAATAAAACATTTTTCTGCAATAGGGGAAAAGAATACCTTCTGAAGTTTAGAACATTTTTCACAAAAGATGAAGACAACAGAATATGGTTTAAAACGGGTTGGGCAAAACGGTGGATCCAGCCCGTGGCTGGTTTCCACTTCCCAGCAGCCCCTTCCTGTATGGCTGAGGCCAGTTTCCATGGAGACCCCTGCAGCACCTGTGCTGTGATAGAATGGGGCCAGGATTTCCACGGAGCTCTGCCCCAGGTCCAGACCATGCTATAAGGAGTTAGGGCAGAGCCGTGATCCGCTGCCTGCGCACCCCTGCCTGGAGCATGCAGGCTGCAGATTATGGCTCTGCCCTGGGTTCAGACCATGCTGTCATCACCGCAAGATCCCAACCTGGCCCCAGAGCACCTCTTTGACCTGCTGCATGCCCTGCCAGTGCTGCTGAGGCCGGTCTCCATGAAAACCCCAGCCCTGCACTATGACAGTAGGGCTGCTGCTGGGGTCTCCATGGAAACCGGCCCCAGCCACATGGGCAGGGGCTGCTGGGAAATGGAGTCCACTGCTGGCCAGATCCAACATGTGGGCCAGACTTTGCCTTCCCCTGGTTTAAAAACATAATAAAGAGAGGTTTTTTCTTTGATGCCAGTCTGATCAATCTTTTCAAATCCATTTTTTGTGATGCTGCTGTCACTGCAATTTTTCAACTCTTGACTTGTTTTACCGTCTCCTTTTAATATTATACATATTTTAGATACTGGCTGATAATAATACTTATCAGTCCTCAGTTACTGTATTTACTAGCATACAGCACATCCTCAGATTTAACATTCACCTTATTTTTGGAAGGCAGCATGAAGGATTTTTTTTCTAGAGTCATGGCTACATGGAGTAGAGAGAGAGTCTAACCTTCACTTGCTTATCCTCCCTTTCTTGCTTAACTAATCCTGAAAGCCTCGATGTTGCTGAACATTGATCTCCATAGCTGGATCTACCTTTTGAAAAGAGGTAAAGAATTTCTCGGGTTGTGAAATATGAAAAAAGAAACCAGTTGCAGATAGGAGACAGCAAAATTGCCCTAAAAGAGAGTAGTTTGATTAGCAGAACATCAAAAGCATTTAAAAAAGAGAGAGAATTGTTTCACACCTGTGGAATAAATAATAATGACTCATTAACTCAGCTGAATTATTCATCTGCCTGAATAGTAATATTACAGCTGCTTCACTGTGGAGCAAGAATGGAAACAGTATGCTTCTGTCCCAGGCAGAAAATTAGCTTCTCTGCTTAATATAAACACCCCAGTTTTAGAAGCTTATTTTTTTGGGAGGACATGTATGTTTTATGCAAAAAAATATATTATATCTGCTCAAACCCATAGTTTCTCTTGGCACCTCTACTGATGAAGAGTGTTTGGAAAATGAAACGCAATCATCTTTATAAAGAGCAAAAGATAAACTCATTTTCAGATGTAGCTAAAGCTAAAGTTTCCAAGTTTACTGAAATAAGTTACTTTCCTTTGTCTACTGATCTGCTGTCCTTTGACTTTCTCGTATTTGTTTTATTTCCTAAAAAATTGCAGCTCTGCAGGAAAACAGAAAGAGTTTATACAGTCTCATGTTGAGAATACAGAGGCCTTCATGGCTCCTTACATTCATGGACTACAACAACCAATCAGTCAGCACATCATCTCTGACCCTACAGAATTTAACTGGCCATGCCAGTACTGCACACTTCTCAACCATTTTTTTGACTGGACAGGGTCACTATGCCTCAAACCTATACTAATGGGGCCTTTGCAGTGACAACAAATGCCCTTGTGGACAAGTTCAAACCATGTCCCACATTGTTTACTCATGTCCATTTACAATGCTACCCGGTGGTCTTCAAGCCCTTCACACTACTAATGACATCACTTTAAGATGGCTGAAACAATATGTCAAAACCACATATGGTAAATAAAACAATAAAAACAAACTTAAACATATTAGCACCAGCAGAGATGCTGAAAGAAATAACTTTAAACTGGACTCTGGGCTTCAGTAATACAGCTGACAGGAAGCTGCTAAGGTAACTTTAAGTCACCTTTGTAACTGCCCAGTCCCAGGGCTCAAATGATCTCCAACATCAGGTGACCATATGTCCCAAAGTAGCCAGAACAGTCCCAGATTTCTAAGGTAGTCAGCATCCTGGTCACTGGATAAAATTGGAGCAAAAGTCCCAGATTGGTAGGAACCTGCCTGAACACCCCCAGCTTGAATCAGAATCTGGGCATGTGCAAGTGGTTTGCCACCAATTTGGGACTTTAGCTTCACTTTTCCCCAGGGAGACCAGCCAATGGGCTGCTTTCTTGGTCTAGTCATGAATAGAGTCACTTGCCTAGAAGACTGGGGGCGGGGGGAGCCTCAAGGATGAAGCCCAGCTCTGCTCCTGGGAGCTGTCTCTGTGTCTGTCTTTGTGTCTGTGTCCTATCTGACCTGGCTCTTAGGAGCTGCAGGGTTATGGGGAGGAGGGGGAGGGAATGAAGTTGGGGGTGTGCCCTGCTCAGGCCCACTCCTGGGAGCTGCAGGATCAGAGCTGTGTATGTGCGCATGCCCTGGTCAAACTCTGCTCCTGGGAGCCATGGAGTCAGGGCTGTGCGTGTGTGTGTGTATGTGTGTGTGTTTGTTTATCTCTTGCCCAGCCCTGCTCTGGGGAACCGTGGGGTCAGAGGCTGGTGTGTGGGTGTGTGTGTCTTTTATCCCAACCCACTCTTGGGAGCCACAGGATGTGTGTAGTGGGGGCAGTGTAGGTGCGTGTATGTGTGTATCCCTAAATACATACTGCAATGTCCTGTCCAGCCCTGCCCCCTGATGCCCCATTCTTTCTGGATTTCTCTCAAATTATTGTCACTCTGTTCCATGTAGACAATTCAGGTGTATCTACATGTGCATTTAATGTGGGAATAGTTTACTTGTGAGTAAACCACAGGTGAGTAAACACTTCTGGGCACGCATCTATATGTGCAGGGAAGCAGGAGCAGATTTGCTGCTAATGGCTGTTCCTGCTTCCTGGGGCCCTGCCACCGCCAGGGAGCACTCTAGGCAGGGGCTGGCAGGGAGCAACCAACCAGGAGACAGCTGTCTCTTGGCTGGGGCTGGGACACTGCACCTCATCCCTGGGGATGGGTTGGGGATTCCCTCCTGTTCCTAGGATGCCTTTAGAAATCATGGGATGATTTCCCAAAGAAGAACTGGGGATGAGCATATCATGTTGAGCATAACAGAGGTTTACATAACAGGATCCTTATCTCCCAGCGCCAGCTCCATAAGAGCAGGGTGGCACTGGGAAATCCTTATCTCCTAGCACAAGGCCCATGACTGCATAGCTGGCATTGGAAGATAAGGCTCTCCTAGCACCAGTCTCACGGTCATGGAGCTGGCACTGGGAGAGAAGGATCTCGCAGCCGCCACTCCCCAATCATGACTGAAAAGCGGGGGGCTTGGAGCTGCCTACTGCTAGGGTACGGAGACATAGTCCTTGCCTGGGCTGCGGGGCATAGCCTGCCCTGGCAGCAAGCAGCTCCTGGGGACATAGAGTAATCTCCCACCCTTTGGTGGCTGGCTGACCAGGAGCAGATTTACTCTTAGTCAGGCATCTATGTAAGCACTACTGCACAGTTAGTAAACTTGCTACTTGCATTTTCAGGTAGTAAATTTACTCACGATTAGTGAAGTTTAGTACGCAATAAGCATGCACATGTGTAGATGCACACACTTACAAAGTAGTAAACTATGCTACTGCCAATAATGCATCTCATGTAGATACACCATTAGAGCTGCTTCTGGGTAACAACACTGTCCACAACCTCTGTTACACTTAACACTATTCTTTCCTCCCTTGTTCCTCTGGGAAATCATGATATGATTTCTAAAGGCATCCTCGGAACAGCTATAGTTTCTGCACCAAATAAGTTATCTTTTAACCTAGTCTGTGGCCTTTAAGTCTCCTTTAAACCTCTTCATCCTTTTTCTCTGGCATAAATAGACAACTGTGGAAGGGGAAAGATGAACATTTCTTTTTCTATTTTTATAGTCACAAGAGAGGACAAATGAAGGAAAGTTGATGAAAGGAAAAAAAATCTGTTTTCTCCTTAAACATTTTTATTTTTTGGAAGTGAAAAGAAAAGTTTTCAAGCTCTCTAATGCTTCCAAGTTTTATTCTGAATGTGCCAATAGTAAGTTTTCACCCTTAAAGTTCCCAGATGCGATTCAGAGTGGCTTATCTAGGAACACCATTTGTGCACAAACGCATATTATAGCAGAGATTGTGAGCTCAGATACTGAACATGACTGATTTACACCAATTAAAAAGGGCCCCATTAATCTGTGATAACAGCTAATAGGGGTTGTTGTAGTTCTGGAACTAGAATTTCTAAACCATACTAGAAAATGTAACACTGGAAAGCAAGACCATGGACACCAAAGGTTGAAGACTCAAAGTGAAATTCAGTTTTGTCTGTTTCTTTCTGTTTTGATAGACATCTAGGTATGTCATCATAATTTTTATAGTACATTTTAACAGCAGTGTAACTTCATTGCCTATATACATTTTTATTGGGCACTAGATTAAGTTTAGCTTCATCAAAAATGGGGTTTATTTGTTTGTTTGTTTTTTAAAGAAGTACATCTCAGTATTAAAATTATAGAACATTTGGCAATATGTGATGTAGTTGATATTTATAAATTTTGCTTGTTGAAAGCTCACAATGATAAGAAACATAATAGTGAGGTAGATAAGTAAAATAGTGATAGAGGCAATGCATTCATCTGAGATTTAAGGTGAGCTGGAGAGTCTATGGATGAAGAGATTGGGAGAATTGGTTCTAGAGTGCAGAAACTACAGAAAAAGGCCCTCTATTAACAATGATAAGATTGTGTAAAATTGATGAAGGGCTTAGAAGAACAAACCAATCAAAAGAGAGAAAGAAAGCCTACCAACTGGATTTCTCTAACAAAAAGAGGTTACATTATATCAATAGAATATTTAACAATACAAAACTCCTTATAATACTCCTTTGCCTTTGGTATGTAGTTAATATTCTCTTTTGCTCATAGAAAGATCAGAAATTAAACATTTTAAATGAAGTTTTATAGGGACAGAAAAGTTTGATGTTGCCCAGAGTATGTTTCTTGCTCAATACTGTTGCCTCTACAGCAGCAGTTCCTGGACCACAGGTCTAGAAAGATTTAAAGAACATCATAGGGTAGTCATCACCATAGCAATTATGTTGTCTGCATACGTTGAACACATTTTGGGTATGTCTACTTTTCAGTCCCAATAGACCAGGGAGTGGACAGGCAACACACTAGTAGGTAAGAAACAGAAAACAGAATAGCAAATCAGGCAGGGGATTCAGGGCAGGGAGCAGAGCGGCAGATTGGACAGAAGAATGGGGTGAGTGTAGCCCTTACAGAGGGTATAGGGCTAATTTGTGGTATGCTTTCCAAAAAGGTTGGCCTCCACTGAGCTAAGAGGTCATGTGGCTCAGTGAGATGGCTGCTGTTCTGAAAAAGAACAGGTGGGACAGAAATTTCATCCAATCCATGTTAAATGCATGGGATAGTAGCTCAGCTCCAAAAAGAGTCCTGTAAACAGGGAACTGGATAGTGCCTACTAAACTTCCCTCCACTCTGTGCCAGAATTCTGTGTACCTGCCCAGCCAGAGTGCTGCCTGCTGTGCGAACTCTGGAGGAGGAGGATTGTAAACTGTGCAAAAGTGGCCAACAACAAGATGTCAGTTATGTGTTTGGGTAAATATCAGTTGGGTATACTGTATGAAGTGAAATAGGATGCTGCTTTTAGTTTGTGTATCATAAGTAGACTTGCCCATGAGATAAATACTGAATGTACAAACTGGAGAAATGAGTGCAAAGAGAACTTTAAAATCAAGAATTAATTTGTCTATAGTTTTGAAGAGCTTTCAGGGTAAGGAGGCAATTGTAGTGGAGGGGAGGTGTTGGTTCACAGTGTTGGACTACAAAACTAAATTCCATGTCATACTTCTAGGTGCCTAAACTCTTTGCTTGCTGTCTAAAAGAGAACTTGTAGTACAAAGAAGCTGTCTCAAGAAAACCTCAATCACATATGACAATGTACAGTTTTTTTATTTGGGCTTCGCTTAGTGAATGTTTATATAGCTCTGGATTCTACAGATTTTAACTATAGTTGTTAGTTACCTAATATAACTGGTATATATAGATATTTAATTTTGCAACATTGTCAGGATCATTCACATCCCTAGTGCAATTAAACTGGCTTCAATGGTCTCATACCAAGGATAATATGGTTTTTAATAATAGTTCAATCAATCTGTGGTGAGATTGCTATTCCTTTGTTTTAGCATATGACAGTAAATAATACTGATGCTAGTCTTTATTTCAACATTTTAGCTGTCAAAACATTGTATTCTTTATCAATAAAATGCAAAATATATTATTTAATTTCAGGTACCCGCTGCCTAAATTACTTCATTTTTAAAAAGTAAATCATTCTGATAATAGCTCTGCCAAAAGTATTTGAAACAACCCAGAATAAAATTATTCTTCAACTGCAGCAGCAGCTGAACAGGTTTTTTGTTTGTTTGTTTAAAAAATAATCCACCTGAAAACATTTATACTCATTTTTAGCTGTGAAGGATAACAAATGATCTAATGTATCTCCTTAAGACACTTAATAAAGAAAGTATCTATTTCATTTTTAATACAGTGATGTTATAAAGCTATAAGTGCCCATTGTACCCATCTAGTTCAATCTGCTGCATAAAACAGATGAATTAATACACTGAATTAATAATACCCATTTGAACTGGAGTAGATTCTTTAGCAAAAAGACCAAATCTTGATTGTAAAATATGTGGATGATAGAAAATTTACTACAACACTTAGTAAGTTATACTAATGGTTAAATTACTCCTACATTTGCACCTTATTTCAAAACTGAATTTTGTCTTGCTACAGATTCCTGCCACTGGTTCTTGTTCTATCTTTTTCTGCTAAACTTGTGATCCCTTTATTATCAACCTTCTGTATCCTATATAGATGCATAGCAAGCATTATCAAGTCAACCCTTACTTTTCTCTTCAATAAACTAAATAGATTCAGCTGCTTGCATCTTTCACTGTAAGACTACCTTACCAGTGTTTAATTATTCTTATGTCTCTTGCTTGCCTGAATAGTCTCCATTTTTTTCAGCATTGTTCTTGAATTGTTGACATTAGAATTTGACAAAGTAAGCCAATAGTGCTTGAATCAGTGCCAGCTACAGAAGTAATCTGTAGTCACCTCCCTAATCTTATTCTGTATTCCTTCTTATACATCTAAGGATCACTTTTTGTTTGTTTTGACTCAGCATCATCCTGGGAGTTTATGATCAACTATGTATCCTGTGTGGATCCCAGTCCTCTAATATAGCTTGTGTTCCTTGTTTCTAGATGAATTGCTTAATGTTTCACTATATTTAAAAAATTAGTATGAGCCCAGTTTATCAGATAATGTCTTTTACTATAAGTTAGGCAACTAACTTGCTTAGATAGTTTTGAAAATAGATGGTTGCATTTTGTAGGGAAACCAACATATATAGACTTGTACTATATAAAAGGTTTTTTAATTGGCTTGGTTGATCTACAATATTTTATCAAATATATATCTATCTATATATCTATGTAGATGTATACAGATAGATATCTCTATAGATACCTATATAGATAACGTCAAAAATGGTTGTATCTTACTCAGGTTGGATGAGCTAATTCATAAGAATTTTGTATCCAAATTCAAATTACATTTCCTGGAACTCAGAATGAGAACCCATTTATTCTTTATTTTTATTGCTACTTAGATGTACTCATGTTCTTCTCTAGCTACAGGTTACTAGGATTTTGTTGAGATGTTACAGTCTGATAGAGATGGACAAACTCATTCAGTACTAAAAGATATTATTTCAAACAGTGTCCATTAGAATCAATCATTCATAAAAAATTTACAATTATAAAAAACAAAATAGCTATCCAGAAACAGTTTTGTAATCATTAAGATAAAGGAACAGCAAATTATGCATGAGTTACTGATTGTATAAACTTTTAAGTGCATCTGATGGCATTGTAAAATATTGATAATAGTATAGATTTAGGTTGTATATTTGAGAAGTCTTACAGGAACAGAACCATTTAAAATTCACTGTTTCTTTTGTGGTGGCTCAGCTAATGGACTGGAAGAAACAAGGTTTGCATTTTTAAACTTGTTTCAGGATAGGTAAGCATGTATTGCAGGGAGCACATATTTCATGAGTTCATTTCAATCTTCTCTACTAAAGTTTAAACTCCTGGAGTATTCAAGTACTCTGCAATGGAATCCCCAAATATAGCATGTTATTATGCTTCATTTTGGAAGCAACCAAGCCACAAATGGGCTATTCTTGAGAAATCTGTATCAGCAACCTACAAGCTTACCTACAGATTGAAAAATAAAAAATGAAAAAAGCCACTGCTGTTCTTTTGGAGTTCAGAAACCGTTAGGTTTCCAAAAGTATGCCCAACAGCAGAAAGGTATGGCAATACCTTCTCATCTGTGCAATATCACTGAAAATAAAGTTATCTAAGAGTTATTGTACTCTATCACTAATATTATTGAATTCTTATGTCTACAATAGTAGCTTTCAGGAAGAAAAGCCATAGAGATGATACAGGTACATATTTGTTTTTTTTCATTTAAAGCATATATATATATATATATATATATATATAATAGTCTACCAACAGCAAAGATAAAACAGTTGGGAGGTGGGAGGGGGGACATAACACTTGGAGATATTTTAATTATTTCTTCATTTCTTTCAAAAATATAAAAAGAAAAATTAGTCTTAGAACTTTAACAGAAAAGCAGTTCTTCTACAAAAATCCTTTCATGCTATTTCATTTGTGAAATATGTCTACTTAGGTTGGAATTCTATAAAATAAATTAAATGTAATTATTCAAAAGGTAGAAAATAAATTATTTGCAGGAAAATATGAACAAAAAGTAGATTATTGCAAACAGAGGATTAATTTTTTTTCTTCCTTAGAGAGCTATTCCGGATACATACACACACACACACACACACACACACACACACACACACACGAAATTCAGAGAATTTGAAACTAAACCCTTGATAGGGGGAGAGTAGGTATTAATGAAAACTACATTAAAAAGTTAGCTCAGATGAAAGAGGATAGTTTAGGAATAGGACAGGTAAACCAACAGAGCATTCAGTAGCCTGGTCATAGGGCTTTCACCTAGGGCATAAGAAACTCAATGTCACATCCCTGCTCTGAATCAAGGAGAGTGAAAACTTGACTCTGGGGTTCTCAGGTGACTGACATAATCACCAGGCTGTTCTAAGATATGCATGGGGTGGATTCAGGGGTTGCCATGGCACAGTTGCATTCCCCTTCAACAGTGTAGTTCATCTGCTGTAGTTCTAGTTCCTTGTAAACACAGGTACCCTGTGAAGTCCATGGCATGGCTGGGTCCCCACTGGCAAGGGATACCCAGGGGGACCAAGTAGAGAGCAGGTGAAAAAAAGAAGGACCTGCCTGCAAGAGCCACTATCCCCAGCTGAGCATGGAAACCCTCTTAGCCACAGAGACAGCAGCAGCAAGTCCTACTTCCTTTGTCACAGGCAACTCCTGCTGGAGAGGGGGAGCCACAGAGCACTAGAGCAGGGATAGCATCCCAAACAGGGTGGAGGAGTAAGGGGATGGACAGTCGCACTTGTTTCAGGGATTCAAAAAAGTCTCCAATAGCTGATGTCATGGTGAGAGCTGCTTATAGAGGGGAGCAGAGTGGCTGCAACCACCCCTGAAGAACAGTTGCATCTTCTGTACCCCTATTTTCAAAACCCTAGATCTGCCCCAAAACAAGACCAAGGTATGTCTTGTTTCTGTGAATAGTTTTAAAAGACTCCATGGCTAGGGACAGACATTATACATAAACCAGTTTAAGTGATCAGAATCTGGTTTAAACCTATAAGAAAACATGTTCAGTGCACATAACCAGTTTGAAAATGGCTAAAACCGATTTGAAATAAATCTGGTTGAATGTAGTATCAGACTTAACTGATTTGGCCCAAACCAGTTTATGCAATGTCTGTCCAAGACCCCTTGCTGATTTAAGATAAGCAAGACTCCCCCAGCATCCCGGTATGCTCTCTGGCCTGGGCAGGGCTCTCTGCACCACAGCAGGGCTGGCCCCTCCCCTCTGCTTTCTGGCCAAAGCTTCATCAGAGACTGCAGGTATAGCAGGGTCTTCTTGGCTTCCCCCTGCCCTAACCCCCATCTTGCTGCTTGCAGGACAAGCAGGGACCCCTCCCCCTCCCCAGTCTCCTACTGTATGGACCTTAGCCCCATGGACCCTAGGCATGTGCTATGCTAGCTAATGCTGAAAGGTGTCTCTATGTATGTGTCTCCAATTTCACTGGGACAGGCAGACAGAACAGTGATGGCTTAGGGCTTCTTGGTGCTAATTAACAGGTCAGCCAGTAAGCTGTATAACAGAAGTTTGAATTAATGGAGAGAGGCTTTCTGAATGTCTATCCCTAGCCCATAAGGAGATCTTTGGTTTCTCAAGGCCTCACAACCCAGCTACATGTGGTAAGCAGCTCATAGTCTGCCAGGCTAGGAGACTGAGAATCAGCAGAAAGTGATGCTGGTTAATGAAGACTGCTTAATACTCCAGAAGTAGCACACAAAGGGAGTGGGGAAAAGAAGAGACTGGGCTGAGCTGGGCTGAGCTCTTGCAGGAAGGCTCAAGAGTCAAGATTGCCCCTCTTAACATGTGAATGAATATAACAAGTATTTTGGTTTTGTGGGCTTGCTTTCTTTCTTCTGTTTCACTGTGGGGACAATATTGCGCCTGTGTAAGGTAAACTGGTTTCAAACCCTGGAGTCAGAACTGACTCCCCCATATCTGGGTGCAGTGTGAATGATCCACTTGCAACCTCATTTTATATCCCAGCACAGAAAAGGAAACTTCTGGAAATCTCAAAACTATTCATGGGATGGGAAAAAAATCCTTTTCTTTCCCCTCTCAGATCTAATCCTTGTTTTGATGAAAAGAAATTTCTCAGAAATACATCCTCCATCTCAGGGAATTCAATGTACCAGCCAGTAAGGAACAGGATTTATATGTTTTCCCTTCAAATTCCACTGTTTTAGCTGTGATGTCAATTTCAGTAGACTTACTCAGAACTCTGTCAGATGGGACAAAGCCAAATAAAATACACTGTCATGTTGTTAATGCATGTTCAATACAGACCTATTGTATGAAGTCTAGTCTTTGTTCAAATGCTGTTGCAAAACATACCACCTATGATTTTGTGTAATATAACATTTAATGGTGTTTATTAAATAAAAGCTAGGGGCCAGATTGTCAAAAGAAATTGGCACTCAAGAGCCTGGCAACATAGGTGAAAGGATTTACAGAGAAGTTCAGTTACCATTTAGACCAAATGAATTAGGTTTTCATAAGTATTCAGCACTTGAAGATCCCAAACAGAACAATTGTAGCTGCCAATTACTGAACACTTTTGAAAATTAGGGCACTTTGTTAAGGTACCTAAATGTGATTTTAGTTGGGTTGACAATGGGGTTTTATAAAAAAAAGAAAGACAGAAAACTGCCCAAATACAAAGGCCTATTTTTAGCATAGAATTTGCCCTGTTAACTGAACAGTAGTGGTAGTTACTTGTAACTTGTACGGCTGCAGATCCTATAATTATTTGATGCAGTATATAAAAAAAGGAATCAAATATTCCAAGAAAATGGCATTTCTTTTTAACTTTACAGATCATCAACTGAATCTATGAAAACTCTTCCAGCAAAGATTGAAATACTGGTGGCAAGAAAAATGTATTTTTATGTTGTAGGTTGCATCTTTTTAGGTTACTGAATGCATCTATGTAATTAATTACTGAATTGATCTAACTGTTTTGAAACCTGTACTTGCATTCCTAACCTTATTCCTAAAGATAGTAAGGCTGGAAGAACGAATATGAACATCTGAACTTTGGTATATCTCAGATGGAAGAATTTTACAAAGATTCTTGCATTTAATACCATGCATTTTATGTACTTCACCATATATAAGATGGCAAAGGTTCATAAGGCCTGTACGGAAAGCTCAGTTAGCCTCAGACTATATTTTGCCTTTAAAATAGACAGTTGTATTCCCCTATAGATGACAAGGAAACTACAAGTATGGGATCTAAAGGAAGTTATAGAAAAAGCTCCCTGTTTGATAGGCAGTGGTAGCAAAAGAAAAGGTCAGGAGTACGTTCTTAACAGTAGCCAAGAAAATCATTGTTAAAATTCTTGTCAAACTGGGAAAGTCACTATTGCATCTAAGTCATGGAGACCCCTTAGTCTTTTTATGTTATTTAATAAAACCAGGAACACAAAATTTAACTTAAGTGTCTAGACTTAATTTATATTGCCTTTGCTAACAAATCTGCCCAAGCAACTTGTAAAGTGTAGTAAATGCAGTACCTATCTGTTCTTTTTTAGTTCTTACTCTGTACCCATGTGCACCTGTCAGCATTGCTACAATGATGCTTACAGCTGGCTAGATTTATTCCTGGAGTGAATGAGAAGATAGACAAGAGGAAATACTGTCATGATAGTTGTAGTTTATTCTGGATACATTTAAAAGAGGTCAGAGAGAAACTTCCCAAGAAGTGCTCTATTTGCCCAGAACATCTCCTGCTTTGCTTCCTCAAGCATAAATCTCTGTGGGTCCAATTGTCTGTTTTTAAATCACAGTGAGCTACTCAAACCTCTTTAAGAAATTAAACATGAACCAGTGACCAAAACTTCATTATGAAAATTAAGGTTGCTCATATACATTTTTAGAAAAGAATAAAAAAAAAAGAATAAGACTGATGGGCAATATTTCCAGCTGTGTGGTACCCAGCATAATACCACACAGTATGGAATTTGCTTGACAGTTATTATCTCTGTCTTCCTGGGCTTGTATCATTAAATAGAAAAATAGCAGAGGAAATGCACACCTCAGATCATGTTTTAATGGTTATAACAGAGCATGGAATTGGGGCCATGTTATTTGATTTTAATTAGATTTTTTACCTGCACTTTATCCTACACAGTGTTATGAATCCCAATACATTGAAATAAACATGGTCCATGAGATTAAATTTAAGAATCCACAAGATTTTAAAATATTATAAATTTGTTTTCATTTGCCTTTCCATTCCACTTATTTTTTTTAGATTTCCATTGGGATCATTTTTAAAGATATTGTTTAGAAACAGCAGGGCCAGACATTTACTTTTGTTTGGAAAAAAAAAGCCAAACACGATGATTACAGGAGCCATTTATTTCCAGGAGCTATGCCTTCAGATAAATAACTAAATATCAAGAGAGTCATAATAAATTCATAGAACTAGAAACATTGTTTGCAGCAGACAGGACTCCTAAAGTCATTCTCATTAATTGGTTTTGGAAACCACCACTTACCTATTTCATCTGCTGGCTGACTGCTAAGAGCCTTTCCACTCACTCACTTTCGGCTAGTCACATTCTTGCTACTTACAGCTGGTCCCTTTTTTAAAACTCATCCATAAGAAGAATAATCACATAGAAGAGCACCAACGGTCCCAGTAGCTTTGAGGCATCTTCCCTTTTTAGTTGGAAGCCTCAATAGCAAGTCTCTGGATTAGCACTCCAGGCAGTACAGATGGTCTCTCAAAGGATGAATTTCTGGCTTTACCTCTCTATGCAGCAACACCTCAGTGCATCCTTGGTCAATCTGCCTACTTTAGTTTAGCTTTAAAAGAAACCTTTGGTCAGCAGTTCCTTAGTGTCTCCTCCACTCCTCCTCGCCTTACATGTTCAACTTTTCTAGACAAACATAGTGAGGGGACCCAAATGTCAAAGTATCTAATGTCATTTGGCTACTATGGGGAGGAAAAACACTAAAGGATTTTTTTTTTGTCTTTTTTTAGAACTCTGTATTTTAAAATTCTTATTTTTACTGATTTAGTGGCTGACTCTGTTGCCCAATTCTTTGGCTTTTTCTGTGCAAGTAACTACATCAGCAAAATAGAAACTCTTGCTCTCTCCAAGGGGAAAAAAATAACTTTAAGAAGTTTCTCTTGAAAATATAAGAATAAGAAAAAATAAACAGGAAAGAAATTCTTTATTTGCTTTTTTTATTTCCTTTGGTTCTTCCTAGCAGGTGAAGTGGGCATAATTTTGCAAGACGCTGCTTCAGCTTCACACGTCTAAACTGTCCATGTAACAAACGGTAAACAATGCAAATCATGAACAAAAGTCAGCTCAAGAGGTATAAATAAGCTCTTTTTACTGTTTAACATTCTAGTGCTCTTTGGAAGAGATGAAAAAAATTACTTTTTCTTAGAGGAATTACAAATATAATAGTATGGAATAATTAATAAAAATGATTACCCATTAAAGGGCATGATATAAAACTCCTTGAAGTAAATGAGATTTTTCCACTGACTGCAGTGGGCTTTGTATCAGATTCATGTAGTAATTTTCATAAGGATCTCAAATGGATAAATTTGTCAGTGAAGTACCAAACAAATTAGATTAGACATCAGGAAGAACTTCTTTACCGGAATCTGGGATGGGCTTCCAAGGGAGATGGTGCTCTCCCCTACCTTGAGGGGTTTTAAGTGGAGACTGGACAAGCACGTAGCTGAGATCACCTGACTTCAGTGCTCTTCCCTGCCCATGGAAGGGGGTTGAACTCAATTATCTACTAAGGTCCTGTCTGACCTTAAACATCTATGAAATCTATAAAATGCAAGTAACTCATGGATGAGTAATTCTTTCTAGAAACCTTCTCAGTGATATGTTCCAGAATCCTAATTTCTCAACTAGTTGTTGGCCTCTGGCTTCTCAGCTCAGTATTTCCTCAGATCCTCAGAGCTTTCTCTCCAGCCTCTTGAGGGTTTTTAGAGTAGAACTACTTTTTTCACAGATGTTGACACTTCAGCTTTGCATGCGTTTAGTGTAATTAACCTGCTGAACTGTCACATGTATAAAGTGACCTCAATTTCCCTAATTAATGGCTTTACATTTTAGAATTTTTAGCTTGTGAATATTCAACAGTTTTAATGGCAATGAAATGTATTCATTCATGTGTAAGCTACATTTGAATATACATCAGAGAAAAAGTCAATACAATAAGAGAAAAAGTCAAACTTTTGACAGATTAAGCAGTTTGTTGTCTCCTCATTAGTGCAAATGTGATGGGACAGCTAAATTTACAAAGCTTATAGTGACCATCTGTACCACCTCTGTCATGCCCAAGTGTGCTCTGAAGTACACCCTACTCACCTTTTCTACTCTACATGTAGCAGCACGTGAAAATGGGGCAATATAGCTTCCTTAAAGCAGCCCTGGATGTGCACTGAGAGCTGATCATCTGTTGTTAGTCTCAGGTGTATTTATTGATTCCCCTGGCTGTGCCTACACAAGATGCTTTACTGTGAAGTAGTGTAGTTAACTGGGCAGTAACGCTTAGGTTGCTGTGGGGGGCTCTACCACTGGAGCCCAGGCAGGGATTATGTCCTCTGGCCTCAGCTGCAGGGAGCTCTAAGCCCCTCACTCCAAGATTGTGATCAGGGAGCCGGAGCTGGGAAAGAACTGCAGGAGTGCAGGATCAGAATCAGAGAGTGAAGACTTGGAAGGAGCTGCAGGGGAGGGGCAGGTCCCTGCCCCATCCACCAGTGGGGCAGCTAGTAGAGAGCCCCTAGCAGGGTAGGCAATTCTCTCCCAGCCAGGAGCTCTCTGCAAGTTACCCCACCAGCAGATTAGAGCAGGAGGCTAGGATCTGTCCCTCCCCTGCACCTCTTTCCAAGTCCTCTGCCCCAGTCAGGGAGCTGGGCCTGGGAACTCCCTGCTTCCAGGGCAGGGAGACATTGTCTCTGCCCTAGCAGCAGGCAGCCCCCCCGGGGCAGGAAGGAATGTCCCAGTGCTAGTCAACTATCACCTGGCCCTGGCCCTGGTTATGGTGGTGGGGGCTCATAGCAGGGCCCCAGGAAGTGGGAGCAGCTGGATCCCACTTCCCAGATGTGTAGACACCTGCTTGGGAGTGTTTATTGTTGAGTAGTTTATTCACAGGTAAACTATTCCTGGATCTAATGCGCATGAAGAAACACCCCCTGGGTTCAGCATAAAGGTGACATAGATAAACCCTTAGACCAGAATTAAGAACATAAGAAGTGCCATACTGGGTCAACCCATCTCCAATAGTAGCAAAAATGGATGTTATAGAGGGAGGGCACTGAAACATATCTCTAGTGTTCTATCCCTTATTTATGCTCTTCTTGGCATCCACCATTATAGGTTTTGAGATGTCAGAGGAAACATCTCCAACTTTTCTGTTCAATAGATATTAATAGATTTATCATCCAAGAAATTATATTTTGAACCTGACTATGCTATCTGCTCCCACCACCTCCTGTGGCAATGAATTCCACAAATTATACATTACATAAAAAGTACTTTCTCTTGTTAGTTTTAAATCTGTCACCTACTAATTTCAATGAGTTTACCCTACTTCAAGTATTCTGGAACTTTGTGAATAAGTCCCCTATTCACTTGGTCTGTGATTTTATAGACCTCTTCAGCCCTCTCCTTTCCATACTGAAGAGTCCTATTGTTTTAGTCTCTACTGGTATGGCAACTGCTCCATGCCCTTGATCATTTTGGTTGGCCTTCTCCATACCTTTTCTAATTCCACTACAACATTTTTGAGATATGGGGAAAAGAACTGCATGCAGTATTCAAGATGTGGCCCCACCATGGATTTCTATATGTAATGATGAAGTTCTTCATTTTGTTTTCAAACCGCTTCTTGATGATGCTCAGCATTTTATGGCTATTTTGGTCACCACTGCTCACTGAGCTGACTTTTTTAGAGAATTATCTATAATGACTCCAGGGTTTCCTTCCTGAGTTGTAATGGCAAGTTCAGAACCCAACATTGTGTATTTATAATTGAGGTTATTTTTTCCTCATGTACGTTACCTTGCAGTTGTTGAAACTGAAGTTGATCTGTCATTTTTTTTGCCAAATCACTCAGCTGGGTGAGACCTTTCTGTAGCTCCTCTCCATCAGTTTAGGACTTGACTACTCGGAATAATTTGGTATGATCTGCATACTTGATACCGTCTGCAAAAAATGCTTTTTGAAAGTCCAGATATATTATACAAATTGAATCCCTCTCATCCACATGCTTCTTAACACCCTCGAAGAACTCCAGCATATATATATATGAGGTAGGATTTCCCTTTAAAAAAACCATGTTAACTCTTCCATGGATGATCATGTATCTGTGACTCATGATTTTATTTTTTATGATGAATTCTACCAACTTGCCAGGGGTGGAAATGAGACTTTACCTCTGAAGTACTTTTGAAGATGAGCATGTTGGCAACTAGAGCTGTGCGAAGCTTCAGTCCCTGATTCAATTCGGTGGAGATTTGGTTCAATTTGGTCACTGAATCTCTGAATCTGAATCAAGTCAGGAAACCCTTTAATCTCTCTGAATCAAATCAGAACCCTCCGAATTGATTTGGAGAGATTTGAAAAGATTTGGCAATTTGGATATAGACCCAGCTTTGAAAGTTTTTTCTACATACATCAAGGTACCAGGTAGCTCATGAATGCTGCAATGCTGAGACAGATGAAGCATCCCACAGGAATTCAAGGGGGTCCCCAATGCACTTGGCGGTAGACTCAGAAGTGGACAAGAAGCACTTCTGGTCTACTTCCAGGTCTGCCAGGTCTCCCCCTGTGACCAATTGCCAAGCCAGAGTCAAGGGAGAATGGGGGGAGGGGATGCGGGCAGCACACTCAGTGGCGGACCTGGAAGTGGACCGGAAGAATTTCAGGTCCACTTCCAGGTTTGCCACCAAGCAGGAGGAGGGCCCCCCCACCATACTCCTGTGGGATGCTCCATCCACCCCAGCACTGCAGGATTCATGAACCACCTGGTACTTTGAGCTATGTAGAAAAAAGCATTTAAATCTATGTCTGTGGCTGAATCGCTGATTTTCTGAAGCAGCATCAAATCTTCAGATTTGGATTCAGCTGAATTGAATTGGGGACAGTGATCTGAATCAACAAATCTGTGCTTACCTGGTCTCGAGGAGGTACTCACCACCTAGTAAGTTTTTTCTGGCTTCAGTTCTTTTTCTGCTGGTTAAGGCTGTTCCTGTCCTGGATCCTGCCACAGGAGGGGTCTCTTGTCCCCTGGTAGCTGGCCTCTTGGGACATAGCACCCCCCATCAAGATACCTTGGGGTGTTTCAATTTTCTGTTCTGGCTTCCTACCTCACTTTCTGTGCATCCTTATAGTCTGGCGTCCTGTGCCCATAGGTTTCATCCTGCTCTTGCACTTGGATAAAAAAATCCGCCATAGTGTTATTTTTTCCCCAGTCAACGTAGTATGTGGAATTTAAATGATGGCAGGACCCACCTGTTTATTTGGGCATTATCAGTTTTGGATCTGCTTAACCATTTTAGAGGTGCGTGATCTGTCACAAGTTTGACCTCCCTCCCCATCAGGTAGTACTGGAAGTGCTCTACTGCCTATTGGATCCCTAGACATTCCTTTTCTATCATAGCGTACCACGTCTCTGCAGGTAGCAGTTTTCGACTCATATATGCAATGGGTCTCTCCGGTCCATCATCCTTTTGGGTCAGGACTGCTCTAGTGGCCATTTCTGAAGCATCAGTCTGCAAAATAGGTTTATGGAAATCAGGTGTGTGTATCATGATGTCTTCTCATAGGGCCTTCTTTAGGAACTTGAAATTGCATGTCATCTCTGTAGTCCATTTTATGACCTCCGACTGTTGTCTTTTCAAGGCTTCCATGAGGGGCGCCGCCAGTTCTGAGAAATGGTACAAATTGCCGGTAGTAGTTGGCTAACCCCAAGGAGGACTGAAGTTGCTTGCTATTCTGAGGTGTTGCAAAATTGTGGATAGCCTCCACTTTGTTGGCTAGTAGCCTCATGGTCTCCAACCTTACTAGAAAGCCCAGGTACTTGGTCTGTCTCAGGGATAATGCACACTTTCTTGGGCTCACCATCATCCCCACCCCCTGTAGCTCTGATAATACTGCCCAGAGGGATCTCTTGTGTTGGTCCCATGTAAATATGACAATGTCATCTATGTATGCAGTGGCATACCCAGCATGTGAAGCCAAGATATGGTCCATCAGACATTGAAATGTTGCCTCTGCCCCGTGGAGCCCAAACAGCATCTATATGAACTCAAAGAGGTCCCATGGTGTACCAAAGACCATCTTAGCTCAGTCCCTTTTAGCTACAGGGATCTGCCAATATCCTTTGGCTAGGTCTAGTGTCATAATGTGTTGGGCATTTCCTATGTGCTCTACTTGCCCAGCTACATGAGACATTGAGAATGCTTCAATGCCTGCCATTGTGTTTAGGAGCTGATAATCAACATACAGCCATAGGGCCTTGTTTGGTCTGGGGACTGGAAAAAATGGGCTTTGCCATGGGCTCCTTGATGAACATATCACTCTCTGTTCTAGCATTTTCTCAGTCTCCTTGTGGATCTCTTCAAGGAGATGATGAGGTATCAGCTGCCACTTTTCTCATACTATTACTCCTGGGGGTGTATCTATCACATGGCAGGCATTCTAGACCCATCCTGGCTCTTCACGGAGGTGAAAAGCCAGGTCTTTCATCCTGGTCTTCCATCCTGGTCTTTGGCTACTCCCTGGCTGCCCCCTGAGGTCCAAGGTCTCCTGCCTCATCGTCTGTAAAAGTGGCCCTCCCCTCGGGATCACACCACTCTCTTAGGCTGCTAACCCCTTGCCACTGGGTTAGGAGCTTGCTTGTAGATGTGGTAGGGGTGCTAGGACTCTTTGGTCAGGATCAAACTCCCTCTCTCTGGTACATGCATCATATTTTTCCTTCTGGTGGTGCTGTGCCTCTTATAAGTTGTCTCTGGTAAGGCTCTGGGCCATCTGCATCTGCTATTGAAATTCTTGTTGGTAGGTGGCTGGCCTCCTCATGCTACCTGTGTCTTATTCCCAGTCCTCCTGCAACACTTGTAGTAGACTCTGGGGGCAGTGACCCAGCACAAGCTCAAACGATGACTATTTTACTGACTCCTGTGGGGTGTCTCAAATAGCAAATAGTTCCAGAGGGAGGAGCAAATCCCTCTTCTGCATGTCACCCTGTATGCACTGCTGTATAATATACTTTATGGTTCCACTGAGGTGCTCCACGAGACCATTGGTGTGCAGGTGGTATACGGAGGTATACCACCCACACAGGTGGTATACAGGTGTCTTATCTGTAGTGTGTGGCACATGACCCACAATACTCTGGACATAAAGTTCTGCCTTTGGTTGGTGAGGATCTCTTTTTATATCCCCACCCTCATGATCCACTTGATGTGCTCCTCTGCAATCCATGGTGCCATCACTGCCCAGAGCAGGATTGCGTCGGGGTTAGCGGGTGGTGTAATCAATGAACACCAGTATGTACTGGTGTTCTGCGTTACTCTGGGGTAGGGGTCACACTACATCCATAGTGATCCTGGAGAATGGAGTATCGATAATAGGCAGAGGTTGGAGCAGAGCCCGTGCCAGACAGTCCTGCCTTGTCTTCTGGCACTCTGGACATGCTGCACATTGACGGGTGACCTCCTACCCTAGCCCCAGCTAGAAGAACCACTGGGTCACCCTGACGATGGTTTTATCTTGGCCCAAGTACCCCCTTGTAGGGTCCTTGTGGGCTAGCTTTCATAGCACTTGGCAGAACTGGGCAGGGACTACTAACTGTTTCCTCTTGCTCTGCCATCCTTCCCTTCTGTACCCAATACAGTAGCAATATAGTAGTTCTTCCCTTGCAGCGTAGGGTCCCAACTGGTGCCTCCATATGGCTGTTTCTGGTATTGAGAGCCTGTGTCTTGATTGCCTGAAGTTCTTGGTCTTCTTCCTGAGCTTCCCTGAATTGAGGACTGCAAGCCGCATCACATGAGTTAAACTTGTCAGTCTCATCCACCAACCCCTCATCTTCATCAATCTCTCTGAACCACCCATCATAGTCTCTAATCCTACGGCACTCCATTTTGGTGTCCCAGACCCATTCCAAGGTACAATAAATTGGTGTCCAGTCCCACTTGAGTAACATGTCACAAACTAGTCAGGGTATCACTCCACCAGTAACTCCCCCTGCTGTTCCATCACCTGGAGCCAAATCCATTGGCACTCAATCTGTTCAGATTCTCCATGGAGACCATTCTCATGGGACCCACTTTGTGGTTCTTCTGGGCTGTGATAAGGTTGGCCCTAAATGAGTGAGGACACCCAGAGTCCAGTGTGGCCTTGATGGGGCAGTTTCCTACCCAGGTCTTCGGAACCAGATATCCCCAGACAGCATTTTCTCCCCATGATGCATAGCTGCAGTACATTGGCTCACTTGTATCCAGCTCCTTCTGTATTTCAGCCTGCCCCCTAGAGGGATTATCAGGTCACCACTGTTCATTAGAGCCACTCAGACATTCTCACCAGAAGTGTTCAGCCCTTCCACATTAGAAACAGATTGTGTCCCTTAAGCTGCCCCTGTTAGCGGGTCATCTCCTTTCCGCCTCCTGAGGAGAAGTCATCAGGTTAGGGATATACTTCTCCCAGCTGTACGCTGCCTCTAAAGCCATGAAGGCCTCAGCTAGCTTCAAGGCCTCTTCACAAGTGTGCAGTGAGTGCTGGCAGACCCATCATTGTGTTCACTCCTCCAGATCATTCTGAAATTGTTCCAGCAGTATCTGGTCTGCCCTGGCATCCTGGTCATAAACTTCAGGGCTCACCCATTTGTTCAATGGGTGAACAACTTGCCTTGTAGCAGTTGTAGCAGGATCCTGGGCTGCCTTTTGTCAGGGCCTTTCTTAGCCTGGAACAGCTTCCAGTCATGCTCTAGGTTAACCTTGAGTCTATACAAGATGGCTGCCTTGACTCATTCATAGTCCTAGGCTTTCTCTTGGGGAAGAGCCCAATATGCTGCTTGAGCTTTGCCCACAATGAATGTGCTCAGTTCTCTGGCCCAATAACTTTAGTCCAATCTGGTCATGATGGCATGATGCTCAAGGACTTTGATATATGCCTCTGGGTCATCTTCCCAGGTCATCTTAGGCATCTTGGAGGTGACCTGGCATAGTCAGTATTGCGGTTGATCCATCATCTGCTGCTGAGTGTCCAGGATTTTCATAGCTTCATAGTAACTAGGGTCAGAAGGGGCCTAGAGCAGGCCATCTAGTCTGACCCCCTGCCAATGGCAGGAAACAAGTGCTGGAGTCACAGGACCCCAGCC
>JAGPOW010003642.1:38916573-38941584 GCA_030014935.1 Caiman crocodilus
GTCCTGTGACCCTGGCACTCGTTTCCTGCCAATTGGCGGGGGGTCAGACTAGATGGCCTGCTCTAGGCCCCTTCTGACCCTAGGTACTATGATACTACGATACTATGATACTATGATGATACTATGATACAGTCACCATTAAATACCAAGCATTCCAGTTACCCATCTTATTTCTTAGGCTTCTAGCATTTGTTTAGACTCACTTATAAAATGTGGCCTTGCTCAACTGCTTGTTACTGCATATACTATTTGCTTGGAACTCTAGATGTTCTGACTTATCCTCACTATTATCTATAGTTACCCTTCTTACTCCTCTCTTCAAGACAGTATAGAATCTGAGCGACATTCCTCTTTTGGGTTGTGTCAACTTGACCTATGTGCTTTTCCATGCCTGTTGGCTTTCCCCCACTTTTTAGTTTAAAACCTGCTCTACACTTTTTTTTACCTCTTAGTGCTAAGCGCTGTGGTTCCATCCTGGCTAAGGTAGAGCCAATCTTTTCTATTCTGAAAAGGCACATAAAATCCATGTCATTCTAAGGTATCTCAGCCACATAGCAGCATTCTACTTTACCGGGTGTAACAACCCAAATCATACTAAGTTACCCAGATTCTTTGTGCATCTCCATTTTCATTCTATATGACCAAGCTTGCTCTCTCTTTATGCCCAGAAGTGAGCCAATACTGCCACAGAAGTGTCAAAATCCATTTATACTCTGTTGCAATTCAGCTGTGCTGTGGACACACAAAGATGTTGTGCAACCCCCTGTGGCTACACAAACAAAAGACACAATTACCAATTGTTTGTTACTGAGCTGAGACTATCATGATGGTGTATACCTTTTGCTCAATACCTGAGTGGGTAAGGCACCTGCCTAGGGCAATAGAAAGTCTAAGGTGTAGGCTTACTTCCTTTGACCTCCCCCATGACAGAAAAACAATCTAATTGCTATGTCACTGACCTTAGAAGGACTGAAATCACCTTGTAAAAGGTGAATATGACAATTAACTAATTAAGCCAATCCTCCCACAAATGAAATGAAAGGATTTATGATGAGAAGCCTTCTCTCATCAAGTTATTGACTTGCAGCCTAGCCCCAACTGGATGCTATGGCTAATTAACTAGACTACACAACATATGAGAGATATTAATTAAATGTATTCAACAACAAATAACAATATCAGCAATAACAACAATGCAAAACAATACTGTTCATAACAAAACAGTCTCAATAACAGTACACCAATAATGCAAATACAACAACAGTTCCATCAATGAGGGCACTAGAGAGCAATGTTCAGCTCTCTCCCACAGCTGTCAGACACTGCTGCTGCACCTCTCACTGGCTCTCAAGTGCACTTTTGCTGCTTTTCCAGCCACTACAGGGATATTGGATAATCTGAACCCTCGCCCTACGTGCACAGAATCAACACACACTAACACACACACAGAGGAGTTCAGCTACTCTGGGCTCTTACTCTGTATTTGCACTAACACACATAGAGGTAAGCACAGACACCACAGACACAGAGGAGATATTGGTCTCCCAGGCCCTCACTCACTCTACTGCTCTCTGCAAGTTTGGCACTTACACTCACATAGACTCTCTCCTCAAAGTCATTCATATGATTCAGACTTACTCACACCGTTTCAGCCTTATACAAACACCTCTTCACCCAGCAACACCTCTTAAATATCCTCCACTAGCCATCATTCAGGACTAATGTCAGTCATTTCCTGAACCAATCAGGACTGAGACTGCCCTGTCACTCATGGCTTTTGACACAAACTTCCCCAAAGCAGTGGGCACCAACCAGTAGATCTCGATCAACTGATTGATCATGGAGCCTCTGACAGTTGACCCCAGTCTGTCAGAGGCTCCATGATCAGGAGTGGCAGGGGGCATGTGGCTGGGCTAAGCCATGCTGCCTGCTACCTGGGCTGGGCTGAGTGAGTGGGGTCAAAGCCTGGACGGCTTGTCCAGGAGGTGGATGGGGTGGGGTGGGGTGGGGCGGGGCAGCGGACTGGGGGGGCAGGGGTAGTAGATCCTGGGGTGCCCATTACTTATAAAAAGTGATCTTCACCATAAAAAGGTTGGAGACCACTGTTCTAAAGCCTGGGCCAGTTGTTACCTAGCTCCAGCGTTCCCTCTAAGCCATGCGGTGTGTGCACCTGGCAGCACGGCGTGAGTGCGCCTGAATGTGCCACACAACTTAGTGGGAACATTGCCTGGCTCACTTCAGAGTGTGTTTGTCTCATCTCTGGTACCAGAGACTACTGTTGCTAGGCCTCTACTGTACATGCTCGTGACTATAAAATAGGTCATTACATCACTGAAAATAAAAAGTTCACCTATTCCAGAACCTCCCGGTCCCTTCATCCACAAAGCATGTGAAACATTACTCCCACTATTTAACTGTTACACAAAGGCCAAGAGATATACCACCCTTGACTGGGTGGTCAAAAAGAGAAACATTAATGAGGCCAAAGGAAGAGCAAGGTAGAGGCTGTGTGGTTTAGGGAGGTGGGCATTGCCCTAGCAAGGGTACAGAAGTCCATGTTGTTCATGCATTTTCCATTACCAAATGCATTAACAGCACTGGGGGCAGAAAACAGACTTCTACACAAGGTGTTCCACCTGCTGGAAACTCCCGCCCAGTGGGGCTAGATTCTATGCCCATATTTGCCTGTTTCAAAAGTCTTCTAGTGGTAATTTTCATCCAGGAAAGGCCTGTTGGAGGACACTACTTAGAAACCTTTGTAAGAATAAGTGTGTGTTTATGTCTGAAAAAAGCAAAACAAAGCATGGTAGATAAGTGATTGCAAACCTCAAGTTCTTTCAAAAAAATAAACCTTGCACATATACAATATTAAACTTTCTCCAGCTTTCTGTCACTAACCTATCTTGCATTGTGAGAAGTCAGCTGATTCTGCTGCCAAATATCCCCTGAAATCATGCTTTTCCTGTGACACCTCTGATAACACATTCAGCTTACTAAGAAAGGCAGAGAGGATCAATTTGTTTTCAGATCACTCTGTTCACTTTTTTCCTTCCTCCCACCATCTCCCCTTATGCAACTTCAATTGGATGGAACTACTTCCTGTTACTAAAATTTAATCCAGAATACTGCCATTAGTTATAGTGGCATGACTCCAAACATACATCAGTATACACAATGCATTTGGCACTAAATAGTAATTTGGATAAAAGTCATAAGCAGCCTTGAGAAGCAGGGACCAGAATCCATGCCTTCATTGCTACCAAAGCAATGCCCACCACCTTGCGTCACAGACTTTGATTTCCCCTTTCTGGCCCCATGACCTGTTCTACCTTGGCTGCCAGGAGCCATCTTTAAGAGGAGGGTGATAGAAAACAGTTATTGCTAGGATAATTTGCTGGGAGACAGGAGGTATGAGTTCAAACCTCTTGTAAGTATTTTAACACTAGATTATTTATGATGGAGAATCTTTTTCAAATTTGCAGGTAACTGCAGTTGTCTATCTAGTGTTCTATTTACTCAGGTTAAAAGCCTGTGAAAACAGTGTGCTTTCCTCAGCCAGGGCTAACCTGACATACATTTTAACAGAGGCTAAGATTCCCTATTGGAATGAGTGGAGAGTCCTAAGCCTCCTGGTTAAGTGAGGATCCATCTCTGAAGACCTCAGGGGGAGTCCCTCCTATTGCAATAAGCAAAACCACTGAGTGGTTCTGTGGGGTCAACATCTAGCAGATTACTAGCTGTATACCAGCTTCCCACTGAAAACATGAAAACTATTTGTCTACGATTGCAGTACAAAATGCTTTCTTGGTTATGTTGGCAGCTATATTAGACATCTGGTGAAAACAAAAGAATTTTTCATTTAGTATTCATCCTTTAATTTTAATGAAATTAAACCCTGCACCAAAGGCTGATATAATATCTATGTGCAGCAAGTCCCACTAATGTGCACTATACAGGGAATTTTTGCAGATAGATCTCTTCAATTGACTTTCACCATAGGGGTTAATGTCCTTCAAAGGGAACAATAAAAATTCTGTGAATTTAGCTGTTGTTTGCAACCTCTCCAGTAACAAGTGTGTCACAAGAGTTTTTTTAAGTGATACATATGCTTGGTGTATCAGGGGGGTTGTATTAAATTGTTCCGTTCTTTACCTACATGTAAACTGTTGCCTAGCCACCAAAACAGCATCCACATAATATAATGGCTTTCTTTACTCACTTCCCACTTTAATTTGCCACCACACACTATTAATCACCCTTCATATAGTATTCCAGGTTCCTTCTGGTCATTAGCATGTCAACTTTACCCCTTTTAGCTGTAACCAAGAAAAGTTATCAGGCTGCTTTATTATAGCTATGTACAAAGTCACCTGTACCCATGACCCTGATATTTTTACTTTATCTTTGCTCCTGAATAAATTAAAGAAAATAATGTATTCCCAAATTTTAAAAAATAGGCCTCAAGAAAATCATAGTCTCCTGTAATTATCTCATTGAAGGAACATATTATCAGATAGAATTTTAATATTTTCTCATTAAACTTCAGAGGTTTTGGCAACAGCAACTAGTCCCTCAGCTTGTAAGTGACCATACTGGTGCTCTCTAGCTAACTTATTTTTTTTCTGCTGATTCAAATGACCTCATTATGACCTCCCTTCTCTCTTTCCCCTTGATGCCAATTACTTTCAGAATTTTTGGAATGGGCTCTGCTGGAAAACATATGCCAACGGGGAAAACAATAAGCCTTCCAACAACTCTCCCTGCATGATTCTAATACAAGCACATATTTGTTCTGTTCTAGTTCATGGTTTGATCTGTGCTTGGCACTCTTTGCATTGTCATTAGACCTGTATGACCACATGAGACATTCAGCTAGGTATTGCCTGAGAGAAGCTGAATTTTTTTTTTTTATTGAAAACACCTCTTTTCTTTTCAGGGTTACTGGCAAATCAATCACAGAATCATTTTCCAACCTAAGGCACCAATTCTGCTTCCATTCCAGGCAATGAGAAAGAGCTTTGCCATTTCAGGAAAAGATGCTCCAGGTCCAGAATGCTGTAATGATAACCCTTTTAAAGGTGAATAATCTACTTTTACGGGTGCCTGCAATATGCAGCACACTTTTTAGCCTATTTACTTACAAGTTTTACTCTGCTAAAGAACTTTCTAAGAATCTGTCCAGTTCTCCTGCAGAGTTCTCACTACCATTCTCTTCTCCTATTTCATGTTTACCAGAATTGGTAAGGGATCGTGCATGAGCCAATAGAATTTATTCTTTTCAGTTTGATATCCAAAGTCTTTTCAGTCTCTCTTTCTCACACTTGAAAGCACATACAAAAAGCTGTTATACTTGTCAGTATGTGACTGAATCTTTTCAGGAACACAATACTTGCTTAGTGTATATTTTATTAAAACATGAGGGATAGAAGCATATGCATTAGCCAGGTCAAGTCAAGTTACGGCTAAATTGCTTCTGTCTGCTTTTTGTTTCATGAATGAATTCATCTCTCACACTGATGTGTTCCCAAGAATCCTTAGATTCCAGGCACTCGTCTCTTTTGCACAGGGCTATCTAACCATTTATCTGGTAAGATACATTCTGAGTACCTTGGTGATAGCCTTGAAAAATATATTTGCCCTCTCAATTTAGCTGAGAAATTGATCTTCTCTGCTTGATATCTGTCAACTCTTCTACTTCTAGTTTAAAGCATCCTTCCAATTTATGCTACATTTTCAGAATAATTCCTGACCTGCTGATCAGTTTCAGTAATCACTTCAAAACTGATAACATTTGTGAATGATTTGTCTGAACTTCTAAGGCACCTAACACTTTCTTTGTAATGGCACTACTTCTGTCTTTATTATATTCTCATATATTGCTTTCATGTGGTTTATTGCTGAAACAAAATACAGCACTTCAAGGTCTGAGTAGAAAACTGAATCTGAGCTGGTATAACTTACAAACCAAAAGGCTGTACTTCAACAGTACATTAGAAAAATCTCCAAAACCATTCTATTAGAGAATAAATTATGATAGAAAACATCTTCAACTTATACTTTTCTTAAGCTCTTTTGTATGCGCAACAGCCTCATCTGAAAATCTTTAGACCTAAGGTGATTCTTGGTCATTTAAGTGACCTTTTTTTTTTGGCTGTATAAGGATATTTTTGGTACTTATGCACCCAGACTGGAAAGATACCCATTGATGACTATGTGTGATTGTAGCTGAGTATGTACAGTAGCAGTCATGGTGTATATGTGCATTCCATGTGGCTATATAGTGGCCTTAGACATTTGAAAATTGAGTCAGCTAAACCCTGAGACTGGTGATCTGTCGGAAGTGGCAAGACAAGTTTATCTTGGCAGGCTTTCAGCAGGTGGCATTAAATTTCAGGTAATTTGGGGGATACCATTCTATTGCTTTATATTTTATCTAGTTTTATTGTAAACCACACTTAGTATTTTTCTTTTCTTTTCTTTTTTGTGGGAAGCAGCATAGTTGGTTATTGACTATATTTGTAACAAAATGTTTCTATACATGTCAAAATTATCCTATAAACAGACAAAAATGGCCACTTAGATGACCAGCAGAGAACAGACCGTCAACTCTAATTATCAACATGTAAATTATGCTGTATTACCCATTTCCTTTCTTCTGAATTTTTCTCATTCATAGATATGACTAAAAATCGCATAGACGAATGGTTCCATATAACAGTTGCATGTGATACTCATAAGTAGGTATAAAAGAGCCCACTCCTCCCTAAAACTGGGTTCAGCAAAATGTAGATTTATTAGTCTTGCCACAATATCTAGCTATCTGGGCGCTTACATTTTCTTAGAAAATATTTCTATCTGTTCATCCATGTTATTACTCTCATTCACAGAACAAGGCTTATGAGCACAAAAATGTAGAGGTCACTTAGTACTTATGTCAACTGGATCTTTAGAAATGTTTTACCAGGTATATGGAAGATCAATCTGTATAACCTACATTCTGAATATTTGTCAGAACAATTTTCTTTTCTAAATAGATTTCAAGTGCCCCCTAGAGACAACATTTCTGTTACTGCTACCCACAAGAGTGTGTTCTTTGGAATGTTTGGATCATAATACTGATCACAGTTGTAACTGTGACTAAAAATGATATGCAGAATGCAGCATGAAGAAAGACTGTTAAAATAAAAAGATTTTTTGTGTGTGTGTTGCTGCTATGTAAATGATATGTAGCAGAAAAAAAAATCTCTTATTGGAGTCTCAGTATATAATTAATTAAAGGAAATCAAAATAAATATGTGAATTAATTGTTAAAGCATTCATCTATTTCAAGTATTCAAACTCATTTATTGAAAATTTGTTGGTGACTATTTGCTGGTGATTATTTCAATATCTGTCTCTTTGATGGTGGATAATGAATCATGATCCATATTACTCAGCAGTTACACCTCTAGATGAAGGATCACCTTTAGAAACATGTCCAATTCAGTTGAATTAGCTAGGAGTAAAGTTAATTATTAAAAAAAAAAAGAAAAAGGAAGGTGAGAAATGAATTTTAGATGATCTAACATTAATTTGCTACAAGCCCATCAACATATCAATTAACTCACTGATCATGGTGCAGGTACTTAAAAGTGGAGGAACAGGTCAAAAAAACAAAAGAAAACTCTGACAAACCTTTTCTATTGACTCTTTTCTATGAAATAGAATTTATCTACAGAAAGAATATTGTTCACTGAATAATCTTATTGGTCCATAGAAGTCCAGTGTCAATGTGAGCAGTGCCTTCTGGTGGTATCCCTCAGGGAGAAGGCAATAGAGCTACAGAACAGGTCACCAGGCTTCTCTGAAAGGGGACTTCATTGATTCTATGCTGGAGGAGACCTCTAAGATTCTGGAGGAAGGACTGCCAGAGGTGGTGCTAGAAAAGAAAGAGGACAGGGATTTCCAGGAAGATGAATGCTAGAAGCCTGTATCTTCTGGCAGCAAGAAGTCTTTATCCTCATGTGCAGTAGTTTGCTAGAGAACAGGTATGAAAAAATAGTAATAGAGGAGGAGTGCATTCCATATGTGGAAGAAGCCAGGCCAGGAATCTCCAGACTAGAGAGGATCTAGACCATTACTACAAAGAAGAAACAATGGTTGATGATAATTGAGACTTTCTTCTTCAGGGGATGGAGAGATCCATCTACCAGCCTGACCTGCTGTCCTGGGAGTTCTGCTGCTTGTCTGAAGCCCAGATACGAGATATCACAGAAGAATTACCAAAACTTATGTGACCTTCTTACTACCCCATGCTGCTCATCCATGTGGGCACCAATGATACTGCCAGGAGAGACCCTGAGCAAATCAAGCATGACTACAGGGCATTGGGTGCAAGGATAAAGGGGACAAGGGCACAGGTCATGTTTTTCTTCATCCTCCTAGTCAAGGGGAAGGCCCCTGGCAGGAGCAGAAACATCCCTCAGATAAATGCATAGCTGTGCAGGCAGTGTCACGAGCAGGGATTCAGCTTCTTCAATCATGGGAAGTTATTCCAAAAAGAAGGATTGCTGGGAAGAGACAGGATCCACCGGATGAAGAGAGAGGAGCATCTTTGTAAAAAGGCTTTTTAGCCTAGTGAGGAGGGATTTAGAGAAGGTTCAAAGGGGGATGGAGAACAAAGCCCTGAGGTAAGTGGGGGACCTAGAGGAAGCAAAAGCAGGAAGGGGTAAAAGCAGAGGCCTCATTTTTCTTGAGAAAGTAGGGCAATTGGCTGATCACCACAGGTGTCTGTATACAAATACACAGAACCTAGGAAACAAGCAGGAAGAATTGGAAGTCCTTGCACAGCCAGAGAATTAAGCATGATTGGACTAACAGAGACTTAGTGGGATAGCTCTCAGGACTGGAGCACTGTCATGGATGGGTACTAACTGTTCAGGGAGGACAACCACAGGAAAAGTGGCAGAAAAGCTTCACTGTATTTAAAAGATCTGTATGCTTGCTCAGAGCTCCAGTATAAAACTGTAGATAGACCTGTTAAAAGTCCCTGGCTTAAGTTTAGAGGGGAGAGCAATAAGGTAATGTTGTGGTGGATGTGTGCTACAGGCAAGCAGACCAGGAGCATGAGATAGATGAGGCTTTCTTCAGACAATGGAAGTTTCCACATAACAGGCAACAAATTTCCACATTTCATGTGGGACTTCTATCACCCTGACATCTGCTGCAAGGGCAAGATAGAAGTGCACAAGTGATCCAGAAGGTCTTCAGAGAACATTGGAGACAAATACCTTGTGCAAGTGTTGGACAGGCCAACTAGGGTCTGTGCTCTTCTTGACCTACTGCTCACAAACAGGGAAGAATTGGTGGGGGTATACAAGTAGATAGCAACTGTGGCAGGAGTGATGATGAGATGATTGAGTGCAGGATTTTGACAACAGGAAGAAAGGTGAGTAGCAGAGTTTGGAACCTGGACTTCAGAAAAGCAGAACTTGACTCCCTTAGGGAACTTATGGGCAGAATCCCCTCGGAGACCAGTCTGAGAAGGAAAGTGGTCCAGGACAGCTGGTTGTATTTTAAAAGAACCTTACTACAGGAACAAACCTGATGCACAAGAAGAATAGAAAATGTGGCAATTGATCAGCTTAGCTTAGCAAACCAATCTTTGGTGAGATTAAATGCAAAAAGGAAGATTACAAGAAGTGGAAGCTTGTGTCTGTGCTCAGAGAGTAAAAGTGCCTCGGCACAGCAGAGTTCTCAGCACAATGTGAGCATTTGGTGCAGGGATTACCCCCGAGTGGTGGGAAAAACCCTTGGTGCAATGATCAGTTCCCGCCGAAGCTTGCACCTGCACTGTTTGCAGGCATGCATTTGATTGGCTTACTGTAGATTATTCATACGTGGTGGCTGGCAATTGGCTTGCTAGCCATATAAAAGTTAGGGCAAGTTTCTGCCCAAGCTGGAAAATTCTGCATGTTCGTTGGAAGAGACTTCCATGTGTATCTTAGAGCGAACTTGGAGGCCTGATCAACCACCAATGACTCCCTGTCATCATTATCCCAATGTACCCCGTACCCTGCATGCTCAGACAAGATCAGTGTGCCACCCGGTTTTTGCTTTTCTGTGTTTTCTGCAACTTTACAGAGCGTGCCTATACTGTACTCCAGTTTGTAAGTAAAGTTCTTTTTGAATTCAACTGACAAGCTTTTTGTGAGGGTTTCTATAAGTATGTTAGCAACATGAGGAAGATCAGGGAAAGTGTGGGTCCCTTACTGAACAGAGGAGGCAACCTACTGACAGATCATTAGGAAAAGGCTGAAGTGTTCAATGCCTTTTTTAACCTCAGTCTTTACAGGCAAGGTCAGCTCCCAGACAACTGCAGCAGGCAGCACAATTCGGAGGTGAGCAGCCCTCAGTGATGAAAGAACAGGTTAGGGACTATTTTAAAAAGTTGGGTGTGTACATGTCCATGGGGCCTGATGCAGTGCTTCCAAGGGTGCCAAGGGATTTGGTTGATGTAATTGCAGAGCCACTGGCCATTAATTTTAAAATGTGTGGCAATTGGGGGAAGCCCTGGATAATTGGAAAAGGACAAATATAGTGCCTGTCTTTAAGAAAGGGAAGAAGGAGGATCCAGGGAACTGCAGACCAATCAGCCTCACCTTAATTCAAAGAAAAAACATGGAGCATTTGGAAGAGAAGTAGGTGATTAGGAACAGTCAGCATGGATTGACCTGATTGCCTTTAATGATAAGATAACTGACTCTGTGGATGCAGGGAAAGCAGTGAACAACATACTTTGACTTTAGCAAGACTTTGCTGTCTCCCACAGCAACAGCATTCTTGCAAGTAAGATGAGGAAGTATGAGTTGGATAAATGGACTGTAAGGTGGATAGGAAGTTGTCTGAATTGTCAGGCTTCATGGGTAGTAATCAAAGTCTCAATGTCTAGTTGGCAGCTGGTATCAAGTGGATACTCGGGGTTGGTCCTGGGGCTTGTTTTGTTCAATATCTTCATTAACAATCTGGAAGATGGGATGGATTGCACCCTCAGAAATTTTTCAGATGATACCATTCTGGGAGAGGGGGGGCACTGAAGATTAACTGGAGGGCAGGGCTAAGATTCAGAATGACCTAGAAAAATTACAGTATGGTCCAAAAGAAATCTCAAGGGGTTCAATAAGGACAAGTTCACAGTTCTCCACTTAGAGCAAAAGAATCCCATGCACTGCTACAGGCTTGGGACCAACTGGCTAAGCAGCAGCTCTGCAGAAAATAATCTGGGGGTTACAGTGGATAATAAGTTGGATATGAGCCAGCAGACTGGGCTGCATCCCCAGTCCGGCTTGCATACCCCAACTCCTTTGTCAGTCAGCCCTTGCTGCTCCAGTTAGGGAACAGAGGGTAAGGGCCAGCCCTGCTCTCTAGAGCAGACAACACAACCCAGCCCACAGTTGTAGAGCATGCTGGGAGACTGAGATTTATCTTGAACAAGGAAGGGGTCTGGGACAGAAATTTCACAAACCAGTTTGACCCAAATGTCTGATACTACATTCAACCAGTTTCAGCCATTTTGAAGCTGGTATATGTGCACGGAGATTCTGTTATAGGTTTAAACCAGTTTCTGATCACTTAAATCAATTTATGTGTAACTTCTGTCCCTAGCCTAGTTGTTAAGCCCAAGAAACAATCTGGAGAAAAAAGAATAATTGAGAACAGTTCCTCCTCTGATTCTTCCTTAGAAAGTTCCTTTAACTGAGACAGACTACATCCTCATATAGGTCTAGAAAATTACCCTTGTTGAAAAGTAAAAAAGAAATCCTATTTCAGATTCAGACTATCTTTTCTTTCATTGCTGTACTGCCAAAACAGAATCACAGGGCACATTCATACAGGCAAGCACCTATGCTGGCAGCAGCTAAAATAGAAGTGGTACAAATCTGAGCTAGGGCTTTTTGCCTTAGCACATGTGCCTGGACATGCACTTTGGTATGGGGCAAATTGTGCCACTTGGGGCAAAATAACCCTGCCTGGCTCCTCCTGGATCTTCAGCCAGGGGGAGCTAGAGCCTGAGGCAGCACCTGTGTTGTCCCCAGCAGTATAAAAAGCTACTTTGTCCTGGCCCCAGCAGTCAAAAAGCTGCTCTGTCAAGTAGCTCAAGGCTTCTCGCTCTCAGGAGCTTCTGAGGCCCAACCATTTGGTATCTGGGGACTCTATCCCTTGTGCCATCTGTACTGCTGAAGCAGCCTTGAGAGTTCCCTGCACCCTTTACCCACTGCAACAGTCTGACAGTGGGGGCTGCTGCCTAGATGTAACTTTGCCAGGCCCAAATGGGGACTGCACAGCCACTAGAAGCATCCATTCCTCTGAGCCAGCTGCCAGTGCGCTGTGGCTGCAGAGTTGGCTGTTGTGTAGCACTACTGCCATGTGTGCCTCCTGCTCAGCCATCTGGGCAAGTATCATCTGGAAGATGTTTTGGCTGTGGTGACCTGCTTTGAATTGTTAAAGCATGTCCTCCTGCCCCCAGTTGCCCAAGAGGTCAGCCACAGCCATCTGGGTCCAAGGTGCCAGCTCTGAGCAGGCAGAGTCCTGCTACTGGCCTCTCTAGCAGGAATTCTGGTGTTCCCTATCCTGCTTAGTGATAGAAAACTTGGTGTGTGTTAAGGTGCAGCAGGATGCAAGCTGCAGGCCTGCTGGCCCCTGCTGAGGCCACGAAGCCTGCCAGCTGTCAGATAGGTGCAGGGGCTTCTGGGTTCTGGAGCCCCACACCTTTAGCTGCTGACAGGTAAAACTTATGACATGGGTACTTGTGTGACTGTCTGTCTTCTGGCACTGGGGGGGTGGGGCAGGGAGGTTAGGGGGAAAACCACTGCAGGCTTGGTTGCTAGGTCCTGCTGTGGCCATGAAGCCTGCCACTTGTTAAGGAGATAGGTGCAGGAGGGTTCTGGGGCACTGCACCCCTAGCTGCTGCCAGGCAAAACTTGTCACATGGGTGTTTGTGCAACTGACTGTCTTTGTCTTGAGAAAAAAGCAGTTCCTGGCTTTGTATTGATTCTTTCCTCTCCTTAGTTTGTGGTTTTGTAGGTGTTAATCCTTGCTCATTACCTCATTATCCTTGCTAGCTACTGTGCATTGAGCTGGGCCTTGAGTGAATCATGATTGATTGATAACACAGTAGCTTATCAGCCAGGCCTGCAGGAGTCCCCCCATTCCTGCCCCCTACGTGCCCCAAGACAAACACAGTTGCACAAGCACCCATGACTGAGTTTTGCGGGTCAGCAGCTAGAGGTGCAGGGCCCCAGAATCCAGAACCCCTGCACCTATCTCCTTGAAAGCTGGCAGACTTCTTGGCCTCAGCAGGGGCTAGCAGGCCTGCAGCTTTCACTCTGCTGCAATTTAACACACACAGTGTCACCCATGTCACAAGTTTCGCTTGTCCACAGCTTGAGGTACAGTTTCATCCAAACCTTTGCACCTACCTCCTTGAAATTTGGCAGGCTTCATGGCCTCACTAGGGGCTAGCATGCCTGAAGTTTTGACCCCACTGTGGTTTAACACATATACATAACATGAGTTTTGCTTTCAAGAATTTGGGGTTCAGTTTCCCCCAAACCCCTACACCTATCTCCTTGAACCTTGGCAAGCTCCTTGAACCATGGCCTCATTAAGAGCTACCATCCCTGCAGTTTTCACCCCACTGTGGCTTAACGCACACACGTGACATGAGTTTTGCTTGTCTGCAGCTTGAGATGCAGTTTCCCAGAAACCTCTGCACTTATCTCCTTGAAAATTGTCAGACTTTGTAGCCTCAGCAAGAGATACCACCTCTGCAGTTTGCACCGTGCTGCAGCTTAACATACACACATAACATGCTTTGCTTTTGAGATTTTGAGGTGAAGTTTCCCAGAAACCCCTGCACCTATCAGCTTGAAACATGGCACATGTTATGCTCTCAGCAGAGGCTACCATCCCTGCAAGGTTCATCTGAATCAGCCAAAGGACAACAAAGTTATAGATTTCATTGATTTCCCATTATACCCTATGGCTGAATATCTGAATTGCCAAATCTTTTCAGAATCTTTTCTGAATCAATTTGGAAGCTCCAAATTGATTAGGAAAGCCTAAAACTTCCAGCGATTCAATTCAGATTTGTAGATTCAGCCTCTGAATCATCCGAATCATTTCTGAATCTGAATCATGATCCGAAGCTTTGCAAAGCCCTAATGATTAGGCTCTATGAACACTCGCATGCCATGGCATTTAGATCAGCCTAAGCACAATTAAGCTTTAAATGTAGTGTTTGCACAACATGGTCACGTACCTCTGCTTATCAACATTGCTAACATTACAATGCATCTTACTCCAAAAGTCATCTGGAATTAGACTATCCACTGATCTCAAACTGCTACTTATCAGTGCTATTGGGGTCAGTTAACTATATAATCCAGCTAGAATTGAAATGGGAACTGATATTTCATTGAACTAATTGCATGGTTGAGATAGACAGACAGCTTTTGAATCTGAAGCATTCTTCAGCAGGTCTGCAGGAAGAAGAGGGAACAGCTTTGATTAAAAACAGTGTGCAGGGCTGTGATACTAGAAAAAGAGAGAAATTCCCAGAGGTAGCAGACAAACAATTACAGAAGAAAAGATAGCTTGATTAGTGAGAGAGAAGGAATTCTAAAAGGGAAGAGGACTATTATTGCCCATAGTGTAAAAAAAGATTTTCAGAAATCAAAGTACACCTATAACAGTGTCATGCCCCAGGAATGGCCATGATGCCTATGGAGCTCCCATTCAGCCCTGCATTTTCTTTGGGCAATCTCCCCTTCACTTACCTGCCATGCCTTGTAATTATGCTTTTAGAAAAAAGGGAGGTTGGCCCAGGGCTGCCAGATGAGATCTCATACTTATGAACACGGTATCACTACTCATCACCTTAAAGGCTAATTACATGGCCTCCTTTTAACAATGTTCAAACAAGCCTTGCAAATGTTACTAGTCATTGGGTGCTAAGCTCTGTTGTCCAATATGGTCAACCTCTCATTCATTGGCCTTGGGCCCCAGTGTCAGCTCCAGTCAATGAGGGCCTCTAGACCTGGAACAGTCTCTGTAACTGTTAGGGCTTCCAGCCCCACTGCCTTTAACTGTCCCAGCCCATCCTGGGCTCAGATCTCTGTACCTCAACCCATCTCAACCCCACTTTAGACTTAGGCCTGCATTCTCAGTCCTCCCAAGCTCAGGTCTCTGAATCTACCCCTCCCAGGCTACTGCCCCACTTCCCCTGCCTGTTCTCATCCCTCCAGGGTTACAGGTCCTTGACCGCAGTTCTTGCCCTTTATGGGCTTTGGGTCCCTGATCCTGGTTCTCCTCTCTCCTGGGCTACAGGTCCCTGACCCTACCAGTTTGCATCCCTCTAAGCCTGTGCCTTGGCTACAGTATCAATCTGTAAACCACCAGTCTTACCTACCCCAGCTCAGGTGTTAATCAGGAATCTTGCTGCAGCCCTTCTGTTCAAGAGCTCTTCTCTCAAAGCTCTTCTCTCCCTGGCTTCCAGATCAGACTGATTGCCTAGCTTAGGCCCCTTTTTGGTCATATGGTTCTCTTTATTTCCCTCTGTGTCACCTGCAGCCTGCTTCTTCTGCAGCCTACTTTCCGTTGAAGTAGCAGGAGCACCAAGGTCCCTGCTACAATGCCATAAAGGCTATATTAGTGTTTGGTCCTTGATTCTTAGAGCCTTGTTACATGGTAATTTCAGACAGCTTCTGAAGCTCTAAACCCCTGGACTAACTGCACATTAACACCTTTAAGTGTCTTAAAGCACTCATTACTTGGCCTCTTGCTACACCACACAGGGCAAAATTATCTCTAATATGCCTAATTGTGCACCTTTCATTAAGGTATGGTCACTCCCTTCAGTTATTCTGCCGAAGTTGAAGTCCTTCAGTATCCCAGGATGCAGTGGCCATTCCTGAGTCAGGGCAAGTGGGGATGTTGGGGTGCAGCAGGGCCAGACATGATGATGGCAAGCTGCGGGGTGAGATACAGAGAAAAAAGGATCATTCTCCTTGGAGCTCAGCTGGATGGCACTGCCTGAGCGCTGAGGGACTCAATCCTATTTTTTTCCAGAGCTCCCCTTCCCTGCACACTGTGATATTGCTGGTGCGAGCAGTAAGCAGGGAGCTGATCCAGATGGCAGCAGGGGGCTAAGATCCAGAGGAAAAAAGGATATGGCCCCTTGGAGCTCAAGCAGTGAGCTGGTCTGGGTGGTAGCAAGAGTCATTATGGCCACTGGGTACTTGTGGGTTGCAGTGCTCACTGTGGCCAGTTACAGTGGTGAGCCAATCCTGATGCTAGGGTATTTATTGACATTGTGGCTAATGCCAAGAAATACAACAGACTAAAAAAATAATAAAATAAATATGAAGACATTGTGGCTGCAAGCACTGACTTTTTTCCCTAAGAAGCATGACTATAACTCACATGACTCATATTGGGCAAACATACTGATAGGAATCTAACACAAAGATGGAGTAGTGCTACCTATCTAAATAAGACAGAAAGTCATGTCAATTGAGCTAAATCCACCTCAGCACTGACTCCTTTTAAAGTCACGGTGAGCCACATTTTTACTTCCTCTTCACTTCCACAGCTGAGCTGTCATTCTTTCCCATTTCCAATTATTCACATTTCTTCCCCATCTTTAAATATCTAGCAAATATCACCACCTGGGGCTCTAAACAATGCATCCAGAATATTGCTTAGAATCCCTAGCACGTGTGGTGTGGTCCTACTCTCGATGAGATGAATCTGTACCAGGTTACCCTGCACCTCATCTGGATATACATTTTTGGAGGATCCTGGAACTCATGACAAGAGCACTTGGTTGCAGTCATGAATGGGGGGGTGCTAATTAGCATATGGATCTTTTGTAGGTATCTGGAATACATGCACATACTAAGCAGTGCTGAACTATGGAGTCACCAAGGCTGGAAACTCTGTTGACTCTTCTGGGACTCAGCCCAATGAAGTATATGGTAAATCATGAGTCTTTTGACTTTGGACTAATATCATACATAGTGCGCGTGTCTATATGTGCAATTAGTTTGAAGCAATAAACACCAGTACATATCACCAGGGTTTCTTGCTCCTGGGTGCCACATTTGAATGTGTGCCCAGGACCACAACACATTGAGCTCAGTTGCTGCAGCCCACATGGCAAGAGGTTTGGTTGTGGGGGGTGAGCCTGCCCCCTGGGGCTGCTTCAACCCTACTCAATGTTCTGCAGAGGGGCTGGCTGGGGCATAAGGGTGCTCCAGTGTCAGGCTAGCCAGCAAGCTGCACTGAAGCACTCTAATGGCCCAGCCAACCCCGTCAGCATAGATTCATAGATTATAAGGGGCTGGAAGGGACCTCATGGATCACTGGGCCCAGCCCCTTTGTACTAGACAGGAAAGACAACTGGAATCAGGTGACCCCAGCAAAGTGACCCTTTAATTTCCTCCTGAAGATTTCCAGAGTAGGTGATTTCATCACATCTGGAGGGAGTTTATTCTGCAGTCTGGACACCTTAACTCTAAAAAAGTTTAGTGTAGTGTTAAGCCTAAAATGATCTTCCAGGAGTTTGTGGTCATTACTCCTGGTTTTCCCCAAGGATGTTTGCCAAGCACTTGATGTATTCCCATGATATAGAGATAAGTTGCTACCAAAGTCCCTCTCAGCCTTCTCTTTTTTAGGTTGAAGAGAATCAAGTCCTGACTTGACTTTGGACTAATAAATAATAATAATAAGAGCCTTTCCTCTTATGGCTTGCTTTACAAGTCTTTGATCATATGGGTGTCACTTCTCTGGATTCTCTCAAGCTTTTCCACAGTTTTCTTGAACTGCAGTGCTCAGAACTGGATGCAGTATTCCAGCTGTGGGTTCAGCAGTGCTGAGTAAAACTACTTCCTTGGTTTTGATTAAAATACATTGGTTGTTGCATGTCAGAGTCTTGTTTGCCCTGCTGGCTACAGAATTGCACTGATGGCTCATATTCATACTATGGTCTATTATTGCTCCTAGGTCCCTTGCAGTCATAGTGCTAGTCATTTTGGTGCCACCAAGCCTGTAAGTGTGTTGGGGATTGTTCGTCTCCAGATGGAGTACTTTACACTTCCCAATGTTGAACTTCTTCTGGTTTCAATCTGCCCAACTTGCCGGTCTGTCTAGGTCTGCCTGTATCTGCAGTCTATTTTCAAGTGTGACCATGCTCCCAAATAACTTGGTATCATTTGTGAACTTGGCCAGTGAGCTCTTCACCCCCACATCCAAATCATTGATAAAGTTGTTCAAAAGCACTGGACCAAGCACGGACCCATGAGGGACACCACTGGCCACGTCTCACCAGGATGACACAGATCTGTTCATTAGAAATCTCTGGGTCTTACCTGCAACCAGCTTCCTATCCACCTAACTGCTGAGCAGTTAAGCCTGCAATCCTCCAATTTTCCAGTGAGAACATCATGGAATACCAGATCAAAGGCCTTTTGGAAGTCTAGGTATACAATGTCAAGCTCTTCTCTCTTATCTAGGTGGCAAGTTATCTGGTCATAGAAGGAGATGAGATGGTAAGACAAGACTTGCCAACGATGAAGCCATGCTGGCTATCATTCAGAATCCAACTTTCTGCAAGCATATCACACATGAACTTCTTGATGAATTTTTCCAGTATTTTCCCTGTGATAGAAGTTAGGCTAATTGGCCGATAATTGCGCAGGTCCTCTCACTTCCCCTTTTTGAAGATGGGCAGAACATTATCCCTCTTCCAGTCTTCAGGGACCTCCCCTGAGCACCAAGAGTTTTGGAAGAATTTTGCCAGAGGTCCTGCAATGACTTTGGTCAGCTCCTTCAGCACTCTCAGATGAAGTTCATCTTGTCCTGCTGACTTATAAATGTCTAACATTTCTAACTGATCATGCACCAGCTCAACATCAATAGTAGGAAGGCGGTCAGTCCCACTATGCCCATCCTTCACCTTCTCTGGTATGATTTTCCTCTTTGGTGTAATTCTGAAGCAAAGTAGTCATTGAGGAGTTCATTTTACTCCTGAATGTCAGTAACAAGCTGTCCTGAGTTGTTAAGCAATGGCCCCATACTTCCATTTGATTTCCTTCTGTTCCCTATATACCTAAAGAAGGACTTCTTATTATCCTTCATTTCTGTTACTAGCTTAAATTCAGTCACCATCTTAGTCTTTCTAATCCGCTCCCTACAAGTGTGGGCCATTGTTGTATAGTCCTTCTTGGAGACTGTCCCAAGCTTCAATTGTTTGTATGCCTCTTTCTTTCTTTTCAAGAAGACTATGATATCCCTATTAAGTCAAGTGGGCTTTCCATCCCTTCTGCTACCATTTCACCTCATGGAAATGGACTTTTGTGATTTGAGGATTGTGTCCTTGAGGAACGACCACTCTTCATGCACTCTTTTTACATTCAGTCCCTGGTCCCACAGTGCTTCCCCTACTATTGCCCTGAGTCTGTTAAAATTCACTTTTTTGAAGTCCAAAACTTTGACTCTGGTATGCCTGCCTTGTGATGCACAGTGAACATGATGGTTTCATGGTTACTGTCAGCCAGGCTACCCTCTATATTCAAGAAAAGCTAATGGCACTTTATCGTGCATCAGCAGATGAACAGAACCAAGGAGGTGATAATTCCCCTCTATTGGGCACTGGTCAGACCACAGTTGGAATACTGCATGCAGTTTTGGGCGCAGCACTTCAAGAGGGATGTGGTTAACCTGGAAGGGGTCCAGAAAAAGGCCACTCATATGGTTAAGGGTTTTCAGGCCAAGCTTTATAAGGAGAGACTAAGGCACCTGAACCTCTTCAGTCTCTGCAAGAGAAGATTGAGAGGTGACCTCATGGCTGCCTATAAGTTCATCATGGGGGCACAGAAGGGAATTGGTGAGGCTTTATTCATCAAAGCGCCCCTGTGGGTTACAAGAAATAATGGCCATAAGCTAGAGTAGATTTAGATTAGACATTAGGAAAAACTTCTTCACAGTTAGAGTGGCCAAAGCCTGGAATAGGATCCCAAGGGAGTTGGTGCTCTCCCCTACCCTGGGAGTCTTCAAGAGGAGGTTGGATAGGCATCTGGTTGGGGTCATCTATACCCGGCACTCTTTCCTGCCTACGCAGGGGGTCAGACTCAATGATCTATTGAGGTCCCTTCTGAACCTAACATCTATGAATCTATGAAGGTCAGGAAACAATGCAACTGATCCAACTTATTTGAGTGTTCCTCTTAAGAGATGTCTGGGTAATTAAAGTCACCCATGATGACCATGTCCTGTGAATGCGCAACCTCTGCCAGTTCTTGAGAGAACTCCAGATCAGGCTCCTCCCTCTGGTTTGGTGGTTTATAGTATACAGATTCAGGTAGGTCTCTCTCACCCACTCCCATAGTTTGACCCACAAGGAGATGTACTGCTCACTCACATAGAGAGCTACACCTCCACCTTTCTTCCCTACTTGGTCCCTCTCTTCTGTGCAGGGTGTAGTCCTCTATGGTTACATTCTAATCATGTAAGGAGTCCCACCAGGATTCCATAATCCTTACTAAATCATAGTGGCCACCGGAGAATAGGAGGGCTAACTCCTCCTGCTTGTTCTCCATGCTCCTGGAATTCGTGTAGAGGCACCTGAGTCTTCCAATTGAGACCCTTAGTTTCCTGTCACACTGTTGAAGAACCATTCCCACAGCTCTCTCCTAGCGCCTCTCCAAGTGTCCCCAACTTTGGAGCTTACTTGTGTGATTATCCCCAGGCATGCTTCAGTCAATGTTTCTCCTTGCCCCTAGACATGTGTTGCTGAAAAAAAAAAGCATCTACACATGTGTTGCTACACACAAAAAAAGTTGCCACTAGATAGTACTTGTATTTACAAGTACTGACCTACAGCAGAGTTTATTAGGTTACTGAACCCTAATAGGGGCACATGGGTAGATTACAGCAGAGCTAAATAGGCAGCTCTACACTAAATGTCTTGTGTAGATGTGCCCAATTTGTACTACATATGTAGGTTCAAAAGTGCTACTTAAAAGTGTGTTTATGGGTTACCTGCAGCAGTTTCAAAACGGGTAAAATGCAGCAATTCTGGATGAACTAAATTACTACAGGTTTGTTAATTCTGAGGTTAGTGTTTGCAAATTTGCTCTTTACCTCCACATTCTCAGGGAGAGCAGGGCCTCACAGCAGGGTGGGGGAGAGGGGGAAGAGGCTGCAGGTGAAAGAAGTTGGGGAGGTAAAGGGCAAGGGGGCCACCTGAACCTCCAGAATTATTTTCCCTGCTGTAGGAATAGAAGGGGACCAAATTCAAGGAAAACTTCCAATATTTAAGTTCTATAATTTTATATATTTTCCATATATAGAATCTAATTATTGGAAGATTGCCTTATATTCAGTGTCACCTTATATTCAAGTAAATATGGTTTCACATTTTAGAAAAAGAAATTTTTAGGATCCATGAATTCTGATGGGTTCATTTTCATGGGGGTTGATTATTGGAGCGGTGGAGATGCATTGCCAAGTTTTGCATCAATTGTTAAAGCAAAGCAATGTTCCGTTTGATGGCTCTTATACAGTGCGGAGTTTGTTTCTCATGATGACTTGAGAAAACTTAGATAATTGTTTGAATGCCAGGAGCAGAGGCACTGGGAATATTTCTCTTGAGGTCTGTTCTTTATAGTATAAACTGTAATTGTTTGATGATTCCTCTAATCAGTCCAAGGGTCTGATGATAGGCATGTAGTCATGGTTGAGGCTGGAGAATCTTTTTGTTTTGTAGCATGTTACTGAGAAGTTATGTGGATGCCTCTTTCAAAGACATGGTCTATCTCTCTGCTGGACTCATTCTTACTGTATTAAAGCAGATTTCAGGTCGGCAAGATAGGTGTCACATCTCCCCTAAGAGCAGATGCAGTGGTATCTGAAGGCCTGACTGTAATCACATCTTTTTTGGTGTGTTTGGGATTATGGTAATGTTTAAGTAATATGTGAACATCAAAGTTCTTAGTTCTATATCTGTTACATTTGTGCTGTTTTGTTTCAGCTAAATGAGTTTATCTCCACAGTTTCATTGTGGCTGGGGTCACAATACTCATCAAATATCTCGATTAGCAGTTCTAGTATTTTGTGTGTTATTTCTGGCAGCTCTGTCCCTTTGTTTTTCAACTTGTCTTCCCAGGGAGTCAGTTAAAAATAATCCCTTGATTTTCTTATCTTTAGTCCTCCAGTGAACTTTCTATTGAGAATAAATTTATGCTTCTTCTGCTTCCATTGTTATTTGACATATTTCATCTGAAAATCAAATGATAGAGTCCTATGCTCCCTGTCTTCTCTCTTTCTTAGAACTGACTGGTTTTCATCTTAATGACACTCTTTTACTTGTGGATCTCAATAAACTAACCAATTTTCATGTATCATGTAATGAATAATATCAGAAAACTACTTCATGAGCAGAATTAAATTTCATTTGTGCACCTAAACTTTCCAAGAATGCACATGGCCATTTTTGGTCTTGCATCTGCCCTGTGACATATAACCATGACCATGTAGACTGAGTTACTCAATTAGCTATGAATTAGCCAGGCTTCTATATGCATACCTGATTGTAAGTCCAGAAAAAAAGTGGGGGGAAGAACCTCCAAAGTTTTAACCTGAGAGATTTATATCCTCTCCGGATGATTAGGCATTTCACTAAACCACATACCTGCAGCTATTTTTCATTTTCCTAGTGCCCATATCTCCTCTTGACTTCCCAAGCAGTCAGCTTACGAAGGAGCACTGGTATACTAGGACTTGCATATAATCTGTGGAAAGAAGTCTATACACGTATCCAGAACTGAGGACTTTGTTCCCTGACAGAGAACAAAATCCTACCAGGATTTTTCTATCCTTTCTAGCCCAGTACCCTAACTGCTCAGCTATTGTAGTAAAAGACAGAGTATAGCTTTCTTCTGCCATTTAACTCCCATTAGTCATGGGGTTTTGTCTTTGTTCTCATTACTAGTACATACATATCCATAATACGTACCTATTATGCTATGCATATGTCCAGCCAGTATGTAACCTATTGAGCATGCTCTGTCTACATTAATACATCCACACTGCAAGGGAAGTAGACTTATGACCTGATTGTAGGGCCAAAAAAGCCATTTAGGCAGTTGCCATTTGGATAAACAAAGGAAAATAGAATTCCATCCTATATTACTAAAATTAACCTGGCACTTTATTAAGAGAACAGTTTAAAGAGCTGCTGTAACTGCAGTTACTTTTTTAGCTATATGTACATAAATTAGCTTCCAGACCCTCCTCTAAACTGTTCCTTTCTGCAACTGGTCCTCCTTCCTCCAAAATCCCAGTGGGCCTGTACCCCTTTTGTATGAGCAGAAATGTGAAGAAAAAATTATCCAACGTATTTGGGTATGGATTGTGACACATAACTGATAGCTATAGAGAAGAAAATTCAAATCTTTTATGGTACAATGACTCCTGGAACTAATTTGGAATCTTTATGAAGCAAGCATATAATTCATATGAGATAAACTGATTGCTTATTTTTTGAATGTTTTTTTTTTTTTCTGACAAAGGAAGCCATTTTTAAAACTGCATGATTTAACTAATTATGTAGAGCAATGGACTGGCATTATTTTTCTTTATACGTGTATCTCTAAGTCAACTTCTTTGTCTAAGTCAATTTTTTTTTGCAACTATTTAGTTGGTCTATAAAAGATATCACTTCTACCTTAGAGTTTATCTCCCTATGTCTAAGTCAGTGACTTTCAATTCAAGACATCTTTTCATAACTTGAATTTGGCAGCTGCCCCACTCGAGAACCGCTGTTGTGCTACAGCTTACCTCAGTGGTTCTTAACAGAGGTGCTACCATTGCCACTGCTTCTTAAACGTTCCCTGTGGCCCTCTCACACAACCAAACCAGGAAGGGCTGCAGCAAAAGTGCATGTTCCTGCTTCCATTAGGGTTATATGATAATAAGCCTAAAGCAGGCAGGAAAGCCTACTTTTGCTGCAGCCCTTCCTAGTATGCCTCCCCATGCTGGTGTCAGAAACAGAGGTGAGATGCCTGTTTTGGGAGAGACAGTGCAGGGTTGGACCAGGAAGGACCGCCACAAGAGCTGGCACTCCTGTCCACTTGAGTCTTCTCAGATAACTCTAACGGAGGCAGGAGCATATGCTCATGCTGCAGCCTTTCCCAGTTTGACTGAGCATGAGGCCCACAGGGAACTCTTACAGCAGCCCAAGCTATGGCATGCAGGGTCACCCTGATTGAGAACAAAGAATCTAAAATGTCTTGTAGCAAGTAGCCAAAGCAAGAAGGTAATTGTTATTCTCCCTAGGATTCTGGAAAACAATTTTGGAACTCAGTGTTTTTGAGTTCCGAGCCAATTTGTGGATGTTGGTTACTTTCTTCAGCTGACATAGTATCATAGTATCATAGTATCTAGGGTCAGAAGGGGCCTAGAGCAGGCCATCAAGTCTGACTCCCCGCCAATGGCAGGAACGATTGCCAGTGTCACAGGAACCCAGCCAAGTATCTATCCAATCTACTCTTAAAGATACCCAAGGTAGGAGCAAGAACCACTTGCCTAGGAAGCTGGTTCCACATCCTAGCCACCTTAACTGTGAAGTAGTGTTTTCTAATGTCCAACTTAACCCTGCTCTCCAGTAACTTCTGACCATTGGTCCTAGTTACCCCTGGTGGTGGCCAGGAAGAAAGAGCCTGCCCTATTTCCTGCTGATTGCCCCTCAGCAGTTTATAGGCAGCCACCAGGTCCCCCCTCGGCCTCCGTTTACTGAGGCTGAACAGGTTCAGGTCCCTCAGAGACACTCCTCATAAGGCCTATTCTGCTGCCCGCATATCAATCTAGTAGCCTTCCTCTGGACCCTCTCGAGGCTGTCCACATCCCTCTTGAAGTGCAGCGCCCAGAACTGGACACAGTACTCCATCTGCGGCCTGACCAATGCCGCATAAA
>JAGPOW010003642.1:38941684-38987251 GCA_030014935.1 Caiman crocodilus
CAGTCCTCCGGCACTTGTCCAGAGCTCCAAGAGAGCTCGTATAACCGAGCCAAGGGCTCAGCAATCACCCCCGCCAGCTCCCTCAACACTCTTGGGTGTGGGTCATCCGGGCCCGCCGACTTAGATCCGGGCATCTAGCCCTTCCAGAAGCCCCTCCACCAGGTCAACCCTCACCCACGGCCTAGCAGTGTTTCCCAAGGGGGAATATAAGCTTCTAACGGGAGGGAAGTCCCAGTCCCCCCTCAGGAAGACTGAGGCAAAGAACCCATAAGTTCTTTGGCAATGCTACCTTTAGTAATGAGAGTCCTTAAATAACTGCTAAGGTGGATCTACAATAAAGAAAAGTTCCCTGTTTATATTCAGCATTTTTTCACAAATATTTATATATAATTCTTACTGGTTTTCTTTCTCTTTAAGTAGTTTGATACCCTTTTCATGAGTATATTATTGCCTATCATAAGCTTTTAATATTAGGTGGATTGGGAGAAAGATTTATCTTGATCTTTCAAGCCTCATCTATTTTTATTTTTCCATTTGTTGTTGCCTGTTTATTAGAAGGCTTTATTTATCTATACTATGGGACCTATTCCCAATAAACTGATGGATATGGTAAATGTTACTATTGGGAATCAACAGAAAATTGTTAGCACTAAAACGATGAGCACTTTTTTCTACATTTTTAAGGTTTGTATACAATATCTTTAATGTATTTTAATTGGTAGTAAAAGAGTTGTGCCAGAATGACTATAAAAGAGATAAGAAATTTTCTCTGCTAGGGGAGAAGCTTATGCATCGTTAGTTAAAAATTGAGAGCCAGAGTAAAAAGTAAGAATGAAATCATTCTTCCATCGAAGTTAATGACAGAAGTCTCAGAATTTTACCCTAAATACATGGCAATATGATATTAAGGTTTCATACAGACATTGTAATTTCTTTTGGTAGATGAGGTAAGGTAATAATAATAATTTGAAGTAAGGAAATGGAGAAAACAGATAAGTTTACTCATATTCCTTAGATTCACAACATTGCTTGGACTATCTAAAAGACTATTGAAATTATATTCAAGGTAAACATTGCCATTATTATAGGGCCTCAGGGAATTGAGAGTTCTTGAGAACAATAGATTCCATACATGTTCATAGCCATATGCTAGAAACAACAAAAATATCTTTCTATTCAAAGTTTCACCATTTGTTTGGTAACCTTTCTGTTTCATAGTGTATATCTGATCATTAAGAGTGATTTGGCAGCACAACATATAAAAAGAGAATGAAAGTCCCAATTTATTTCAAAGCAGTGCTATGTGCAAAAGGCAAGTCTCAGTTTAGTTAACCTCTATGAATTTCTTCTCTAAAGACTGTTATTTAACTCTAAGAGGGTACCACCCTGTTGCTTTAAAAGGAACACTGCAACTGAAATAAATTAACACTAACATATTAACAGCCTGGGGAAAAACAACAAAAAGAACATAGAATAAGGCAGCATGCTATACACACAAAAGAGGAGAATGAAAAATAAAAAAACCCAGATGTTTAGTTGCATATATAAAAACCTTAACAGAAGTTGAATTTACAGACTCAGAGAGAAAAAAAAAATCAGATGAATGTAATATTAGTAGAAGATAAGAATATAAATCACAGTTAAGATGCAGTAGTTAAGAATGCAAATCAGTATATGATATCTATACAGACATAGGGTAGGATAACCTTAAAATATTTAAGCATATCAAAAGATAGAATTCAAACCATAAATAGTGGGAGAAGCTAAGTGAGTCACCCTGGGGCATTATTAATGGAAAGTCATAGTGAGAATATATTAATAGTAGGAAAATGACTAAGCTACAAATGATGCATACTTAAATTTACAGTATACAATTTTCAAGTTTTTGTTCAAAGACAGAAAGTGTTTCAGGTAACTGAACTGAGAACCTTAATGTATGACAACTCTTTTCAAATCTGCAGTATATCAATCTATCAATCAGCAATCTAGTTTATTTTTCAAGAACTCTTTGGTGACATTTATTGTTGGTATGGGGAGACAGCACAAGGTCTTCTGCACTTCTTTGTTTCTACTTAGAGGTTCTCTAATACTGTTGGAAAGAATCTGTATAATGACCATGCATGGGCCAAAATAGGACAGGTTAGGCAGACCAGGACAGTAGTGCAAGTATTCACATATATATACACATCCAGTTGTTCTACCAAAATAACAAAAATATTGTGAAGGAGTTGCAGCCATTATTCCAGTGTACAGGTATGCTACTCTAGGGCCCCTTGTATACATGCAGGTAAAGGTGCACTGGGATCAAGTATGCTATTCACACAATCATGCCTCCTGCCATACCACATATGGGTTGCGGGGTGAGGAGCAGCATGTATTGTATTGCAGCATGTTACTGAGGGTGAGGAGAATTCCTAGGGTAGGGGCAGGCAAAATACAGCCCATGGGCTGGATCCAGCCCACTAAGTCATTCTATCCAGCCCATGGGGCCCCTAAGAAATTTAGAAAATTAGTATTTGTCTGCCCTTGGTTCCTGTCAAAAATGATTGGAACCAAAAATGGTTCCAGGAACAAAAATGACAGGAACCAAGGGCAGTAGGACCTAGCGGGGCTCCTGGCAGGCTCCCACAACAGCAGGACCCCACCAGCCAGAAGCCTCAGCCAGGGCGTATGGCCTGGGAACACATGGCTGCCCCACGCTAGAACCTCAGGTAAGGAGGAAGGTGGGGGAAGGGGGAAGGAAGGGCAGGGAAGTACCCCGGGCAGGGAAGGACCCCAGGGAAAAGTGGCCTGGGGAAAAGTTGAGTACAGGGGGGGAAAAGCAGCCCCTCTCCCACCCTGTGGCCAGTTCCCTGCTCTGCAGCCACTCACAGCTCACATGGGTCTTCCTGTGTCTGCTCCAGACAGCCCCATGCAGGCTGTGAGCACCTGCAGCAGGAAGTGCCGGCCACAGCTTGGGCAAGGAGTCGCTTCTCCTGCCTCGTGCTCAGCTTCTCTCCAAGCTCCTTCCTGGCACAGAGGAAAGCGCCCCCTTTCCTATCCCATGGCTGGTGATCTCTGCTGCAGCTGCTTGCAACCCACATGGGGCTGTCCAGAGAAGGCACAGGCAGCCCAATGAGGGCTGCAAGCAGCTGCAGTGTGGGGTGCTGGCCATGGGGTAGGAGAAAGGCTTCTTGCCCCCCCATGCTCAGCTTTTTCCCGGGCTCCTCCCCAGCCTAGGGAAAAGCAGCCCCTCCCCTGCCCCATGCCTATTACCCTGCACTGCAGGTGCTTGCAGGCCACGGACTGCCTGTACCTGCTCCAGACAGCCCCGTGTGGGCTGTGAGCAGCTGTGGCACGGTGCACCAGCCATGGGGAGGGGCCACTTCCCCCCCCCGACGCTCAGCACCACCTTATAACCCATCCCCACTGCCAGCCTGGCTCCCACGCCAGCTCTGGGCTCACCCATCAGGGCTGCATGTGGCAACAGCATCTGCAGCTCTCCCGCTTGCTGTACCAGGCAGTGTTTGCCACTACTGTCTCTGGGCTTCCCAGCACATGAGCTTCAGGCAGCCAGCAGCAGCCAACATTGTCCAGCAAGGCAAGCAGGGGGGCCACAGCTACTGCTGCTGATGGGGAAGCATGGAGCTGGCACAGAGCCCAGGCTGGCACCAGGGCCAAGTTACAAGCTGGTGCTGAGCACAGGGAAAAGTGGCCCCTTGCTCACCCCATGCCCAGCACCCCATGCTGTAGCCGCTTGTAGCCCAGCCCTGCGTGGGCTGTGAGTGCCTGCAGCAGGAAGCGCTGGCCATGGGGTAGGTGAGGGGCCACTTTTCCCTATGCTCAGCACTAGCTTCTTCCCTGCCAGTGAGCAGGGCACTGGGGCTCTGTGCTGCCCCCTGCCTGTACCATGGGGCTGGGGGGCACTGGGAGTGATCAGATGTGGGAGCCAGTAGGAGCACAGGGCCCACACTGGTGTCTTGGGGCCAGTGCCAGCAGGGCCCAGAGCAGGGTGGCAAGAGTGCAGGGTCCTGGCCAGCAGGGGCTCTATGGAGCCAGGACAGCTCCCAGTTCTCCCTGCTGATGCAGCCCAGCCCAGCTCTACAGACCCCTGCCAGCCTGTGCTCGGCTTTGGGTCCCATCAGTGATGGCCCTGGGACATTGGTCCCAAGATGGTGACCAGGGGGCAGGGCACCTGTCAAGGGGCAGGGCTACCCATGCAGCCCTCAACAGCCTTCCAAAACTGAATAAGCAGCCCTCAGCCCAAAATAATTGCCCACCTCTGTCCTAGGGCCATTGCAGAGGCAATCCATCCACCCCAGGATGGTGGGAAACCCCCAGGGCTGGAGGAGGTTTCCATCACTCACGGAGCAAAGGGATCACCCCTGAAGCTATCTTCTGGCCCTGGCAGTGTCATCCCTGGGGGCAGGGAGATCACTGCAGTGGGGATCCTCTATCCCTGGGCATCATGGAAGCCCCAATCCTCAGGTTCGGGGGGTTTCAAGCACCCAGATCTTGTGGCTATAGTGGTTGCCATGATTTCTAGGACTCAGGGGGTTTATGATGGGGATGGCACACCCCTGCACCTGGGAGCCCTGTCAGCTGATGGAGCTCCCAGCCATAGGGAGACCCTGCTAAACATGCAATTTAAAGTTTGATAGCAGCCACCTGTAAAGTTAGTAAGTACACATTTTTGAGATCTAACTTCATAGCTGGTTAGAATTTTTATTGTGTGATAGCTAGTTTGTATGTGTAGCTGGTAACTGTGCAATTAACCACATAGTTGTGCAATAACTGTAATGTGTAGAGGGGGCCCAGGTCAAATTTTGCAGTTTTATACCTTGATCCTGTGTTAAAACTATGAGGATTTCAAAGAAAATTCCTTAAATTGATACAAAATTTGGAATTGTGAGAAAAAACATCACTATAGGCAGGCTATTATATGCAATAAAGGAATGAAAATAGCAATAAGAAATATTAGTGATGTGAAAATAGCTTAATCAGTCAGATGATTTGTCACTTATAATTAAAAAATAAACCTTTTTCGTGTTCTGATTAATTCTATAAGTGACTAATCATGATGTTCGTAATACTAATGGGCTATATTCAGTCCTGGCATAAATGGACACCCCCCAGAAAGCTTAATTTGAACTGTACTTCCTCTCATTAGAATACATTTGGCCTAGTATATGCTTTCACCTCACTAAAATGTTACGTAGCCCCACATTTATATATTTAATGTTGATATGTAAAGAAAACATTGTCACTGTTTTAATTCTGTAGGGACCAGAGTTAACTCAATTGACTAGTCTTTGTGTGAATTTATGAATCAATATTCTCGAAGTAAAATAAATCTGATTTTTTGTTCTGAAGAAATGCTAAGCTCCAGTATTCTGAATTGCAGAACAGCTAATCACTTGCAATCCAGATCTAGTCCTTGGAACTTATGGGTGCTCAGCTTCTAAAAATCACATTGTCTAGCACCAAGGTTTATTGTGGAACTAACAACCTATCCCCTTAATGAGGCATTTATGAGGACATTTCTTTTTGACTAGACATGAGCAGACTAAATCTCTCAGTTCTGTTGCAGTTATTCAGACTCCTATACCCACAATTCAAAACCAGTTCAGTCAATAGGAGTCCCTATAACATATTTATCAATATGAAAGCCTTTAAATATAAAAAGTTGGGGTGCTGGGTGGAAGAAAAGAAGATAAAATGTTACTTTGTTAAAGAACAGTTTACCTATGCTATATCATTAAACAGAATACAGTTCCCTTGGTGACACACTAGAGCTATTTCTATCTCTATGCCTGATTTTAAAGTACCATATATATATCTTTTCTCCAAAGCTTTTTTAGTCTCCTGAGGAGGCATGTCAACTAAAATTGAACAAACTTATCTTGGTTTCTTGCTGTGTTCTGTGTGGATTCCTCCACTGTATTTGCCATATTGAATTTCTATGCAGTCAGTGTACTTCTTATAATGTGACTCATTTTGCACTTACCAGTATGTAATGTGACATTTTCCCCAGTCATGTGTTATGTAACTAATGAATAGATGATCTGAAAATGCATATTCTAGGTAATTCAATCAATGATCTATTGCAGAAGAAATACCAGGGAAAATATAATGTGACCTTAAATCCTTGGTAGAAATACATATAAGAAAGAAACCTCTAGAAAGCACTCTTCTGGGCACAATCCAGGCTTCTTCTTGCATCATCAGGTGTGTCTTACTTGGAAGAGTGTAGTATGTAAGAAAATACAATGCTATTTCCAATTTTTAGTGGCAGCTATAGCTAACTTTATTACTAAACATTTGCATTTTTACATGGATACATTTTGAGATTTTATTAAGGTATATTATAGTATCTGTCTCCAATGGGGTTTTGTATGGTACTAATTAATCTAGTATATAAACCAGTCAACTAAATAAGTTAGGCCAGAATGCCAACCAGCTTAAGTTATAACAAATATGAAATTTACTCCAGCCATAGTTCTTCCACCCCACTGTCCCTGTTATCAGTTGGATGAACTTCTACTAGTTCTTCCTTTGGTGACTCCTGAAATCATAGTCTTTCTAGACTAAAAAAAGAACAGATGCCTTGGATTCTCAGATGCGGGGGCGGAAACCAAGGAAGGGGCTGTGTGTTCGAGAGTATGGGGCACTGGCAGGGCCAGGAGGCTGTGGGTTTAGAGTGAGGGGCATCAGTAAGGCTAAGGGATTGGGGGCTGTGGGTAGAGAATAAGGGGCACCAGCATGGCCAGGGGATTGTGCATCATGAGTAAGGTGCGTCAGCAGGCTTTTGGGGCTGTGGCTTGGGAGCAACAGGCAATGGCATGGGCAGGGCACCAACATATGAGGACTGCTCAGCACCACAAATCAGTGTGGGGGACAGCTGTAGCTGGATACAACCTAGTGAGTGAAAGGGGTAAGGGAAGCTCTGATTTTCCATGGTAACCCCCCCAAAAAATCAAGAGGCAAAGTAGCTATTCAGAATTTATTTTATTGTAGTAATTGAGGCATCTGTAGGCTTCCAAATAGCTTTAAACATGTAAATTTAATCAATAAAGCATTGTGTTTAACTGATACTTATATACATAGTGGTATTTTATTTTAATTGCATAAAAATGTGGATTTATTTTTTTTTGTAAGTGGGGAATTTGTGATTTAAAAAACAACCCAAACAAACAACACAGAGAATTTTTGTTTTTCCATCAGAGAAAACCAGGATCCCTGGTGCTAAAACATCTTTGCACATCACCTGTTCAGGCAACAAATAGATGTTTCTCCAGTCCACTACAAGGAACTGTGGTCATAGTCATCTGGTCATGGAGAAGCCTCAGAACCTTGAGTTATTTTCTATGGCATCCAAATCTGGTCAGCACATTCCACAAGGCTTCATAATTAATGGAGTCCAAGGCCTAAGTGAGGTAAATGAAGGCCATATATGGGTCTAGATATTGTTCCTCAGACACAGGAAAAGGCAACCCTTTTACTCTGGAATATAGTGGTGACAGGGTGTCATGAGGCAGGGTCCTGAGGATGACCATGATCTCCCCAAGGCCCCCTTACCATGCCAAGTTGGCCCAATGGGTACCCTCAATTCTTGCCCGCCACATCTTTGATGACAAGATCTGTAATTAGGAGGCTGTCTTTCACACCCTCTTGGTCATGGTTAGCTGTACCCTCTGACCCCATACATTCCTGGACCCTTAGCGGGTCCCTCTCCAAGACAGATGGTACAACAGGTGTTTCAGGGCACCCTAGCCTTATAGGCTATGCGTGGCTCCAAACTCCTCTTTACCACACCCTAAGCCTCGTAGGTGGAGCCGACATTGTTCAATCTGGGCCTTGTTATAATTTGGCACCCTTGTCCTCTCTGGGCCCCATCTCTTTTGCTCTGCATCCTCTCTGGTGCTTGGGTTCTCTGTGGCCCTCTCCCATACTATGCCCTTCTGGCACTCAGGCTCTCTGCAGCCCTGTCCCACACCGCACCGTCTCTGGGGCTTCTTACTGCCCCCACTCTGGGGCTGGGCGAAGGGGGGGATCAGTGCACCACAAATGCTGCACCCTGCTGGTGCTGGGGTCCCCTATGAGGCCTCCTCCAAACCACCAGTTTTAAACAGTAAACAAAAGTACAGACCACTTGGCTATAACAAACTGAAGCCACCCAGCTATAACAACATTATTCAAACCATCCCACAGATGCTCCATCCTCTACCTGGCTCAGGACTGTATCTGCAATCAGGCCTCTCCTCTCAGCTTGCTCAGGAAAAGATCCAGATCCAGATCCAGATCCAGATCCAGATCCAGATCCAGATCCAGATCCAGATCCTTCCCCTTCCCCTTCCCCAACAGGGAACTGTTTCCCTGACCTCAGCCCCTAGGGTTTATAAGGAAGCAAGGCCCTGCCCCCTTCAGTCAGCTGACCACTGGCAGGTATGAGTTACTTGCTAACTCCATTTGCCTTGGTACAACAGCTGGGCTCCTTCCTCACTGCTAGGGCTCTTTCTTTAGCAGTTCCACTCTAAGAAGCAGGGCACCTTAGTGCCCTGTAATACAGGAGAAGTTCTCTTTCAACAAACTCAAGGTAAATGTGTGCTTGGAATCTCAGATAAAACAAAGAAAAATGAATCTGCATTTTAAGATATGCACATTCAAAATATTTAAAAGAATCTGTGGAGAAACTTTAGGGTATGGAGAACTCATCTAGCCATAACTGAAGTGAATAGATTTGAATGGGTCAGTAATTTTTAAAACGTATGTCAGAACATGGTCATGGTTTGAGGTGAATTGTTCTTTAACACGATCATCAGCACGGAGTATTGTATCAGGGCATACACAGTGATTACAGTAGCAAACTGGTTGTTGCTGAGCTTAAGATGGAAGGTCATAAGGTAGTCGTTATTGCCTATGAGTCAATGAATGTTCACAACTGTTAATTGATTAATGAGATGATGTTTCATGGCAAAACTGGTGCTGTGAACAAGTCCAGCATATGCCAGTTTCCCCTTCCAGAGGAAGGTTTCACCTTATTCTTCATTCCTTACCTCTACCCTCATTCCTCAGTTGAATCTTGTCTCACTCAGAGCTGCAATATCAGTGTGGTATGTCACTAGTTTCCCAGTGACAAGGGTAGTTCTTTCTGGTAATTAATTGTCTTGGTTGTCCATCAAGGTGCAAGGAAAAACAAACGACCTAGTTTTATACCAGCACTCCCCCCCCCCTTTTTTATCTCTAATTAATAAAGAAAACACAAGGTCAACTGTTTTACTCTTGAACATGGTAGTAAAATGGGGAAGCTATTTTTCAACAAGCTCAAGGTAACCATGTACTTGAAAACTCTTGCAAAAGAACCTAATGTACATTTCCAAATATTTGCATTCAAAAGGTATAAAAGAGTGTGGAGCAGAACTTTAGGTTGTGGAGGACTTATTTAGCCATTATTGAAATGAATAGATTTGAATTAGTCTGTAGTTAAAAAATTCAACAGTCTGTGTGCTCTTTGTGTTCAATATCATTGTGGAACTGAATATTAAAGGAACATTCTGGAACACAGCATAGGCGTCAATGCTAAATGCCACCTTGTTCCTATAAAATTCATAAGCAACACTAAGGCCTTCTCAACTAAGGCATCATTCAATTAATGGTTTAATTGTGTAATTACCTTGAGACCTACTTCATGTGCAAAGTACTTATCACACCATAAAAAGCTTCTACCAGTTACAAAGATGTACCTTGAAAATGTGTACTAACTTTATTGCTGGTTGCTATCAAGCTTTAATTTGCACAGATAGTAGGGTCTCCCCTACACCTGAGAGACACACCACAACTAAGGGGCCTTTCATTCCCAGCATCTTCAGCTGGGACCAAGCTGGGTCTTGACATCACAGCAGGTGACTGTGATTTTCCAGCCTTGGGTGCATGGAGCACCTTGGCTGGGAGACAGCAGTTACTAACTTCTTCCAGCTGCAGGGGCTCCCAACACCCCTGGGACTGCAAGACTGCAGCTGCCACTGTCTCCCAGCCTTGCAGGTATGTGCAAGTTTACAGCTACTATGATCTCCCAGCCCTGTGGGTTTCACACACCTCTGAAGCTTGAAGACCGTAGCAGTCACACTCCCCTAGTCCTGGGGGTTTCACATATCCCCAGGGCTTGGAGGTCACAGCAGTTGTGTCTCCCAGATATGGGGACATGCGGGGTGCCCACACAGCTGGGGATATGTCAGCTGAGAGGGCTCCAAGCTGTGGAACTTGCTTCTTGCCAGTGTAGAAGGGACCCAGGATTGGGCTCCCCCTGCACCAGCAATAAATTGCGAGTGATCCCACAATCGTGCCTCCTGCTCATTAGATCCCATTGTGCCTTCAGCTGCACATGTAGAGCGGACTTATGGGAAACCATTAATCCTTTCCTCTCTCTTCTTTATTGAAGTAATGCTGAAATGGCTGAGGAGACAACAGTAGCTAAAAGAAACCAAAGCATGGTTCCAAATAAAAAATGCAAAATTATAGTGAATACTGTGCTCATCTTATGGTCTAGTCACGGTTAAATTAATAAAAAAATGTTTTGAATCACAGTCTGAGGAAACTGTGAAAATTACAGCTGGGTAAATATTGTTCAAACTGTCAGTGAATAATTCTTCACACTTTTTTCAATTCATTTCTACCAAGTTTATACCTCTTTTGTGTTAATTTTAAATTAATATTCTGGCTTGCTGGCAGAAGTGTCCAGAGAAGCGTTTACTTTTTAAGTGAATATTGTAAAACATCACAGAAAGCAAATTCTGCACTAGCCAATATGAGAATTTGCATGAGAAACTGAATTTTTCCAGCCAGGAAACAAATTATTGAATACTGCTATTGGCAAGTTTAGAATCATTCTCTATTCTGTGTTTAACTCTGAATATTGAGTACATCTCAGAAAAGTGTAAGCTGCTCAAACAAATTTCTGGAAGAAAAATGAGATTAAATTAATTGAACATATTATTTATTGCCAATTATTCACTCAGCTTTAGAAAGTTGCTATGTGAGCCTTAATCATTACTCGTGCAGAATAATTGGTATCAGTAAATTTCTCTCTCATCCTCCAGTAATGGTAGATGGTATTGTCCTGCAGACCCTTCCTCTCCTGTATGGAAAACAAATAGAACTGGTTGAAAATTTCTCAGTCGAAAAAAGTTTTCCTTTATATCAACTTCATCAAAATTCTTGACCAGAAACTATTGAAATGCTTCATATTAATAAGATTTGAGTATTTCATTTAGATTTTTATTGTTGGTGTGATAATGTTAAAATTGACAGCTGTTGTCTAGCAAATGTGAAATATAATACCTGGTTTCCACATACTCTTTTGATCACTAGTGCAGAACATTAATGATACAAACCAAACATGTTCTAAGTCAATTAAAAAAAAATCCTAGCTGTGCTAGTTTGAGAGAATTTTACAGCTAATTTAACAATTTCCTACTCATTGAAAAATAATATCTCTATTCCTTTTGCAGTTATTTGGAAGAAAACTGTACAACTTTTAGCAGCTATCTCAGTTATGGTTTTTAGGGTTTCACAGCTGTTTTGCTCTGACTAAACTTTATTCATTTTGCAGTTACTAGGAGAAAAACTGTCTACGGCTTTTAGCGGCTATCTATAGTTAGGGTTTTTAGGCTTTTGTAGCTGTTCTGCTTTGCCTGAACTTTAGTGCTAGCTTAGCATTTAAATTTTCAGGTTTCTACTAAAATCTCTAATATTCCTCTCAGCTTAGAGCAGCACTCTTATCATGCAGCCATGATTTCTCTAAAGCTAGTAATTCATCTTACATGTTGACTCCATCCCCATATTACTTTCTTCCACCAAGAAAATATTAGTACCACTGTAAAAACCATGGGGAAGACCCCAGTTACAATTCTGTGTGCAGTTCTTGGCACCACTGTTAACAAACAATTAACTTAAACTAGAAGAAGGGCTGCATGCTGGAATGGGAATGGACACTTTTTCTTACAAAATAAAATTATATGATCCTGTCTTGTTTAGCTTAACAAGATGGTGATTCAAAGGAAACATGATTATTTTTACAAAATAACATTTCTGGGCGAATGCTGTGGAGGGAAAAGAGCTTTTTTTTTTGGCTACAAAACATTGGTACAAGATCAAATGACTACAAACTGGATATGAATGAATTAGGATAGGATTGGAAGATTTCTGATCTGGTAATCCAGTTCTTCAGGAATGCTTTTAGTTGCCTATAGGCAACTTCATGAATTCTGCTGGCTTTGAACAGGGCAGAGTATTCGCCTTCCTCTGAAGCACTGAAATACTGGCCATAGCCAGGTCTGGCAGAGTTGAGGGATTTGACTACAATGAACTGATGTTACTGGAGTTCAGAAGTTTTCTTGGTCTTCCACTCAGGGTCTTACCAATCACCAAATATGAGGTCAGGAAGGTTTTTTTTTTCTCCTCTCTATTGGATTCTCAAGAACTATGGGGGTTTAGCCTTCCTCTGTCACCTGGGGCTTGGTCTTCTTCCTAGGATCCTCTGGGTATGTATTACTTCTCAGACATCACAGTTGCAGTGGTAGTGCAGGATATTAGTCAGCAACCTTTTACTGGAAGCAGGTTGAAATATTGCAGCTCAGTTCCAAGGCAAGCCAGGGGTAGCAATTAGATATTCTGCCATGGAATGACAGAAAGTTGTATAAATTTCATGATAATAGCATATTTTTCTGCACTTGGCAGACTGAATACAATAACTTTGTGGGCTGGATCCTGCTGATCTCTGATGTAGTGTTTTCTCAGTGTTTCTAGTTTTGTGCTTTATAGTTGTGTTATGGTTCAAAGTGGTGATCTGGGGAATTTCGGGGTAAATGCTTACCTGCAAGTTCAGGAGACTGGACCTGCATATGGTACAGTAATTCAAAACGGGGAGGAGGGCTGATGTTCTAGTAGCAAGTTTGAAATAGGTTTACTTGTGGCACTCCAATGCCATGGCAATAAACATCACAAATGTAGGTAGGCAGACTCATGATGAAACACAAATATGTAACAAAGATCCAAAATGAGGAAGGAAAATTATTTGGGTCCAAAACTTAAAATGCTCTGAGATTCACTCCTTTGCAGTATATAGATACTTCTTTAATCTCTGCTTCATGATTTTTTAGTTCTAATGTAAATAATTTTCAGCTAATAAAAATGAAGCGTGCTATATTTAAGTAAGTTGGGCTTAACATTAAAATTGTTACTTGAAATGATGGACATGAAAGGGGTACTGAACAGAAACAATTGAGATAGAAAAACTCCTCCCTCCACTGTCACTGACAGAAAGAAAAGTGATCTCGTAGCAAGAGCTGTGTCTCTGGAGTCTGGTTACAGTTCCCTGATGTCACTATACAGATGCCCAAGTATATGGTGCCAACTGTTACTCCTTGAGGACCATGACTGTATTCTTGGCTGAACAGCACAGGATTGTGTATAGTTAATAAAGCACTATACTTATACATAAATAATTGTGTGTGGTGAGCACATTAACTACAGAGTTCAATGTGTGAGAATAATGTTCAGTTGGAAAAAGTCTACAACTTAATCACTGGCCTGAGTTTTCTCTCAGAGTGAATAACCAGTGAAAATAATTGAACTGCCATCTAGGAGAGACATTTACCAAAATCAGTGTATTTCATGGCAAACTATGTTTGTCTGTTTATATACATTCCATTCAAGAGTATTTAAAGCACAATATCACGAAAAGTATAAAAGAAGCATTTTTCTAGCCAGAGATAAATATAGAAAGGGAGATCAGAATATGGCTGAGGACTGCTGATTCTAACCAGAAAATGTAAAAATTTTTGGTTTGGATATGGTATACCAATTCTGTACTGGCAGAAAGATGACTTAACTTGAGATGGGAAAGGCATGTTAAGTTTCTATAGAAAAAATATCATCTGTTCCTTATATAGTAGATAGCAGAAGCTTCAATACAGTGGGCCCAAAGCCATCACATGGAACAATCCAGATGGAATTATCTTTCATTCAGTTTAAGCCTATGTGCCAACCCGGCAGCCCCGGAAACTGGCACAAGAATCAAAGGGGAGTCTCTACCTTTATATAAAAATTCAAAGGTGTTTGGGTCACAAGCTAATGGACCAAAGGGAGGGAACAGCTATACTGTGGAGGTAGAGGGGTTTGCCTTCTTCTGTAGTGAGGAGCATAGTTCAGTTCTTCAGAAATCTTGAGCACATTTCAACAAACTATTTCTCATCTAAGGGTGCTTGAACACATGATGGTCATCACATTTTACACATGATGAAAATGTAATTTCTGTAGCTTGATGACATCACACATTACACATGCACCAGCTTGGGGGGTGTTAAATGAGTTTGTATCTATGGGAGAGGTGGGCAGGCTCTGCAGAAAAAAAGGATTGGGCCCCTCACTTGCATCTGCCTTCAGCAAGTGCCTACTGAAGGTAGCTACAGCAAGGAGCGCAATCCTTTTTTGTCTTTTGTTTTTGGCAGAGCCTGCCTGCCTCTCCCATGGCCAGGGGCGGTGGGGGAGCAGGGTGATCCTTCCCTCTGTGGTGGCAGTGCCCCTCTGGCCACCTGGGTAGCTAGCTGCTAGTGGGCCACATGCTGTCCCAGCTTGAAGGCAGCACCTGGCCTGATCCAGCTGATCTCTGAGCCCGCCTGCTGGAAGCCCACTGAGTGCTGCTCCCCAGGTGGAGTTGGGCAACAGTTGGATCAGACCAGGTGCTGCCTCCAAGCTGGGGCAGCTCCCAGCCCACTAGCAATCTGCTCAGGCAGCCCATGGTGTGCCACCACAGTGAAGAAAAGGATCAGGGGCTCCCACAGCTCAAGGGCCACTCAGCATGCTAGCAGCTTGCTCCCCAGCTGCAGGCAGGCTCTGACCAAAAAAAAAAAGAAGGATCAGGCCCTGTTCAATTAAAAACCCACCATTTCAATTTAGGGGGTATAGGAGGACTACACCCGTCACATGTACAAGTGCCCTAAAAACCTACAATCACCTTCCCTTAAGAAGGATATTATTGAGTTCTTCACCTGTCAGCTCTATGTAACCTTAAATCCTCTCTGTGAAGGGAATAATCTAGTATTCTCAGTCAATGATAAGGAAACTGGTGTTGAAAAAGACTGAGCTTACAGTTTACTGATTAATATCATTTCTTTGACTCAGGTTTCTATATGCAACGTTCTGAGAGGAAAGCTCAGAAAAAACATAAGTTTAAGTAAGTTGAAAAGTTACTTAAAAATCAAATGCAGAGACATAGGCAGATTTTCTGATGACAAATTAAAAAAATATCAGACTGTGAAGCCTCCCATACTAAATCTTTATTTCAGTGCTTACAGCCATATGTGTCTCATTTAAGTCATTTTGACTCTAAAATGAATCCAATTGTTCCTATGTACAAAATGGAGCTATTACCCTTTATTAACCTTTGTAAAGTGCTTTGAGGTTTATTGGTAAATGTAGCATATGCATTCCAGGTATCACCATTAGCTGTAGTGCAAGATTTCATGTATAAAAATAAAGAGGGTACTCCATTGCTTTTGAAGGACCTTCTGCCCTTCTTTCAAAATTAAGCACTTTGTCCCAGGTTTCTCTTGTAATGGAACTGGCACAATAAAAGTAATGCCTGTTTCTCCAGACCTGCCAGGCAGTATCTCTTAGCCCTATCCAAGATGTACTATTTCCCGAATATTTTACTCTCCATGTCCATTTGAATTTTGACCTCTGAAAATGTAGCTGAAAGTTGGCAGTAAGTGCTAACTTCAATGATATTCTGCCAATCTTATAACAAAGGACTTCCACAAAAGTCCTTAGTCTGTGTTGCAGATCATGGATCAGTGTGTTTGCAGAAAGGGAACTGCTCATTTACTTTCTTCTGTAAACAAATATCGTTTTTCCTAACTGTTACATGTTAGGCACCTGAGGTGTGCTGTGATGTCCCCTGCAGGCTCCCTCACCCCTCCTTGTCCTGCCTTATCACATGCCATGTCTTGATGAAATTTTTATGAAAGGGAGGCTGCCCTCAGAGCCTGGCCAGCCCATACCACTCTCTCTTCCCACAAGAATTGTAACTCAAACAAAGGCCACTTGCCTGATTAGAGCCATTCCCTCACTGCCCTGGGTAGCATTCCCCTGTTCCTTTGTCTACACAATGGCTTACTCTAATTCCCTGATGCCAAGGGCTCCATTCCTCAGGGCTGGCTCCTCTGATTAGTGCAGGCTCTGGGCCTTTACAGGTCAAGCCTAAGCCCTGACCCGGTCATGTGATTACCCATCAGCTGACCTGCCTACAGGTCTGTTTCTTTACCCTGCCCTGATGGTTACCTGTGCCCTAGCTACAAAGACCCTGCCTTTAAAGGGACCAGGCCACCTTTCAGTAACAGGGCTAGAGTTCCCTGTTATAGGGAGGAAAGAAGCACAGTTGGCAAGAATACTTGCATTAAATGCATTTTAAGTAGAGTGGTATATTAACCGTATATTTCTGCATTCAAAATGTGTAATTTGAACTAAGAGAGTGAAGGGAATTCATTGGTGTAATCTCCTGGGAAATGTTTTTGAAAATACTGGTACTAGCTATTAAGTCCTCCTCCGTTGACTGCAGCAGTAATTTGTCATCTATTTATCCTGGATATATGGGGAGTGTGTTTCCCTTCCACTTCCACATTCATATTTCACTTCCTATCTACATTCTTTATCTTGGGTAACAATAATGTTTGCTACTTCTCACTAAATGGTGAGTGTTGGCACTAAATTTATGACCCAGTTCTGATACCTTGTTTCAGGGGGACCCAAACCCTCATGACTTCTTCCATTTGATAATAGGCAAATTTTACTGATACACAGTGATAGCAGATAAAAACAATGCAGGCAAAGCAGACAAAATATCCTTTCCCCCCTTCCCTAATTCTACTTATGCACCAGTTCCAGGGCTCACAAAAGGAAGGCATGCCTGGCAAGTTTGCGAAGTTCACCCTGTGGTTCTTTCTTGAATATCAGATGTTATCAGCCTTAGAGATTGAGGGCAGAGGCCCACCTCCACCTCCCAATGGGGTGGGTGAGATAGGCTAGTGGTGTGCTCTCTGCCCATGGTGGCCCCTGGTACCCCTCCACCCCCCATGATCCCCTCCAAAGGGGTGGACATGATAGGCCAGTGGTGTGGCCATCTTGGATCTGAGGAAGAGGACTATCCTCCTCACTACCTAGGAAGGCAAAACCCGCCCCCTCCTCCCATAGTGGCCTCACAAACCCCCTCCTCAGGATCCCTTCTTTTGTATTTCTCCTGAAGTTTCTTCATTTCTGGGTACTGTTGACTGGCTTCTTTGCAGTCATCATGCTGTCTACATTCTGTTCTGTCAGCAAATCTTTTGTTCCAACAAACCTATAACATGCATACATTTTAATTTGTTTTTTTTCCATGTTTCTTAATTTTGGCAATCCCAGCCTCCTAATTTGGTCTTTCTATGAAAAACAGAAATCCCAGGGGTTTTGCAGCTGGTCACTGTGACCTAATGCCAGTGCTGCACAGTCCCTTATCTTTGTTATGGGTTTTCAGGGAACAGTGGTAAGTTTTCCTTTTTCCCAGCCTGTTTGTCTACTAGCTTCTGACAGAGAGGCCCTTGAAAGCTGAGAATGTGAAACTTTGTCACAAACAGACTTTTAGAAAACAATTAGCCCTTGCTGGTCCCCTGGTCCATTGTTCTAGTGCAATATGTACTCTGTCTACAAGCCAATTTCTAAGGCAAATCTCTGAATATCATTTTCTAGACATCAGTGAGCACCAGGAATATTCGTTGACAAAGGATGCAAAAAATCAGGCCCCTTCTATTCAACATTTGTTTATAAACTACTATGCAAATACACCTAGGTCTATGTTCTGTATTACACTCAGTAAGACTTGATATGAGTTGTGGCTATGATTATGTGAGCACTCCAACTGGTAAGAGGTATTTCCTTCTGTGTTTCTGGTCTATACCAGCATCTGTCTGCTCATCTTGATTCCACCCACAAGCTACAACAGGAATAAATAATATGCAAATTATAGTTATTTTGAATCAGGTTCATCACCCTGACTCCTGCATTTAAAAGATCAAAGAAAAGGCAAAGAACACCTGCATACCTTTTAAAAAAGATAAATTTCCTTCCCCCCACCCCTTCTTGTATAGTAGACAGGTGCTTATTGTTTTGCATTAAGAGGATGTGATGAACCATTCATCCTTTGATTACTTCTTAACATATCAAGTGTTCCTGACTTCAGTGGAAAATTATTGAAACAATAGTAGAAGGACCACCAATGACAAGGCATTCCACCTACCTAAATTACCTTAAACGTAGATGTAAGCTCAGAGTCACATACTTCCCAACGTTTAGTACAATTCCAATCTCTTGCTTTGACATGTAATTACTTATATTCAGTATCAAAACCTAGAATGAAAAGTGCTTAATTGATTTGCTTTAAGGTATTTTAGTCACATCCCAGCTAACTAAAATATAGTAGAAATACATTTTATTTTGGGGCAAAAATAACATGCAAAGAGAAAATGTTTTATTATAAAGGAATAAGAGGTCAGATAAAATTCTAAAGTTTACTGGCTCACTTGTTCACTTAAGTTCATGTGAACTGTTGATTGTATATCCATATCTTGGAATGTCCTAGGTATCTTAGGACCCCTGCTATCCTTCTAAATATGACTTACCACAACCTGAGTTATTTTCCTAGATACCTTTGTTCAGCATGTATCATGCTCTGAGCCTTTTATAATAAAAAAAGGTTCATTAGCTATCCTTTTAAAAATGTAAAAGAGAAGCTGATATACCTTCCCAATGTTAAGCTAAACAAAACATTCAAAAGAAATTAACAAGATGGAGCAATATTATCTAAGAAGATGATGGATTGAGAAACACTAGGTAACTAAGTTACAGTAAATTACATGCAACTGTCTCCCACAGCTAAAAATAAGAGATGAAAGAACTTTTGCTTTTACTACTCGTGTGTTAGCCTGAAAAAGAGCTAGTCTCAAGCTGAGCAGGGAAAATAGACTCCTCCATCTCCTTGTTTTCAGGTATGCATGAAAAGAATGGTTTTAATAATTGATATAAAATGGTTTGAAATATGTAGAAAAGGAAAAAAGTCTAAAGGTTTTGAAAACACCATGAAAATAGACAGATGAGTTATAGAGACATTATGCCACTTTACAAGTAAAATTTGCTGTATGTATGACAGCCAGCTATTGCTAGCACAAGTTGACTTTGCAAAGCTTCATTTTTTTAAAGAACCTACCTTAATTATCTACAATATATAGTCATATTAATATAGACTGCTGAAAACAGCATAACATACTCAAAGAAGCAAAGATTCATCAAAGGAAGTTAAGCATAAGTGTATTTTAGTGAAAATATTCAAGGATATAAAGTTTATATGTGTCTAAGTAACATACCGAAGAACAGAACAGAAGAACTACAAGAAGTGTCATCTTATTTAAATATAACACACGTTAGCAAAATGGTTTCATGTGTGGGTATAGTAAAAGGAATGCTCTTTTTTCTACATTATAGCTTTACATATATTTTAATTTGTTGGGTCCCCGAAATATTTGTTCTTGATCCATATATTAAATAAAAAGTGAAAATGAATGTACAATATTTCAGTGAATTATCATTGATATGATGTCTTAAAAATAACTTTACTTTTAATTTAAAATACAAATGCCTTTTTTTATGCTGCACAGTCTTTAAAATTCTAGAACTGAATTTTGGCAGCCATGTAACCATCTTAAGGCTTAAGGTAGCTGTGTAGTTCCTTTGAGTTCCCATAACTTTGCTCACAAAACTTTAATTAAACTTCCATTCCAAAAATGCACAGTATTTTTTTTTTCTTGTCATTTGTTAAGGTTAAAGAAAGACTTGACCCTAAATAAGGCAAAACCCTGAAACCTTCTACAAAACTCAATATTTCAAATACCACAGTCAAAAGCCAAAAACAGCAGAGTTGGCACTTTCTTTTAAGAAGTGCATAATAACTGAAATATTACAAAAGTTCAATAATTCTTGCACTTTGTGCAATTATAATACTCTTTCTGAAGACAGGAAAATCACATACATTGTATTTTTTTTCCCTGTAAAGACATGGTGAAGTACACTTCCAGATCCAGTTACAATATGTAGTCTGAAATAAGCCATGGAAGAATCCCAAGAAGGCAATCATTATAGCTCTAAATCACGGGTTGGCAACATATGGCCCATGAGCCAGATGTGGCCCATGGAGCCAGTGCTTCCAGTCCATGGAACCAGAGGGCTCATGCCCATGCCTGGATAGGGCAGTGAGGAACTATAACAGAGCTTGGCAGCTTCCAGCTGTGCCCATACATTGCCCACACTACAGCTGGGAGGCAAGAGTATGGAGGTGGGCCAGGAGCTATGAGAAGTAAGGGCAGCATGGATAAAGCTTCTAGCTGCTTGGCCTCATTGCAGCTCCCACCAGCAGCAATCTATACCTATATCACTTCTGGGTAGTGGGGGACAGGCAGAAAATGGCAGGAGTGAGGGCACAGGTCGCAACTGCTTGGCCCTGGTGCAGGTGCTAGAAAAGCCTCCCATCACTGATATGCTGCCAAATCTACCCAAGTTGTAAAGATATCCAGCAGCTGATCTAAATTGATGCCATATGAATATTCTCTAAAGAACCTACATTGGATCAAAATAGACAAGATATCTATTAAATTATAGTGATCTATATATTACAACTCTGTTCATTTCAAATTTAAGCAAATCCTGTCTCCCCACATGTGTATTATATATTTGTGGCAGGGCACTGGGTGTGCCTACCAGTTTGAGGGCCTGGAGCTGGCAGACTCCAGATGCCTGATGAGGGCAGCCATCTTGGAGCCTATATAAACACAGGCAGTTGGAGGCCAGGCAGCAACGTTGCCTGGCAGAAGAGCTGCTGGCAAGAACACCTGGAGGTATGGGGGAGCTGTAAGGGGATGGCAGGAGGCTCCTGGTCCTGGGCATGACCTGAAACTGCATCCTGCTGGGACTGGGTGGCATGGTGGGGCTCTCAGTGGTGTGGGAGCCCACAGGAAATGCCAGGCCAGTTACCACCCAGGTGGAAGGTGAGTTGGGACACCTTAACCCCTTGCCCCCACTGCTGGGTGGGTTACCCTGTTTAGTGTGTTTGTTTGGAGGGCCCAGAGGACGGACTCAGAGACCTAGAAAGTGAGGGGCTAGGAACCCCAGATGAAGGTGGAGTAGAAGACCCCGTGTGTTTGAAGGGCCTGGAGAGGGGTTAGAGGGGCTAGAGACCCGGCCAAGATGAGTACCTTCGACTGCCCCAGGCTGGGGCCAGGACCCAGAGAGGGGTCAAAAGGGCCAGTGGGGCCCACTACAAGGAATGCCTGAGAGCTGGAGGCCTGGGGTTCTGACTGGCTTGGAGGTGGGCCAGGACAAGTGGCCGAAAGTTGCGGGGAGGACCACACCTGAGAAGGGAAGATGGCTTTGGGGTGCTAGGTAGCTTGGTTGAGGGGGGTGAAGCCTCCTGAGAGTATGAACCTAGTCAGGGTCTGTGTAGGACGATTCTGGGGCCCAGCATTGGGCCGGTGATTAGTGTAAGATTGAGATGCCATCTGCGAGGCTTGGGCTGCGGTATGGCAATGGAAGAAGCCACAGAAAGCACCCCCCTGGCATCGGGGCACAAACGAGCAGCCTCCCACTTATGGAAGATCTAATAATGAACCAATTAAGATCAAGTCATGGCGGGCAAGAATAGGCGGGTGGTTTGCCCAGAGACAGGTGCGTGGGCTGCATTGAGGGCAGGCCCAAGTTCCGACCTGTCACAATATTCAACAACTATATTCTAAAGTGAGAAAAAGCACCCTGGCTTTGAAGGAACAAACATTATTTAAAGTCTGAAGTCTGTAGGTATGAACCATTTCAGGATTTGGCAATATACATGTAATTACTTGCCCAAGTAAGCATTTTAGGTAAGCAGAAAGATTAACTTATAGGTATGTTTCTTATCCCCTATATGTTCTCCAGATGGGAAAGAAAAAAAAAAAGTATATTTCATTATAGATAAACTAATCTCCTGCACTTTTATATGGATATTAGTGCTATAGCATGCTATAGAATATTTCATGGTGAAGGAATGAAAGAATGAACAAATTACTCTGGACCAAAAATATTAGAATGGGAGGGCTAAGACAATCTTGCTTCCATTTTTTTTGTTGGTGGTGGGGGTGACGACTCTGCTAAAGAAAACATTTCTAAACAAGCTTTTGGCTCTGGGGCTTCTGGTCATAACTAGAAGGAAAGGAAAGGAAACAAAGGCAAGCCCCTCTGAAACACTGTTTCTCCAGAAGTCTTCAGTTAATTAATCATTTTCCAATTGTTCTTCATCTTGAAGGATATAAAGTACATACAGTAGTGGTGCTCAGCATTTTTTCCTGAGTGGGGTGGGTGAGCAGTGCCTTGTCTGACCACAGGCCAGATGGTAGTTCCAGTGCAATGCCCAGGGCTGGTGCAGTGGCCATGAGGAGGAGGATGGGGACAGCCTGGCCTGAACCTGATCCCACAGGAGAGGACAGGGAGCCTCACCCAGCAGGGTGGCAGAGGAGGGTTATGACCCAGATGGACAGGGGTTGGGGGATAAAGGGGCTATGGCTCAGCTCTGCAGTGGCTAGGGGGCTTGTCTTGGCCAAAACCTGACCTTGTGGGGAGGGAAAGGGGAATGATCTGGCCCCAAACTGGCCCTGTGGAAAGGAGGCTTGGCCTGGCCCCATAGAACAAAAAGGTATGGGTTTGACCCCAAGCCAACCCCATGGCGAGAAATGGAGCATGGCCCAGCCTCATGGGGGCAGGGATAAAGGACATGGCCCAGCCCCAACCCAGCTCTGCTGTGGGATGGGGCAGCAGCCTGGCTCAAACCAGGCATGTGGGGCTTTGGATTTGGGAATTTGGTGGTGATGGGGGGTGGCCATATTCATGGCTACTGCTGTTCCATCACCAAATTTCCCAACCTGTGGGGAGCCCCACAGGCCAGATTTGAAAGCTCTGCAGGCTGCATTTGCTCTGTGGGGCACAGGTTAAGCACTCCTGGTACAGAAGTCATTTACTAGCCACTGAAATGCTGCCCCATTTGAAATGAAAAGCAGCAACTGTGTAAACACATATACGAGACTTGAATCATAAACTAATAGGGCTGGGAGAGACCTTGAGGGTTGTAGAGTGAGGGAGGCCTCTCCTGGCTTTCTGCTTTCTGTTTTCTGGGCAAGAACATGGTGACAGGTCCCTCAGCTGCTTCTGTGGCTTCAGTGACATCAAAAGCGTAGGTAAGAAGGATTTGGAAGAAGAGGCAGCTGAGGGTAGGAGGAGGATGAACAATGATGAACCTTCCTGGGAGTCCTCCTGTTCCACCCAGGAGTAGATGAAAACAGGAGGAAGGGGAGATCTAGGAGGAGAAAGCAGAGACCTGAGGGTGGACCTGGCTGAAGGAGGGGAATGTAGCAGAATGAAAATGGGAGAGGTTCTTGACTAGAAAAAACAGCAGGAGATACCTGGGAAGGCTGTGGTGGAGACAGAGATGAAGGATGTAATGTAGGGGCTCTGACTATTGGGTCTGGAGTTTTGGGAGCTACTATTTAGGAAGAGCTTTGGGTAGTAGCAGCACTGCCCTAGGCTCTAAGTGAGTGGTGAAAATGGAAAAAATGGTGGTTACAAACTAGAGGAGCAAGTGTTGATTGAGGCCAACAAGTTGACACTAAGCAGGAGAATGAAGCAGACATCCATTCTGGAGTAACCTGTCTGCCAGGAGAAGAATAGGGTAGAGGAAGAAGCTGGGATTAATAGTAGCTAGGCATGGAAATTGGGAGGTTCAGAGCAGGAACATGTGAGTCCTCAGGAAGATGATAGGGTGGCAATAGGGCCCCAGAGAGATTTTGTGAAATAGCCCATATTCCCCATCTCCTGCTCCATTAATAAGGGGAAATCAGTACGAAGAGATGGGTCAGTTTCACTACCTCTTTTCCCCACTCTTTCCTTCCCCAAAAGTACTACAGACACTGATTAGGACAGCCCAGCAGCAAGAATGCAGAGGCCTCGGTTACACGGATGAGGAACCAGGAGGAACTGAGGTAGGAATGGAGAGGATGAATCTGCTAGGAAACCTATTGCTATGGACTCTCCAGGGACCTGAGGCAGGTTCTGAAGAGCCTGAGAGCTGGGCCCGATTACGTGCCATACAGGGCTGGGAGAGACTCTGGGCCAGCACCTGCAGCAAAAAGACTACAGGACTAAGGAGGAAAATGTTGTTGAAACAGGGTTAGGATCTATGCAATGAGGTCAGAGAAGTATGTAGCCATGAAGTAGTATGTAGCAGTAGTCTGAGAACTTCCCTGAGGGAAATAGAGGTAAGGTGGTGAATTTTAAACCCAGGAACCGAGGACGAAACTCATGAGTCAGGAGAGGCAGAGGAACAGTAGACATGGATAGAGAATTTTATTGTTGGATTTAGGCCCACAGCTGGAGGAGAGTCAAATTTGATATTAACATTTTTGTCAAAAGAATTTAGTTGTGGTAGAGGATAGAGGGAAATTTGCCTTGTCTTTAGATCAAATGAATTTATGACTCCATTGTGGGAAGACTATCCAAAACAATTTGGTGGAAGAAACAAAGATTTTGAGGTGTTGGCAACCTTGAAACATCTCCTTAGGTTGAAGGCACCTTCCCACAAGTGATCTAGCACTCTAAATTACTTTAGGAATACTCTCCATTTCTCTGTAAAAACTAACTTCCCAGATCACAGTATCTGTGATTTATGCTTCTAGTTAGATAAAAAATATTCTATCCCATCCTATCAGTCAGTGATCTGCTCTTAGATATTTGTGCTTCATATCTGGAGTACAGGATTACCACAGTTGAATGGGTCAAAAATTGACTGAAGGGGAGCACCCAGAGAGTGGTGATGGACGGGTCATATTCGACCTGGCAGGAAGTGAACAGTGGGTTCCCCCAGGGCTCGGTTCTGGGACCTACACTGTTCAACATCTTCATCAGTGACTTGAATGACGGGGTGCAAAACATGTTGTCCAAGTTTGCCAATGACACCAAGATGTGGGGAGACGTAGGCATGCTCTAAGAGAAAGAGAGGCTGCAATTAGACTTAGACAGACTACAGAAGTGGGCGGATGGTAATAGGATGGGGTTCAATGTACATAAATGCAGGGAGCTGCACCTGGGGAGAAGGAATCCACAGCATACATACAAGCTGGAGAGCTTCCCCTTGTGAGCACAGAGGTGGAAAGGGATCTTGAAGTCATTGTTGACTCCAAGGTGAACATGAGCCGCCAATGCCAGACTGCAGCCAGCAAAGCCAACTGCACCTTGTTGTCCATCTAAAGATGCATCTCAAGCTGGGCCAGAGAGGTGATGCTCCCCCTCTATGTGACACTGTTCCAACCTCAACTGGAGTACTGCGTCCAGCCCTGGGCACTGCACTTTAAGAAGGATGTGGTCAACCTTGAGAGTTCAGAGGAGGGCCACCCACTTGGCTGGAGGGCAACAGGGCAGCCCCTATGAGGAGAGGCTGAGAGACCTAAACCTGTTCAGCCTCAGCAAGATGAGTTTGTAGACAGTCACCAGTTCCCCCTCAGCCTCATTAGGGGAGATCAGCAGCAAATAGGAAGAGTCCTATTCCCCCCACAGCAGCACCTGGGGTGATGAGGAACAACGGCCAGAAGCTGCTAGAGGATAGGTTCAGGTTAGAGATTAGAAGGCACTATTTCACTGTCAGGGTAGCTAGGATCTGGAACCAACTTCCTAGGGAAGTGGTCCTTGTTCCTACCTTGGGTAAATTCAAAAAGAGTTTGGATGAACACCTGTCTGAGGTCATTTGATCCCAGCATGTGCTCCAACCAGTGGCGGGGGGTTAGACTAGATGATCTATTCAGGTCCCTTCTGACCCCTAACTACTATGAAACTATGACATAGCTGATCACAAATCCTTCAGCACTTGGGGAAACTCCATCTAATACAAAATGCTACAACACGCATCTTTAGTCGCAGAAGTCATTGCAAGAATATAACACATCATTTTCTGTCTATACTGACAGAATATTAAATTAAGTTAAAAGTTTTGGTTCTTATAGTCGGGGTTTTCCATGATGACAAAAACACAGGGTATAGCTTTAATATGAAAACAGTGATTGACAAGCTGCTCCTTTGACACAATGGAATTTTCCAAATAAGGTAAAGCTCACTTGTGTGAGTTTCAGGACATTATCAGAAGCCAGTCTAGTACGACTGCCAAATGAACTCCTCAAGAAACCTTGACCATCAAAATCTTTATTAATTTGCTCTTCAAGTGCAAGACACTCCTAACCTTGTTTTCTTTAACATAAATACATAGTAATATGTTTATTTAAAAGACCAAAAAATAACCCCTAGAAACAGAAACTAGTCCACTGCGTGCAGACATGACCTCGAGAAAGAGGGTGAGAGAAACAGTGTGTGGAGTTTAGTTATATTGCATAACACCTGAGTGGCAGGTCTCATCTGGCATTTTGATGAATGTGTTATAAAAACAGAGTAGAACAGAATAGAAATGAAACTGAATAACCTGCTAACCAAACTTAGAATTGGGGGATAAAGCATTCAAATCAGAAGTCAGACCACTTTTCTCCCTAGATTTTTCACATCTGAATGATTACTAGAAGTAGACTATTCTATTTGTATTGCTTTCAAATGTATGATATTTTAACCTGCTACTGTTTCCCTAATTTAGTTTATTTCTAGTCTACTCTATTTCTGGTGCACCATATTCTGTTTATCTCACTTATTCCACCTGTGTTTAACTAGTCACTAGTTCTATTTTAACAACCAGATTCTCTTCTTGTAATATAACAAACTTCACAAGGAGAGCCAAATATTTAAATGTGGGTAATTAACTTGTGTTCCAAAAAATTCTATTTAAACTTCCATTTTTCTGTTTAAATTGCTCATAAACACAATATTTTTATGCCAGAAGTATCCTGAGCTAAGTGAGAGAACCTGGATTTTGCATATCATTTCTATGCATAGAGTTTAAGTGAAATGTAGACATCTGATTTAAAAAAATCTGATCTAGACTGTTTTCCTTCCTGCAATATCATATTGCACTTTGGGGTATATATATAACTGATTTAAATGTATGTAAACCTGTTTCTTTCTTTTATATAGTATTAATGTTTAAAATCCTTTTCAATCAATTTTCTATTTAGCTATTAGAATTCCAAGAAAAAATATGCAGATAAAATAAAATGATAACTCCATGGTCTGGCTCTCTAATTTTCCTAACTATCAAAATTATTCCTAAAAATCAAATAGACTCTCAGAATTATAGATAGGATGAAGGATCTCTAGAGGTCATCTAGTCAAACTTATTGGTAAAACAGGGTCAGTCCTGTCTAAACTATCCCAGACAACTGATGATCTGTCCTAGATCATCTATTCTAGCACTTAGCTGTCTTAAGAGTTAAAAAGTTCTTCCTACAATCTAACCCAAATCTGCTTTATAGCAAAGGAAACCAATTGATTTATTTACATTAATTGACTACCATTCTCTTTATAGCAATCTTTTTTGTGTTTGAAGACTGCTAACAAATCATCCCTCAGTCTTCTTTTCTCCAGACCAGTGGTGCTCAACCTGTCTGGCCTTAAAGGACAGATGAGTGTCACAGGACTGTTCCACAGGCAGGATCCTGAGCTCAAGGTCACTTTACATCTTGATCCAGATGCAGAGTGACCCCTTCTGCCAGATCCAGATCTGCATGCTGGCATGATTAGACAGACCCGTGTGATTCCTACAAGTCCAGAAAATTGGAACAGCAGTGGCAGCATTAATTGCTGCTTCTATGGACTCTGTTATGGCAATTAATGCTGCCACCACTCCACCACTGCCAAATTTCCAGCTGCAGGGGTGCATGGTGCATTTCTGCAGCTGGAAACCCAAAATAACTGTGGGCATCCAGCCATAGGTATGCACCATGCACTCCCCCAGGCCTATCCCTCCACCTATGGGAAGAGTGGCTCCCGCTGCTGTGTGCCCAATGTTAATACCTGTCCAGCATTGAGATTGCTAGTGTTCTCTTTTGTGTGCTACAAACTGGCTCTCAAGAAACTCCTCTCCCCCAGCTGTTTCCTGTTCTGCTGATTCATAGATCCTAGATGCTAGTGTTAGAAGGGACCTCAACAGATCATGGAGTCCGATCCCCTGTCTAGGCAGTAAGGTGTGTTGGGGTCAGATGACCCCAGCCAGATGTCTGTCCAGCCCTCTCTTAAAGACCCCCAAGGTAGGGGAGAGTACCACCTCCCTTGGAAGCCCATTACAAATTTTGGCCACCCTTAACATAAAGAAGTTTTTCTTGTTATTCAGCCAAATCTGTTCTCTGTCAGCTTGTGACCATTGTTCCTTGTTACCCCAGGAGGTGCCCTGTTGAACAGAGCATCTCCGATCCCTTCCTGCATCCCCCTAATGAATTTGTAGGTGGTCACATGATATCCTCTTAGCCTTCTCTTTTGGAGGCTGAAGAGATCCAGGTTTCATAGTAGTTTCATGGTAGCCTGGGTCAGGAGGGACCTGAACAGATCATCTAGCCTGACCTCCTGCCACAGCCTAGGAATGAATGATAGGTTCACAGGACCCCATGACAGGTAATCATCCAACCTCCTCTTGAATTTGCCCAAGGTAGGGGCAAGGACCACTTCTCTAGGAAGTTGGTTCCAGATTTTGGCCACCCTAACTGTAAAATTTTGCCTTCTGATCTCTCACCTAAACCTATTCTCCATCAGCTTACTACCACTCATATAGATTCATAGATGGAAGGGACCTCAATAGATCATCGAGTCCGCCCCCCTACATAGGCAGGAAAGAGTGCTGGGTATAGATGAGCCAAGCTAGATGTATATCCAACCTCATCTTGAAGACCCCCAGGGTAGGGGAGAGCACAACCTCCCTTGGGAGCCCACTCCAGACCTTGGCCACTGTAACTGTGAAGAATTTCTTCCTAAAGTCCAGTCTAAATCTGCTCTCTGCTAGCTTCCGGACATTATTTCTTGTAACCCTCGGGGGGTGCCTTAGTGAATAAAACCTCACCAATTCCCTTCTGTGCCCCTCTGATGAAATTATAGGCAGCCACAAGGTTGCCTCTCAACCTTCTCTTGTGGAGGCTGAAGAGGTCCAGGTGCCCCAGTCTTTCCTCACGGGGCTTGGTCAGCGAGCCCTTAACTATACGAGTGGCCCTTTTCTGGACCCTCTCCAGGTTGTCCGCATTCCTCTTGAAGTGCGGTGCCCAGAATTGCACGCAGTACTCCAACTGCTGTCTGGCCAGGCCCGATAGAGGGGAAGTATCACCCCTTTGGATCTATTCATCATGCATCTGCTGATGCAGGATAAAGTGCCATTAGATTTTCTGATATCTTAATCACACTGCCGACTCATGTTAATCTTGGAGTCCACTAGGACTCCAAGATCCCTTTCCACTTCCGTGCCACCCAGCAGGTAATTTCCTAGGCAGTAGGTATGTTGGACATTTTTCCTCCCTAGGTGCAGCACTCTGCATTTCTGTGTTGAACTGCATTCTGTTGTTTTCTGTCCATTTGTCCAACCTGTCCAGGTCTGCTTGCAGCTGTTCCCTGCCCTCCAGCGTGTCCACTTCTCCCCATAGCTTTGTGTCCTCCACGAACTTGGACAAAGTACACTTCACTCCCTCGCCCAAGTCGCTGATGAAGACATTGAAGAGTATTGGCCCAAGGACCAAGCCCTGTGGGACCCCACTGCCCACACCCTTCCAGGTCGAAACCGACCCATCCACTATGACTGTCTGGGTGCAACCCTCTACCCAATTCGCCACCCACTGGACTGTGTAGTCATCCAAGTCACAGCCTCTTATCATGTTCACCAAAAATTGAACATTGTTCCTTGTCACCCCAGGTGGCACTGGGGAGAAAAGGGCTCTACCTATTTGCTGTTGATCTCCCCTGATGAGCTTGTAGGCAGCCGCTTTGTCTCCCCTGAGCCTCCTCTTGCTGAGGCTAAACAGGCTCAGGTCCTTCAGTCTCTCCTCATAGGGCCTGTCCTGCTGCCCTCTCTCCAAGCGGGTGGCCCTCCTCTGAACCCTCTCCAGCCTGGTCACATCCCTTTTGAAGTGTGGTGCCCAGTACTGGATGCAGTACTCCGACTGTGGCCTGACCAAAGTCACACAGAGGGGGAGTATCACCTCTCTGGACCAGCTTGAGATGCACCTTTGGATGCATGACAAGGTATGGATGGCCTTGCTGGCTGTGGTCTGGCATTGGCGGCTCATGTTCATCTTGGAGTTAATAATGACTCCAAGCTCCCTTTCTGCCTCCTTGATTTCAAGAAGGTAACTCCCCAGCCTGTATTTATGCTGTGGATTCCTTCTCCCAAGGTGCAGCACCCTGCATTTGTCTACATTGACCCCCTATTCTCATCTGCCCACTTTTGTATTCTGTGTAAATCTTATTGCAGCCTCTTTCCCTTCAAGTGTGTCCACTTCACTCCACATCTTAGTGTCATCAGCGAACTTGGACAGTGTGCTTTCCACCCCCTTGTCAAAGTCACTGATGAAGATGCTAAACAGTGCGGGCCCAAGGACCAAGCCCTGGGGTACCACACTGCTCACATCTTGCCAGGCTGAATGCAACCCATCCACTGCTACTCTCTGGGTGCGCCAATTTTTTACGCATCCAACTGTGAAGGCATCAATGCCACAGTCGCTTAATTTACTGATGGTGCGAGAGACAGTGCCAAAAGCCTTCTTAATGTCTAGAAAGAATATGTCCACAGCGGCATCATCATCCAAGGATTTAGTTACTTGGTCATAAAAGACAATCGGGTTTGTCAGGCAGGACCTGCCTTTGATGACCCCATGATGATTGCCCATGAGCATGATCTCCCCTTCTGGTCCCCCACAGATGTGCTCCTTGATTATCTTCAAGATCTTCCCAAGCACCAAGGTGAGGCTTACAGGCCTATAGGTACTTGGGTCCTCCTTCCTCCCCTTCTTGAAAATTGGGAACACATTAGCCAGTTTCCAATCCCCGGGCACCTGGCCAGATGATCATGAATGCTCATACAGCCGGGCCAAGGGCTCCGTAATGACCCCTGCCAGCTCCATCAGCACCCTTGGTTTGAGGGCATCTGGTATTGAAAATTTAAAAATGTCTAGCCCTTCCAGAAGATCCCTAACTACATATGCACTGACTGAAGACCTGGTAGAACTATCCCCAAGATTGCCCCTACCTCTGGTAGGTGGAATATCCTGGTCCCTGTTCAAGAAAACAGAGGCAAAGAAACTGTTAAAAATATCAGCTTTCTTGTCTGGCGTAGCCACAAGATTACAGTTTGCATCTTGCAGGGGTCCTAGATTGCCTGATGCCCTCTTCTTGCTCCTAATCTAAATGAAAAAGGACTTTTTGTTGTCTTTAATCCTGGATGCTAGCCTGAGTTCCATCTCTGCCTTGGCCTTGCTAATAGACCTCCTACACTTCGAGGCTGAAGAGGAGTACTCCTCCTTGGTGATACAACCAGTAGAAGAGAGGAGCTATGCCCCCCTTTTAGCCCTCAGGCATTCCTGAATGTCCTTGTTGAGCCATGGAGGTTTATGAGCACTCTTACCCCGCTTGCTTCTCTCAGAAACTGTTATCCTTCGGGCCAGGAGGATTGCCACCTTAAAGTACGATCATGCCTCATGGACTCCCACCTCTTCTACCTTCTGGGTGCTTAATGCCTCCCCCACTAGTCTCCTAAGCTAATTGAAGTTGGCCCTTGTGTATTCAAGGGCTTTAGCCTTGTTGTGAGCCCTTGATGCCCTGCATTGTATAATGAAATCCATCAGGTTCCTCAGTCTCTCTCCTCATAGGTCTTGTCCTGCAAGCCCCTAACCATATGAGTGGCCCTCCTGTGGACCCTCTTGAGGCCATCAACATCCTTCTTGAAGTATGGTGCCCAAAACTGGGGACAGTACTCCTGTGGTCTGACCAATGCCACACAAGCATTACCTCCTTGGATGTATTTGTCATGCATCTGCTGATGCATGATAAAGTGTGGTTAGCTTTGCTGATGATACTGAGCAACAGTTATCCAACGAGTTGTCTGCATCCTTCTTTCAGTAATTTCACCTAGATAATATCTGCTTACCTTACTCATGAGAATGTTGTGAGAGAGTTTCAAATATCAACTAACTCTTATATTCCCTACCTGGTAGTCACAAAAAAGTGATTAATTAAGACCAAAAATCTACCACCTTATCAATCCTATTGCATGAACAAGAATTAAAATTAAAAATTAGTCCCAAAATTATTTTGGCATGATTTATTTTTGACAAATTATTTTCCCAGACTATTTATTTTAGGACGATTAGTGGAATACATATTATTTTATGGGTAGAAACATTAATAAAATAATAGTATCATTTTTCAAGATGAGTATATTATGATTTAACTAGCAACTATTTAATTCTTAGAATGGCCAGCTAGACAGAAATGCAATTATCTGTCAAGGTACTTATGCACAGGTTTAACATTTATATTAATGGGCCTATTCACGAGCTTAGTCTTATAAAGTACTCAGGACTTTGGCTTCTACCAGGAAAAGCAGTTAAACATATGCCTAACATAAAACATGTATGTATCTCAATGAATATCTAAGTTAATTGGACTACTTATATGATCAAAATTAAACATGTGATTAAATCTTTTGTTGGATTAGCCCCTACGGTAATCTAAAACTTTCTTAATGAGGAAATGTTAGACTTTTGAAAAGGAAAAAAAAATGATATTAAAGAAAATTTGTATCATTCTGATAACCTTCAATAAAACTACCATACAATTCAGAATGTCAAATGTTATTCTGTTGAATAGGATTGACTACCAGTCTTTCTTGGCAGTGAGCAAGATGTCCATGATTTCTTTACACATGATATTATGTAAGCATTGTTTATTGTATTTATAAAATTATAATGTCCTATGAAGATTCAGTGGCTGTAACAAAGTCTGTAGAGCAGTTCAGTGTCAAGCTATTGCTAATGGAATCTCTCCACCAACACTATAAAATACTGTGAACCATTTTTAGTGAGCCTCAGCAAGATTATTAAAATGCACAAAGACAGTGAAGGCTGTTCATGAATAACTGGGAGACTTATTATCAGATACCATATATGAGGTATTTTACTGACCTCTTCAATTCCCCTAACAAGTTTCAGTCTGGGAGGATAAGTGAGGAAACTCACTGGAATGATTACTGTTGCTCTCGTGTTTACTTTTTGTATAGAAACTGCTCCCAAAACCTCACCACAGTAAATCTGTTACTTATTATTTGATTTTTCTTTTTAAAGCAATCTTCATCATGCTATTCCTAAAGCATGCATCTATGCAACCATAAATATTTTTAGCCTAATCATAAGGCTGTGCACTACAGCAATTACTATCCCCATTCCTATATGGCAGCTTGGCAGACTTGGTAACTCTTCAAAGAAAAATTATTTTGAAAATGTATCCAAATACATTTTAAAAGTATTTAAGATGTGTCAAAGTGAAAACTGGGGGGAAATCACCATCTGTCCAATATAATTGGGCCTAGAAAAGTTTCTGTGGGCTGAAATGTCTTCAATATTTTAAAGAATATTATGTTGAGTCTTCTCTCCTTTTAATTTGGAAGAGAGCCACGTTAAAGGCTGTGAGGTGTAGATTGGCACAAGTGATAGCTCCCTTACCTTGATACCATACATAAGAGGGTGAGATTCAAGAGGAGGGAAGCTTTCTGTTGTATCTTCCACCAATGCCTTATTGACCTCACAAGGATTATTCAGCATAAGATAATATAGACTCAGTGAGCGCATCTACATGTGCCGCTCATGGTGCAGTTCTTCCTGCACCGTCATTTAGTACTTGCTTTAGGAAGTAGCAGTCATTACTGCACTGTCCTGGCAGTCCATGTGTTACCAGATTTGCCCATCGCTTTGGGGTGTCCTCATTTTATTAGGGGTATGTTTCTGGGGTCTCTGTAATTCTATCAATGCGCTGCTTGTGTCACTTGCGTTTCTATATGGATCTGTATCTCTCCCTTCTGCAAGTCCTCACCCCCAATATCTTGCAAGACTCAATTTCAATGGGGCTGGGTTCCTCCAACCACTAAATCAGTCAACCACATACGGAAACATACATACACAGATTAACAGGACATGCCTGAGCCAGGCCAGTTATTTAGCACTGACAGGCTAACAGCCTCATATGCCTTTAAATCAGTTCAGTAGGGCAACAATAAAATGCAGTCAGACACAAGCATATAGGTTCACAGAGCACATCTGTGTCAGGCTGGACTATTCAGCATTGACATGCTGACACCCTCATGTCCCTTGAATTCAGTTCATCCCTTATTTTAGCAGGACAAAAATAAATGCGGTTAGACACGCATACTCTGTTAGCGTGTGTGTATATGAGCAGGCCGATACCCCCATGCACCTCAAAACTCAGCACGACCCAGGCTCTTGTCACAATGGTCCTAATAGTAACTCCCTTGATGAGCAGACGCCACTGTAGTATTAGGCATTACAGGGATCTTTGGATAGGTAAAAGAAGCATTGCTACAGATCAAGTGGGAAGATCAGGGGGAAGGAAGAGTAAGTGAGTTTCAGAGAGAGAGTATAGCAACCAGCTTGGCCATAAAAGTTATGTATTGTCAGGTATATGAAATCTGAGTCAGATATTTATCTATTTCTTAAGGTATGACTATACCTCCTGTTTCTTTCATAGGTCACTCAGTCTCCCTGCTGAAAAGCATGTATATTGAATTCCTATGAACTAATCATCCTTTGTGTGTATTTAACACAAGTTTAACCATTATTTGTATGGGGCTTCCAAATTAATGTTCTCTTGATTTTATTTTTTTTTTTTATTTTTATTTTTTAATTCCCAGTACAGTGAACTTGGTTTTATCTGGGAAACTTTGCTATGCCTTCTTTTATGACAAACTAGCTAGAGACAACACAATTATGGAAGAAAAATATCAACAGATGCTGAGGAAAAAAAAAAAAAAACCTCCTAGAGAAGGAAACAACATACTTACACCAACAGCTCTGCAAAGATCAGTGTAAGACACTTAGTAAAAAGGCTGGTTAAACAAAGTTTCACAGCTGTACTTTGGCAGAAAAACTGTATACAATGGGGAAATCAATATAACTGATTGGAGATTGAAAAAGGATGTTGAACAGAGTCATCAGGAATGCTTACAACTGAAACAGCCTGAAAAAATGTGGCGGTGATTAACACAGCATATATTTGGAAACAGCCAAAAATGCAAAAGCATAGTGGAAAAGTTATATCAGAATTTTGTCCTCAAGGGCAAAGCATCCAAGGCCTCATCAGCAGGACTCAAGAAAGGCCTTGTTTGAATAGAAAGGAATCAAACTAGTAGCTTTCAATACTAAAATACATTTGTATAAACTTTAGTACTACACCTGGACTGGAATCTGCTTATGAATAATTTAATTCCCATTTTTTTACGTTTTCTTTAGTGAGCTTTCATACTTTTGGTAGTGTTTTTATTGTTATGCTGGGACTTGGCTGAAGCTTGGGGGCAGGAGAGAGGGGATAACTAAACTTTAGCCTTCATTCAGGACAATTAAAAAAAAAAAAAGCCTCTGTATATAACAGTCACACGAAATAATAGGAGTCACTTACAAACACAGACTGACTGCAGTGTGGGCCTTTTAGTCAGAAAACTCCCTACCAGACCTATTTGTAAACTGTAATCCAGGTTCTAACAGTGATTCTTTCTGTGACCATAAAGGTCATTTATCCTCTGCCTCAGTTTTACCAATTTAGAGAGGTTAATATAATTAGTATTATATTTCATAGACATTAGGGCTAAAAGGGACCTCAGGAGATCCTCGAGTCTAGCCCTCTGCCCCAGGGGCAGGAGGTCAGCGGGTGTCATAGGATCCTAGCAAGATAAACGTCCAACTTTATTTTGAAGGCATTCAAAGTAGGTGCTTGAACCATCTCCAGCAGCAGTCTATTCCAGATCTTGGGCTCTCGGACGGTAAAGAAGTTCTTCCTTATGTCCAGCCTGAAACGATCATGGAGGAGTTTATGACCATTCGATCTTGTCATCCCTTGGGGCACTCTGGTAAACAAACATTCACCCAGATCCTGGTGAGCACACCTCATAAACTTATAGATGGCCACCAGATCACCCCTGAGCCTGCACTTTTCCAGAGTAAAGAGTCCCATGGCTTTCAGCCTCTCATCATAAAGTCTGTTTTCCTGACCTCTTATTATGTGTGTGGCTCTTCTCTGCACTCTCTCAAGCTTCTCCACATCATTTTTGTATTGTGGAGCCCAAAACTGGATGCAGTACTCCAGCTGTGGCCTTACCAAGGCCAAGTACAATGGGAGAATGATGTCCTGGGATTTGCTTGAGAAGCGGCTATGGATGCAAGTCAGCGTTTTGCTCTCTTTACTAGCCGCACCATCACATTAAAGGCTCATGTTCATCTTGTGGTCAATGATGACCCTCAAGTTCCTTTCTTCCATAGTGCTAGCCAGCATAGCACTGCCAAGCTTATAAGCATGCTGACGGTTTTTCTTCCCAAGGTGGAGAACCTTTCATTTTTCAGTGTTAAACACCATCAGGTTCTCATCCACCCATTTCCTGAGCCTGTCAAGGTCAGCCTGGATCAACTTCTTGTCCTCGGGTGTGGATGCTTTATCCCAAAGTTTGGTGTTGTCAGTGAACTTGGCCCATCCACTTCTGACTCCAGTGTCCATATCATTAATGAAGATGTTGAATAATATAGGTTGAAGGACAGAGCTGTGAAGGACCCCACTGGTCACAGGACACCACAACAATTGACTTCCATTAACTACCACCCCCTGGGTCTGACCACGGAGCCAGTTCCCCAGCCAATGGATAGCGGTGAACCCGAGGCTGCAGGAAGCCAGTTTTGCTAAGAGGTGATTATGGGATACCAGATTGAAGGCTTTTTAAAGTTTTGATATATGATATCAATCCCCTTTCCCTTGTCCAGGTGATAGGTTACCTGGCCATAAAAGGAAATAAGATTGATCAAGCAAGACCTACCCACAACAAACCCATGCTGATTATCCCTCAGGATGTTGCCATCAGCTAATCTGTTAAGAATGGTCTCTTTGATAATCTTTTTAAAGGTATTCCCCAGGATAGAAGTCAGGCTGATGGGCCTGTAGAATGCCAGATCCACTTTTCTCCCTTTCTTGAAGATAGGCATGATATTGGCCTTCTTCCAATCTTCAGGCACTTCACCAGAGCACCAGGAGTTGTCAAAGATCTGTTCCGGGGGCTGAGTTATGATGCTTGCCAGCTCCTTGAGTACCCTGGGGTGTAAACTGTCAGGGTTGGCTGACTTGATGGTATCCAGCCTCTCAAGGTGTTTCTTCACAAAGCCAGCATTGATGGAGGGTAAGGAATCTCCCTCACCCAGGCCTTCCCATCCCATAATGGGCAGGGATGTCCCTTGGGACTGGTGAAAAACTGATGAAAAGTACCCATTTAGCAAGTTGCCTTTTTCCTGGGTGTCGGTTGTCATTTGTCCCATCTGGTTTAGCAGGGGTCCACTGTTACCCTTGCTTTTCCTCCAGCTCCCCACATATCTAAGAAAGGACTTTTATTGTCCTTAATACTTGAAGCTAGTTGGAGTTCTGTCACAGCCTTGGCTTTCCTGGTTCACTCCCTGCGGGACTGGACTAGTGCAGAATATTCCTCCTTGAAGGTGGATCCAGTCCTCCATCTTTTGTAGGTCTTTTCTTTTTAGATGCAGGAGGTCCACTAGTTCCTTGCAGAGCCAAGAGGGCTGCTGTGCCTTTTTGCTGCCTTTCCTCTGAGACAGAATAGACTGCTTGTGCATCCAGGATTGCTTCCTTGAGGAGCAACCACTCATCCTGAACTCCCCTCCCCTTTAGGTCCTGGTCCCTTAGGCCCTCACTGACAAGCCTCCTGTGCTTGTCAAAGTCAGCTTTCCTGAAATCAAGGACTTCTGTATTGCTGACCAACTTGCCAGCTTTATGGCAGATGGTGAAGGTGATCAACTCATGGTTGCTGTCACCCAGCTTCCCTTCGATCATTAGGTCATTGATTAGGTCATCCCTGGTTGCCAGTACCAGGTTGAGTAGCACTTTACCTCTCATCAGCCCATAGACTTCTTGCATCAAATAGAGCTCATCCACACATGTGAAGAAGCTTTGCGACTGTTTAGATTTGACCAAGCGCTCTTCCCAAACAATGTCTGTATATTTGAAGTCTCCCATGACAACCATGTACTGGGAGGATGCTTCCTCAGCCAGTTCCTTGGCAAACTCCTGGTCAAGCTCTTGATTCTGGGTGTAGCTTTCCACCATTGTGTCCCCTGTGCCATGTTCCCCACAGGTTTTAACCCAGAGGGTCTCCATTCATTTACCCTGGGTGCCAATGTTGTCTTGCAGGGATGCATAGCTCTAGTTATATTGTTATTATTCAGCCCTGTTTGGTTTAATTATGATTCCATACACATTTTTGTTGAAACCATTCCAGGGCAGAAGTTCATGATCATTATATATCAAAGCTATTTAATTTCCACATTCACTAAACTCACACAGATGAACCCACATTGAATCAGATCAATGAACTGTCTAACCTAGTAACCTGTCTCTAGAAGCAAGCACCCTGCACTGTTCTCCCCTCTTGAAGGGAAGGGAAAGCCTCCAATTTTTGCTGCTGCTGCTGCTACTGCTACTCCCACTTGTAATCAGAAGGGACCCTTGCATCACCAGCACTCCACCACTGGCTGCTCCAACTATACATCTGTGTTTACCTTCTTATTCATTTTCCCCTTTTACTTGTGTTTGTGTTAGGCTGAGTTAGTCATCTGCATACCTTCCCCCACTTGACTTGTGTGTATCCATGTTTGTCTTCTCTGTTTATTTCCCAGCTACTGGCCCCAACTCCCTTCTTCCCTGCTTTTCCCTCCCACGCCAGCCCCTCACAGCCTTTTCACACAAAGTGCAGCCCAAGGAGTTACCCCAGTACACCCAACAAGCAAACCACCTTTTCTTTCCTGGATGGAGGAGGAATTTCCCTGCTTGCTCAAACCAGTCTGTCTGCCTCTGCCTCCTAAAATGCCAGAACTGTCTAGTGCAAGTTGGGGAAGTGTAATGAGCTGTACTATGGCCTGTTCTTGTCATCCATGGAATGATGGGATCGGGATCTGGTGGGGGAGGTTTGGTTCTGGGATTTTTGGATCTTTGGGTCTGGTTCTTGGGTCTGGGTATGAGTCTTGGGGTCTTGAGACTTGGTCTTTGGATTTGAGTGTGGATGTTTGGGGTCCTGGGTTCTGGCTCTGGGTCTTGGGTTTGAAGGTCTGGGTCTTGTGCAGGTGACACAGGTGCCTCGTGTCCCTGTGTCTCTGAATCCCCAGAGTGCTGTGTGGGGCTGGTGAAAAGGGATGAGCTTTCTTAAACCAGAGTCAGCCAGGGGAAGAGGTTTCCTCCATGCTTCACCAGAGCAATTAAGTCCAGTCCTTGGAGAGGGAAAGGAGGAGACAGAACAATGCATTCCTGGACACCAGAGGACAGCACAAAGACTATTCTCAATAGCACTCCTATTCTTGGAGTAAGCATTTGTTCAAACAATAAAGCCTTTCTGAAATGTCAATTCCAGTGGCCATAAATTTTTCAACTCCAGGAGAAAATATGTGAAGTTTGTATGTCTTCAAGTTTTTTACCAGTTGACCTGTGACTCTAACAGTAGAAATGCAATGCTTATATACTGTAGTGAGCCTCAGCCCAAGCAGCTGCACCATGCCACACATTCAGCAGGTGTTATGCTCTTTTGCTTTTAAATCCTTCCTGTTACAACTTAATGTGATTGAAAGAGGCATAAGGATGTAGTACTGTCTTATAGAGAGTTGGCTGAGGTAGGCATGGGTCGATTTTGGGGTCTTCTGTGGTACTTTTCCTCCCTTACACCCCACCCCTTTTCCATTGGGGTTCCAGTAAGTGCTTGATGCTTATGTATGACTGTCATGAGTAGCTGCCTTGCAGCTCAGCCAGAGAGAGAAGCATCCTGGTTGTCCGGAGTCAGTGTGTTTCAGCTATATTTATTGAGTTTTACTGAAATGTCAAAGTCAGCTAGACATGGCCCACATAAAAAAACAAAAACAAAAAAACCAAACAATAAAAACTTAAGTGACCATGCCCTAGGCTCTTCTTTGGCTCTCTACGCAGCTTGATCACCTTTTCTCAGGCAATCCCAGGCAATTCCAATCCCACAGGGGTTGCACTGTATTTATTTAGTCTGTGTGGGCCTGCCAGTCGTAGGCAGCCTCCTGGAGTAATATGGGGTGAGGGTGGGTCACAAACCCCAGCTTAGCCCTTAGAGGTACCTGGCTTCTCCTGGCAGTGCAGTGATCCAGCACTGGTCTGGGGTGCTTGGATGCTCTTGATCCCAGTTCGTGGTTCTCTGCCACCATGGGGAAATGAGAGCTTTTATCTGCCAGTGTGTTTCCCCAGTCCTGGGGTCCTTACCTGGGGGTTTCCAGGCTGGCACAAGCCAATCTAGCCCCTCACTTGCTCCCACATGCCTGGCTACTACCATCAGGTGTTAGGAGCCTCCAAGGGACTCATTATGTCCTGCAGCTGTTGCCTACAGGCCCCAGAAAGTGCTTCATGCACTGTCTGCCTGCTCTGGGCTACAGTCTGAGCCCATGTGGGTTGGGATTCTGACCTCAACCCCAATTCGAGCACAGAGCCTGAGGGACAACAGAGTTTGCCTTGGGAGCATAGGCTCACTCTTTTCCCATGAGCCTGACTGGGGATCTGCCACCTGCAGGATGTGCTGGTGGCTGCCATCCTGGTGAGTGTGGGGTCAGCTTGCCCCTGCTGCAATATATACTTTGGAAATCTAGCATCTATATGGAATTCTAGGCCATGAATTTAAGGTAACAGGTTTGTCCTTTAAAATTTCCAAAGACTATTTCCTCCGAGTTTAAGAAACAGAACAAGAGCAAAGCATAGAAATGAGCTTTAAAAGTCCACCATTCCTCTCCACAAAAGGAGAACACAAAACTTTAAAACTATCAAAATGCAATTGCTTTTGATTCCCTTTCTTTCTCCAGGCAGAAAAATAATAATGTCTTTATATGCTAGGAAAAAAAGTAATACTTCATCAGAACAAATACTGGCTTATGCTGAATTTAGTAGTTTTGGTCCTGTGAGCAATGTCCATTCTGCTGTCCAGCACTGAGATTGCTAGTGTTCTCTTTTGTGTGCTGCAAGCTAGCTGTTAAGAAACTCCTCTCCCCTAGATGTTTCCTGGTCTGCTGATTTCTCTCACTTCCCATAAAGAACCCTGGTTAGAAGCTTTGAATCTTCCTACTCTTTTAGAGACTCTGGTGATATGTAAATCCTATCAGATTTGACAATAAGATAATGAATAAAATAGATAACGTGTTAAAATTGTTTCTTTTTTTTCTGAGAGATTTCTGTGCTTGGTGTACTGACAGACTCAACTTTCAAGGATAGTTCCACAACACTGTTCCTAATCTCAATTTTGTATTGAACATAGTTCTTTCATTTTGTATACGCAATTTGATCTTTTCCCCTCAGAAGTGGAGTTTTGCCATTGGCTTCAATTATACCACAGTATAAATCCATATTGCCTTACACTTTCTTAAAGGATAGAATATATGAAATTCATTGCAGGCAGGTGTACTAGGCAAGGGATGTCATGCCTTCTAAAATGCATCAAAAGAATAAACACTAACATAGATACGGATACTGCTACATAGGGATAACACAGCAGAATATTACATGATACTTACAGTGTTGTATTTCCTTCATAAGAATTGCATCAATTGTTCTCCAGGTTTAATGAATTCATGTGAAGATGTTTGTAGATGTGACTTAATATTAGACTTTTTTATTTAGATCAGTTTTGTAAAACTGTCTTGAAAATATAATAAAGCAGGCATAAAAATCTATTAGTCCACTCTTCACAACAATGACTAGTGAAAATGATAAAGACAAGATACTTTAGTCACCTGTCAAAGACAAATTGCTCACCCTGAGTGAGTTAGTGAGTGGAATTCATAAAGGCTGATTTAAACAATATTTTGAATTAATACGTTGTAAAAAGGAACCCTTATGTGTTAATTGGAAAAAGTGGAGTGACAAGCAGAGCCTTCAAAGGCCCTTTGCAGTTAAAAGAGGAGAAATGAAAATATATATATAAGGAGAGGAGACAAAGTTTCCATAATCACCAACAGCCCTGTGATGGGTGCATTGATACCAAGCTGAGAGGAATGGACCAATAAGAGAACCTTGGGCTTGCACTGTCTGGTACGACAGACTGGTCAGAAGGGGAGGGACTTACCAGTTGTAAGAGTGTTGCTCTTAGGCCAGCACAGTCAGTTATCCCTGGCTGAGGAAGGAAGAGAACCTCCCAGGCACACTGCTGTGGAGCTAGGAGTGACGGTAAGGAGATCCCTGAGATGTAGGTGGAGAAGCCTCCTTTTTGCTTTAAGTTTGCTTAGGATGGGGATAATTTTTTAATTCAACTTGATCTTTATTTGTGAGTACATGGATAGGCTGTGTCTTTTGTTCTGCAATGGTAGAGTTAACAAATACTAGAGGACTGGTTGTGGCTGAAGGGGTGGTTAGTAGATCACACAGAGCTTGACAGGTGCTTGAGGTTTTGAGCCCTGCAAAGGACAGTTGTAAGAGATGGGGCCAAAGCTGAGAGTGCTGCAGGACTGACTGGTGGAATTGGAGTCCACAAAATGCTGAACCCAGAAAGGGGCCAGAGGCTCAGGGACAGGCTGCAACTGTAAGGGTCCCAGCCTGAGTATGGAAATAGACAGAGGAAGGAGACAGGCCATTACCAAGAGGGCCTGCGCCTGAATCCCTGAAGCAGAGGGAGATATGCTGAAATTGAAAAGGCAGGTGGGACTAGGCTTAGAAGTCCAAATCTAGACCAGCCAGCAGGACACAGCCTAAAAGCTGAAGCTTGTACAAGCTGGTACTTAGAGTTAAAGTAACATCTGCAAGGTATTGGGTGTGGCTACAGGGGAGGGCAGAGGCCACAAACACAGCCCATAAGGTGACTAACCCCCCCCCCCCCGAGATACCACAATGATGGCAAAACCAGGACCAGCTGTGCAACAGAGCTTGCCCTGGGAGCACGGGAAGGACCAGATGGCTGAACAACTGAGGCACACTTTGGGACCTTAGGGACAGCCTCCCTCTATACTATAAATTATATCAAGGTGTGGTAGATGTGAGGAAATGGGGAGGGTAACCCAAGAACCAGAGTGAGGCAGGAGCCATATGGCCTCTAAGGAGGCATCATGGCCACCCCTAGAGCCTTGTCCTTCCACATATGTCTACTTTAAAGTCAAGATGGACTTAGGCTATACAATTTCAGATACAGTTTTCAGCCCTGCATAGCTCTGGACTGTTTGGATTGTGAATTTTGCTTTAAATATTTAGTTTAAAATTATTTAACACTATGTACAAGGCAGTGAAAAACGAAAGTACTAAATTGAATTAAGCTATAAGATAGATTGGACCCATATCAGCGTTAGAGCAAATACTCCCAAGGGACATTAAGCAGTAGCCTGGAGCTTAGGATTTTCAATGGATGTGTGCTGATATTGATTTGATTCTTTATGCCACTTTTGAGGCCAAGAGTTTTTGTCTGTTTCACTGGGACAACCCCATTTCATGCAATGTTACAGTAGGAACTTGGTCTTCTTTTGTTTTGTATTTGTTTTTTAAAGGACATTGTAAGATTTGTCAGCAACAAGAGAAAGAACCTGGAAAGTATGGGTTCCTTACTGAATGGGAGAGGCAACCTAGTGACACATGGTGCAGAAAAGACTGAAGTACCCAATGCCTTTTTTTTACCTCAGTCTTCACAGACAAGTTCAGATCCCAGACTACTGCACCTGGTGGCACAGTTTGGGGAGGAGGTGAGCATATGTCAGTGATGAAAGAGAAGGATAGGAACTATTTAGAAAAGATGGATGTATACAAGTCTATGGGAATGGAATCAATGCACCCAAGAGTGCTGAGGGCCTATGTGATTACAGAGCCATTAACGTAATATTTGAAGACTTGTGGAGGTCAGGAGAGGTCCCAGACAATTAGAAAAGGACAAGCATTGTGCCCATCTTTTAAAAAGGGAAGAAGGAGGATTCAGAGAACTACAGACTGGGTCAGGCTCACCTCAGTGCCTGGAAAAATCATGTAGCATGTCCTCAAATAATCTGTTTCTAAACACTTTGAGGAGAAAGTGATTATCTGGGATCTGAGTTTTCTGTTTCCCACAGAAAAATGGAGAAAACCACAGATTTCCCCATTTTATCAGAGAAAATACAGATTTCTCCATTTAGCAGAGAAATTTGTGTATTTCGCACTTTTACAAAGAACTCTGCAGGCTGGTTGAGCTCCAGTCTGTAAGAGCTGTTTGCAAACAGGGTGGGAAACCCCCATCCCTGGCCAGTTGGGGAAGGGAAGGAGGAAGGGGGAGGGCAGGGCCTGAGACTCTGTCAGCCATGCTGGGCTTCATTCAGCCTCACTCTTTGCTCCTGGAATCTATGCAGTAAGTGGGGCTTGCAGGAGGATGGGGGCCCATCTGGCAGAGATGGGGGCACTAGCAGGGCTGGTGGGAGCCAGGAGCTGGCTCCACCAAGCACAGCAGCAATTGAGGAGCCGGCTCCATGCTGCTTCTGCTGCAGCTGCCTGCTGTTGGGGGCAGGGAACTGCAGACTTGGTTCCCTGGCCCCACCTGGCAGGGCTGGGGGTAGGGGCTGTGGATAGGGGGAAGAGGCATGAGTAGGGTGTGTGGGGGGGGGACTGTTGTAGGGGCAGTGAGGTTACCAGCAGGACTGGGAGGGAGCTTTGGGGGCAAGCGAGGAGCACCAGCAAGGCTAGGGGTGAGATGTAGGGAACTTTAATTTTTAATAATGGATTTTGGAGGTTTTAATCAAAGAATTTGTATTTTTTTTATTAGAGAAAACCAGAATCCCTGTTGGTTAGGAACAGTTAGCATGGATTTCCCAAAAGCAAGACATGCCCGACTAACCTGATTGCCTTCTATGTTGAGATGACTGGCTGTTTGGATGAGGAGAGAGCATGGGATGTGATATATTTTTATTTTACCAAAGGCTTTTGATAAAGTCTCCGACAACATTCTCACAAGCAAGCTAAATAAGTATGGGTTATCTGAATGGACTATAAGGTGGACAGAAAACTGGCTGGATTTTTGGGCTCAAATGGTGGTACATAAGGGCACAATGTCTAGTTGTCAACTGTTATCTAGTGGAGTGCCCCAGGGGTCGGTTCTGGGACCATTTTTGTTCAGTATCTTCATTGGTGATCTGGAAGATGGGATGAAATGCACCTTCAGCAAGTCTGCAGGTGATGCCAAGCTGGGGAGAGTAGTAGATATGCTGGGAGGTAGGGCTACGATTCTGATTGGCCTCGATTTAAATTAGAGAATTGAACCAAAAAAAAAAA
>JAGPOW010003642.1:38987351-39006038 GCA_030014935.1 Caiman crocodilus
AAAAAAAAAAATCTCACAAGGCTCAATAGGGACAAGTGCAAAGTCCTGCATGTAGGACAGAACACTCACACTGGTACAGGCTGGGGGTTGGCTGACTAAGTAGAAGCTCTGCAAAAAAAGACATAGGGGTTACAGTGGACAATAAGCTGCATATAAGCCAACAGTGTGTCCTTGTTGCCAAGAAAGCTAAAAGCATGTGGCATGTATTAGTATGATTGTTGCCAGCAGATCAAGGAAAATGATTCTTCCCCTTCATTTGGCTTTGGTGAGGTCACCTCTGGAGTAGTGTGTCCAGTTTTTGTCCTCTCCACTACAGAAAGTATGCAGACAAACTGGAGAGTGTTCAGAAGAAGCCAATGAAAACATTTAGGGGACTGGGGCACGCCTTCTTGGGAGAAGCTGAGTGAACTCAGTTTAGTCAGTGTGGAGAAGAGAAGACTGGGAGGGGATGTAATAGCCTTCAACCACTGGAAGGGTGGTTCTAAAAGGGATGGAAATAAACTCAGAGGTGGCAGATGACAGAACAAGAAGCAATAGTCTCGAGTTTCAGCAAGGGAAATTTAGGTTAGATATTAGGAATAATTTTCTCACTGGGAGTGTAGTAAAGCTCTGGAACAAGTTACCCAAAAAAGTGGTTGAATTTCTATCCTTGGTGTGGTGGTTTTTAAGACCCAGGTAGACAAAGTCTTGGCTCAGATGTTATAATTGGAGTAGTATTGCTTTGAGCACGGTATAGGACTAGATGACCTCTTGAAATCCCTTCCAACCCTAATTTTCTATAATTCTGTGATTTTTTTTTTGTATTATTATTATTTATCAGGAAGGAATTCAGCAGCATCATAAAAAGAAAATGGAAGTTTATGCTGGTTAATTTTTACCTTTTGATCATTTTAAAGGCATAGAAAAAACTTTTGTGATCATAAGAAAGTAGGACCGGAAGCAGTGGCATACTGCTGGGGGTGCATGGGAGAGGCATGCACTCAGGCACCATCCTGGGGAAGGGCACCGGCTTGGCCCTCCAGAGGGCACTAGGTCCCCCAGCAGCAATTCCACTTCCACCACTGGTATTTTTGGGCTCAATGATCGGCTACTGGAGACCCCCCACTAAGCAATTCACTGCACGTGGGGGGCGGGGCGCAAATGCAAGTATTGGCCTCCAGTCACCGGAGACCCATGGTGAACCACTGGCTGGAAGGAACCCCGCAAGGTCTAGTCCAGCTCCCTGCTCAAGGTAGGATTTCCCTGACTAAACCACTCAGCCTGTCTAACCTGCTTTTCAAAGTTTCCAATCATGGAGATTCCACAGTTTCTTTTGGTAATCTATTCCAGTTCCTTACCACCCTCATAGTCAGAAAGTTCCCTTTAATCTACAACCATCATTTCACCTCCTTCAGCTTGAAGGTATTGCTCCTAGCCTTGTACCCTACAACCACAAAGAAAAGTCCATCACCATCTCCAAAATTACACTTCAGGTATCAGACTGTTATCAACTCCTGCCTCAGTCTTCTCTTCTGCAGACTAAATAACCCTAATTATTTTACCCTTTTCCCATACGTATTGCCTCTAAGGGCTCTAATCATTGTTGTTTCCCTGTATTGGACTCTTTCCAAATTGTTCACATCCTTCTTGAGGTGTGGAGTCCAAAACTGGACATAGTACTCCAGGTGAGGACTCACCATTGCTGAATAGCATGGAAGAATCAGTATCCTTGAGTTGCAAGTGACACTCTTGTTAATACAACTGAGGATGCTGTGTTTTGTTTATTTGTTTGTTTGCAACAAAAGCATATAGTTAGCTAATATCCAGCTTGTGGTCCATTGTAACCTCCAGGTTCTTCTCTGCAGTACTGAATCCATGGGTGACTGGTGCCTCCTGAGTCAGGGGGGCACTTGCCCCACACCCCAGCAGCCATTCAGTGACTGGGGGGGGTCCCACAACAGTCAGTCACACCAAAGGGGTGGGGTCCCCCACAGCCAGTCACATCTGCCAACCCAGAAGCAGTGTTCCCTCTAAGCTGTCTTTAAGAGGGAATGCTGCGCAGAAGTACCAGCGGCACTTGCTCCATGATCTTTCCATGTACACAGGTCAGACTGGCTGGTCTGTAGTTCCCTTGATCTTCCTTCTTCACCTTCATAAAGATGGGAACTATATTTGTCCTTCTTCTGGACCTCAGTGACCTCCACAAGTTCTCAAAAAGGATAGCCAATGGCTCCAAAATTATGTCAGTCAATTTCTTCAGCACCCTTGGGTGTGTCCCATCCAAACATAAAGACTTGAAAGCATCTAGCTTCACTAAGTAAGTCCTAGCTTGGAGGTGGGCAAAATGTAGCCCATGAGCCATATTCAGTATGCCAGTTGTACCTATCTGGCCTGACAGCTACCTCAAAAAGCCTGAGGAGTCAGGGATGTATCCCATGCCACTTTACTCTTCTACAGCCAAGATCACTCTGGGTCACACAGCATGCAGACTCCTCCACACCCTCTTCCCAGCTTTCTGTTGGTGCTTCAGCTGTGTAGTCCTGGTACCATAGGCACTGGCAGCCAGGGCCACATGGGACAGGGTGAGATGCAGTGCACAAAGTTCCATCCCATGCACCCACCACAAAGAGCTGTTGCTGCCATGGCACCACTAGAAGGTGAGTCTGTGCTGACTGCCAGAGGGAGCTCAGCCTGGGGCACTGCTCCCCAACTTTCCTGTTCTGGCACAGTGGAAATGGCTCATTGCGGTGCATGGGCAAGTAGGATGGCTATTTGAATTGTGCCCCATCCCATGCAGGCCAGGATGCAGGTGGCCATGGTGCCCAGACTGCACAGTGCCAACATAAAGTTGGGCAGAGGGGAGATGCAAATGAGGGCCAGAGGAATCTGCACATAGACCAGCCTGGCCCCACCTGCAGCAGAATAAGGTAGTGAGGACTACTCCAAGTGTGCTCACTTGTCCCCACAGCTTGGTATCACCTGCAAACTTAATCATTGCACTTTTCACTCCCTCATCCAGGTCATTAATAAATATATTAAAAAACATGGGCCCAATCACTGATTCCTGGGGTGCATCACTAGAGACAGCCTTCCAGCATGAGGCCACCTCATCAATTACAACTCATTGGGATTGGCTGCTGAGCCAGTTCCCAACCCACCTCACTGTAGCCTGGACTATAACAGTACTGTCCAACTTAACTGAGATGATTTCATTGGAAAGAGTATCAAAGGCCTTGCTGAAATCCAGAGAGATGACGTCCATCTCCTGTCCCATGTCCAGGTGGCTAGTTACCTGGTCATCGAAGGACACTAGGTTTGTTAGGCATGACCTCCCCTCTACAAAGCCATGCTGGTTGTTTTTCAATACCCCACCAGATGTGAGCTTGTAGTTGATGGTCTCCTTGACAATTTTTTCAAAGATCTTCCCCAGGACCACAGTCAGACTGACCAGTCTAGAATTAGCAGAGTCATCCCTCTTTCTTTTCTTAAATATAGGCACTGTGTTAGCCCTCTTCCAGTTGTTTGGGACCACTTCTTATTTCCACAACTCTTTGAATAGCCTCACCAAAGGCATGGCTATAAGCTCAGCCAGTTCCTTCAGCACTCTTGGGTGAAGGTTGTCTGGACCAGCTGACTTGAAAATGTCCAAATGATCTAAGAGTGTCTTCATCTGTTCTGAACTGATTTTATGAGGACTGCTGTCATTGCTGTACTCCCTGCACAGCTGGTCTGGTGACCAGTTCTTACTTGATTTCTATGTTGATTCAAAACTTTTTTTTTTTTAAATCAGGCTCTTTCCTATCAGCTACCAGGAAGCTATGTTACTTAATCCAATTCAACCTAATCCCATCCAGTTGTAAACTGTGCATGTGTCTACATGAGATGCTGAATGTGCAGTAGATAATTCTATTGAACATTAGCATGGCAGGAAAAAAAAACATGCTAATGTGCTAATATTCAGTAGAATTAGTCCACTGTGCATTAGCATGACAAAAAAAGCTTATGCCAGCACTACTACTCAGTAGCTCAAATTATGGTGCATTGTTAGTACCCGTTATTACAGTTACTAACTTAATGTGCAGTAATTATGGTATATTAATGAATATGTAGATGTCCCCTGTAGCATCAGTTATTAGTTCACCAATTCCAGTCATTTTTCTTTCAGATACCCTGGAAAAAGGCATTGTTAAGGGGGAAGGAGTCCAGGAGAGATGGTTGTATTTTAAATAAACAAAACTTGCTACCATAACACATGATGAAATTCTTAATAGCAAATGTGAATTTCTTCTATTGATCTTATGCCATGAACCTTACTTAGGACTCTGGGATAGAGCACCACCACCCAAAACCTCACACCACCTCTCAGGAGCAGAAGTAGGGGTGGCCAGGGCAGTGGCTCCCCTCTACAAGCTGCAAAGGCCACCCGGACATGGGCAGAAGGAAGGGAAGTTCACATGCAGCAGCTTCTACCACCATCCACTGCCCAGAACTACCATGTGCAAGTCTCTCCCCCTCTCCCCACAGTCCACATCTGGCTGCTGCCACCAGAAGGGGTAACTCCTTAAAAAGGGTTGAAAACCCCTGCACTGGGTCATCAACTCGTATGTGTCTTATTGACTGTCAGCAACTACGTGCTCCTTTCCTTTTAAGGAGATGCATCCATCTCACTGAACTACCTTCTCTCTAAAGTGTTTTTTTTCCTCTTGGCTTCACATATCTTTTCTTACTGATAGTTCACTTAGCCAACTTCAAGAGCAGGGCTAGAGATCTAGCTAATTTCTATTCTGTGGCCTGGGGTTAGAGAAGTTTCCTGGGAAACATAAGATAAAGCTTGAAACTTTTCTGGCTGAAGGTGTGGGAAGGCCAGCAGACCTCTGGGCAAGCATCCTAACTACTAGGCTATTGGGCTAAAAGGTAGGATCTCCTCCTTCACTTTACTTTCAGAAGCGCTACATGGTCAGGGTGATCTTTGTCAACTAGGTGCAAATTCAATACCAGCCATTTGTTAAATACCAAATATTGCCATTGCATGGTTGCCATGTAGGCATATGAAGGTGAAATTAGTTTACTAGTTAGTTTACTTCAGGGTAGTCTTTCTAGGCTGTTCATCATGTGTACTAGGGACAGCGTTTTCCCTTAACAGTAGTAAACATCAGGACTAATTTCAGAGGTCAATGAAGGCGCTGGAATTCAAAACCTAGTTTCAAAAATATCTCTTTGGAAAAAGGAACAGACCACAGTCAGTAGTCAGTCTGACTTGCTTCTTCTACCTGAAGTCCTTGATGTACTCATCCTTTGAGACCAGCACTAGGGAATGTTTCTTTACTATATGTTTTTGTGGCCTTTGAATCTTATTTGTCTCCATTTTCCATCACATAAACCTCTATCAATCTTCTGATGATATTTTAAAATGCTTTAAAAATATTTTCTTGAACTCACTTCAGTGTTGCAAGACTTCAGACATGACCTTTTTATTATTTATTTCTTGTAGAAATCAATTTTGATTTTTAAGTAGATTTCTTTTTTTTCTCCTTTCCCCTCATAGAGTTTGATACTCAGGACAGAAAAACTCAGATACATTTCTTGAAAGCTGAACTGCTACTGAAGCTGCTCTCAGATCTGGCAGATACACACAACTGCAAATAAAATATATAACTTCCTACTGGAGCTGTCTCATCACTAAAAGAAACAGTTGTGAAACTGTTAGTAAGAGACTGTTCTCAGTTCCATCAGTGAATGATCTGACTAGGGTCATACCCAGAGAGTGGTGGTAGATAGGTTGGTATCAGACTGAAAGGACAGGGGCAGTAGGGTCCCGCAGGGCTCGGTCCTTGGACCAATACTCTTCAGTGCCTTTATCAGTAACTTGGACGAGGGAGTGAAATGTACTCTATCCAAGTTTGCAGATGATACAAAACTGTGGGGAGAAGCTGACACACCGGAGAGCAGGAAACAACTACAGGCAGACCTGGTCTGGTTGGAGAAATGGGCGGAAAACCTCTGGTCTTTATTATAGTAGGATCTAATTTGGTTTAAAACAGCCTTTCACGCTACTCTTTTCCTTCGTTTGTCTAAGGGTTTATTCTTGCTCTCACTTATGTCCACTGACTTCCATTCAGGAAGAAGTGAGTCCCAAGAATGTGCTGGATTTTAGTTAAAGTTTAAAAGTCAAAAAAGGATGTACTGTATAAAATATATGGAAATTGAAGTGGGGAGGAGAGGTGGTCAGATAATAAATGACCACTGAAAATGAGTTCTGCAGGAGATTCAGTGAGAAAACCGTATTAAAAAAATAAATAATTTCCCATAAAGGAAACAGAAACAAAAAAACCCCTAAACAAACAGGCTTTTCAATAATTTCAAGTTACAAACAGAAGTTGTTATATATGTTTTATACCATTTTTAGTATTTACAGTCCTTTTTTTATCTTGCTTTCTTTTTCTTGATCTTTCTTTGATCTCCACATATTTGATGCCTTATATTAAAGATTACTTTGCAAATACCTTGGCGGGTCCCTCATTGGTTGCTTTTAGATGTATGACTCACACTCATTAGAATAGCCTTTCAAATGAATGAGTGCACCATCCTTGTGAATGGTGCACTTGTGGTTGATATAAATCACTCATTCTTTCCCACACCCTCATAAGGATGGCTTTAGTCCATCCCTGGCACCCAAAATATAGTAAATGCATACAACTAATATACAAATGCTAATACAACTGTGAGAAGTCCAGGTAATAGGAAACTCAACAGTTAATATTACTTAGCTATTAACTTATCTGGAAAAAGTGAGTGTCTATTTGCACCCACATTGTAGAAGAATTACTTCAGAAACTTCATAGCACAGCAAACCCAAAACAGCTGAACATCATCATTAACTAAAACACATGGATGTTAGTCTACGGTAGCCTATCCATCTAGATATTTGCTGGGAAGGAGTTTCATAGATTTCATAGACCTTAGGGCTGGAAGGGACCTCAGAAGATCAATGAGTTCAGCCCCTGCATGAAGGGCAGGAAGTCAGCTGGGGTCATAGGATCCCAGCAAGATAAGCATCCAATTTTCTCTTGAAAGTGTTCAATGTAGGTGCTTGAACCACCTCTGATGACAGGCTACTCCAGATCTTGGGAGCTCTGACAGTAAAGAAATTCTTCCTTATGTCTAGCCTGAAATGGTCTTGCAGGAGTTTATAACTGATCGACCTTGTCATCCCTTGGGGCACTCTGGTGAACAAACATTCCCCCAGATACTGGTAGTCACCCCTGATAAACTTATAGGTGGCCATCAGATCACCCCTGAGCCTACACTTTTCCAGAGTAAAGAGTCCCATGGCTCTCAGCCTGTCGTCATAGGGTCTGTTTTCCTGACCTCCGATCATGTGTGTGGCTCTTCTCTGGACTCTCTCAAGCTTCTCCTTTTTGAATTGTAGGGCCCAAAATTGGATGCAGTACTTGAGATGCAGCATCACCAAGGCTGTGTACAATCGGAGAATGATGTCCTGGGATTTGCATCTATGGATGCAAGCCGGCGTTTTTTTGTCACTTTACTAGCTGCAGCATCACATTGAAGGCTCACGTTCATCTTGTGGTCAATGATGAGCCCCAAGTCTCTTTCTTCCGTAGTGCTAACCAGTGTAGCACTGCTGAGCCTATAAGGATGCTGCAGGTTTTTCCTCCCAAGGTGAAGAACCTTGCATTTTTCAGTGTTAAACACTATCAGATTCTCATCTACCCATTTTCTAAGCCTATCCAGGTCAGCCTGGATCATTCTCCTGTCTTCAGGTGTGGATAGTTTGTCCTACAGTTTGTTGTCATCGGCAAACTTGGCCAGTCCACTTCTGACTCCAATGTCCACATCATTAATGAAGATGTTGAACAATATGGATCCAAGAACAGAGCCTTGGGAGACCCCATTGGTCACAGGGCACCATGACGATTGACTTCTGTCAATGACCATCCTCTGGGTCTAACCACCAATTTCCCAGACAGTGGATTATGGTGGACCCAAGGCCACAATTGGCCATTTTCACCAAGAGATGATCATGGGATACCAGATCTAAAGCTTTTTGGAAGTCAAGATATATGACATAAATATCTGCTCCCTTGTCCAGGTGATAGGTCACCTGGTCATAAAAGGAAATGAGATTGGTCAAGCAAGACCTACCCACAACAAACCCATGCTAGCTATCCTTCAGGATGTTGGTGTCAGCCAGTGCATTAAGGATGGCCTCTTTAATAAACTTTTGCAAGACATTCATCATGATAGAGGTCAGGTAGATGGGCCTATATTTTGCCAGATCCACTTTCTTGAAGATAGGCACCACATTGGCCTTCTTCCAGTCTTCAGGCTGTACACCAGAGCTCCAGGAGTTCTCAAAGATCCATACCAGAGACTGGGCTATGATACTCACCAGCTCCTTGAGTATCCTGGGGTGTAGTTTGTCAGGGCCAGCTGACTTGAAGGTATCCAGCCTCTCAAGGTGTTCCTTCATGGGGTCAGTGTTTATGGAGGGCAGAAGATCTCCTTCACCTGGACCTCCTTGTCCCGTAGTGGGCATGGGCATCCCATGGGACCAATGAAAGATGAGCACAAAGTACTCATTTAATAGGTAGACTTTTTCTTGGTGTCAGTTGTCAGTTGTCACACATGGTTTAGCAAGGGTCCAATATTGCCCTTGCTTTTCCTCCAGCTTCCCAGATATCTGAAAAAGGACTTTTTATTGTCATTGATACTGAAACCTAATTGGAATTCAGTTGCAGCCTTGGCTTTCCTGGTTTGCACCCTACAGGACCAGACCAGTGCAGAATATTCCTCCTTGGAGGTGAATCCCATCCTCCATCCTTTTTAGGCTCTTCTTTTTAGCCTCAGGAGGTCTGCTAGATCCCTGGAGAGGCAGGGGAGCTGCTGTGCCCTCTTGCTGCCTTTCCTCCGAGATGGACTAGAATTAGCTAGTGCATTGAGGATCGCTCCCTTGAGGAGCAACTGCTCTTCCTGAAATCCCCTCCCCCTGAGGTCATGGTCCCTTAGGGCCTCACTGACAAGCCTCCTGAGCTTGTTAATGTTGGCTTTCCTAAAGTCAAGGACTTTCATGTTGCTGACTGACTTGCCAACTTTACGGCAGATGGTGAAGGTGATCAGCTCGTAGACGCTGTCACCCAGCTTCCCATCAATAACTAGGTCACTGATTAGGTCACCCCCAGTAGCTAGTACCAGGTCAAGCAGCACTTTACCTCTCATTGGCTCATAGACTTCTTGAGTCAAGTAGAGGTCACCCATTCATGATAGGAAGCTTTACAACCACTCAGATTTTGCTGAGTGATCCTCCCACAAGATGCTGGGTAGTTGAAGTCACCCATGGCAACCATAGTCCTGGAGTATGTGGCCTCAGTCAGTTCCTGGTCAGACTCTTGGTCAAGCTCTTGACTTTGGGTGAGAGGTCTATAGTAGACTCCCACCATTGTGTCCCCTGTGCCTTTTTCCCCATGGATTTTAACCCAGAGGATCTCCAGTCATCCACCCTGGTCACCAGTATCAGCTTGCAGGGATGCATAGCTTTCCTTAGCATAGACAGCTACACCTCCACCCCTTTTATTTACTCAATCTCTTGTGTACAAGGCATAGCTGTCTATACCCATGGTCCAGTCATGGGTGGAGTCCCACCAGGTCTCTGTTATCCCTATGACATTGTAATTATTTGTGTTAAGCAGGAGGATGAGTTCCTCCTGCTTATTCCCCAAGTTCCTGGCATTTGTGTACAGGCAGGCAAGTGTCCCTTTGGGGGCTCTTGCTTTGCCCATAGATTGTGCCAGGGCTGGAGCCTGCTGACTTTGCAATGGTTGCTCAGCGGGCCAGGAGTCAGACAGTTTATTTTAATTTTACAGAGAAATGTAATAGCAACATTGCCACCTGCTACCATAACACATGATGAAATAATGAATAGAAAATGTGAATTTATTTTATTTATCTTATTCAACAGTTGGAATTATGGGGCACTCCTAAAGAGAATTCTTGCTCTCTCTTTTCCTATCCTTCTCTTTCTTCCTCTACCTCTTATCTTTGCCTCCAAATAGTATATTTTCTAAAAAAAAATAAAAAGTCAGTCATCCCAGAACTATTTGTAAAATCAGGTTGAATTACTGAATAGTTGCAGCTGGATAATCTGACAGATTATGCCTCTTCTTTTCCCAGTAGCCCAGAATTTAGGAAATTTACCCAGGATTTACAACACTTGTATGTAATTCTTCTGTTGAAAGGGATTTGAATGCACATTTTCACCTTCTGCAAGAGTGCCCTAACCAGTACACCACATGTACTCTGAGGTGGGATGGTCATTGTGTTTCATGTGGTTGCATATATAACTAAATATTCACTGAAGTAGGGATTAGGATCAAGATCTCACAATCTCCAGGGGAGAATCAAAACCACCAGCCAATCAGGTAATCTGATGTGGGTTACCCACATTTTTTCCTGTTGGGTCTGTCCCACTTTGTATACTATACTCAAATATTAATTCAGTGAAAAAAATTATTCTACCCTAGTGGTTTAGTTACTCACCTGAGAGATGGAAGACTTGAATTAAAAATCTGCTTTGAATCAGGCAAAAATGAAGTCTCACCTCCTTTGAGAATTTTTAACCATGAGCCTATGGAATTACTCTGTTATTTTAATAGGTTAGATACCATGTTTACCCGAATACAAGACAACTTCCTAAAAATTACATACTACAAATGGAAAACGTATAAAAGTATTGTAATTTTCCATGTATGGAATGTGATTACTGGAGGACCATCTTAAATTCATCCCCTTCCACTACTGCAGGTTGTGCGGGGGAGAGCTGATGATGGGGATAGTAATGGGGAAGGCAGTAGGGGACAGACAGTGGATGAGGAAGTAAAGGAGCACATGGTAGAGGGCAGGCACTGTGGAGGCAGTGAGAGAGGGAGAAAGCTTGCGCCCTGACACCTGTCCCCCTCCACTTAAACCCTATAGTGCCTACCTACCACTCCGTGCCCTCAGGCTGCCCTGATTTACCCCTTTCTTTGTTGCCCCCTCTTCCACCCTCCATGCCTCTGCCTCTCACATCCTCAGGTCCCCGTCTCTCTTCCTCTGTCTTCCCCACAATGTCTCCCCCCCCCACCTGACCTACCCACCTCTCCCCATTACCTTTGCTCTGCATTGGCAGGTTCCACCCCTGCTGCAGCCTGAAGTACAAAATATAGCTCCTGTCCAGCCCCCTAACAGCCAGTACTGCTGCTACAGTGTCACACTCTCTGTGCTCCAGGTTGCTCCAGGTTGCATCAAGGACAGAGCCTGGCAGTGTGGTGTAAAGATAAGGAGGAATGCGGCAGAGGAGGAGAGAAAGGGAGAAGGGGCATGACGAGGAGACTGTGGGTGAGAGTGGTGGGGCATACAGAAGCAGCAAGGATGGGGGTGCAGATAGGGGTGGGTGGGGGAACCACCTGCAGCTTTGGCTCTGGCTCTAGCTCTGGCCCCACCCCCAGATTGGGACTGGAGCTGCAGCAGCTGCCTGCTCCCCCATGTTCTGCACCTGCTGCCTTGTGCTTGACTGTAAGGTGAAGGGATCTTCTCCCCAGATTAAATGGGGAAAACAACCTCATCTTTTAATCAAGTAAATATGTTACAGCAAATCAATTCCAATTAAAGGGACTGAGGTTAACCCCGTTACCTAGTCGGTTGGTTGTATGGATACTCTGAGCAGGAGTGGGAGATCTTGGTTCAGCAGGGAAGACTGAGATTACACAGCCACAGAACATCAAATAATTCTGGCAGATGGAGAGGTAGATCCAAATATACTCGCATAGTGGGAGTTTGGCTTTATATTTTAGGTCAGGGGTTTTCAACCTTTTTTAACAAGTGCACACCTTCTGCCTCAACATTTCAGCTCATGTACCCCTTGATATTTTTTCTTGTTTTTTGGGGGGGAAGGGAGCATATTGAGGCCCCCGTGGTGAGGAGGGGAGTGGGGCAGGGGCAGGGGCAGGCACTGCACAGGTGGGGTGCAGGCAGGACACAGCTATTAGAGTGGTTCATTTGGGAGGTGCAGGGAGGGCAGGGCAGTTCCTGCTGCTGTGTACACCCCAGTGGAGGTCTGGGGGGTACATGCACCCCAGATCTGTGTGGGGGGCAGAGGCAGCTGCTGCTGCAGGCTGAACTCTGCACCTCCCTGCCCCAAGATATGCATGATGCCATGTGCCTGCTGTGGCCAGGTGGGCAGGGGACACGCACACAAATACATAGACACACACAGAAATGCAGATGCAGACAGCCATGCGCACACACCCATACCTCAGAAGGTATGTGTGTGTGGGGGGAAGGGGCAGGGCAGGGCCAGACTGAGAATGTGGCAGGGGAGTATGTCTCTGTGCCCAGTCCTAGAAGCACGATGGAGTTTGAGGGCAACAGTGCCCCTCTGTCGGTAGCACATGCGCTGCCTGGCTTGGGGAGGGTGGGGCTCTCGCACAGTGGCTGCCACCACCCTACATCGGTGCTGCCACACCCCATGTCACTTTCCCATGGTCAGTCACACATGTGGCTCCACAGGCTGCTGATGGGCAGCACGCGAGGTGTGAGGTGTGTCAGTAGCCTGTGAAACCACACATGCAACCAGCTGCAGGAAAGCAGCACAGGGTGGCAGCAGTAGCAGTTGACACATATGAATCCCACCCCCTCCTGTCTGTCCAGGCAGACAGAATGTATGCAGCCAGCAGAGAGGCACCGCTGCCTTGCCCCTGCCCCCCCTCTCCTGGGAGTGGGAACAGAGAGTGAGCTGAGGTGGGGGGTGGGGAGGCAACACATTGTGCTATGTGGGGCTGGCATGCCCTCTTCCCCTCCCACAGGTAAGAAGCAAAGTATAGGAAGGCACTGAGGAAGATGCTGCTGCTGTTCCCCAGGGTGTGCTGTGTCCCCATCCACCAGTATGTACCCCCTATGGCCTTTCTAAGTATGCCTGGGCATGCTGGTGGGTGCACCCCCGGTTGACAACCTTCATCTTAGGTGACTGTCTCAGCCATTAGATCAAGGATCAGCAACTGTTTTACTAGAGCAGACTGTAGCTTCTGGCTTGGCCAGCATCACACTTCAGCCACTCCAACCATCTCAGCTCTGTGCAGAGGGCTGCTCGCTCATCAGCCTAACACAGCCTCAGATAGAACCTGGAGTAGCCAATTCGGTGGCAACAGTGACCAGAGTTTTCAGTGGGGGGAGACTGGTCTTCTGCACAGAGCAGGTCTAATTTTCATAATACAATGACTTCTTTTTTCACTTGGGTCCCTGCATTAGGTCTAATGCAGGGGCCAGCAACCTAAGACTACTGAACAGAAAGGAAATTGTTCATCCTCCTTGTATCATTTTGTGGTTCTTGGTCTTTGTTTCCTTTGATTTTCTTACTAGTTCCCAAAAACAAAACATTTTATTTTGGACTAAATGTAACTGCTGTCCCTCCTGAAATTTTGATAGAAAAAAATGGTTATTCCACACTAAGCCAAACATTTCTTTTTTCTTTGCTTTTCTTTGCTTCTCATTCAGTGGCTGAATTGAACAAATCAGTCATTTGCACCTCTCTAATTACAATGTAAAATCAATGCAAAGCCTTACATATATTAGTAATAAAGATATACCAACTGAGAAATTTTCAACAGATGATTTAGCATTTGATTATGATTAAATTGAATCCTTATTAATTATGTTAATAATCTGGATAAAATGTGACTGCTGTTCACACACTCAGAAGCCAATTTTTATATTGCAACTTTCACATGAAATGCAGTCAAAACTGTGGTAGAGTCTAATATCTCTACTGCATTTTTATGTACATGTTTGGATCCTGTACTCTTCTTCTAATGGATGTCACTGATCTCTGTAGGAGACACATATGGGGAAGAACAGTAGAGTTAAGTAGCATTGAAAAACATTACAGATTGTATGTAAAAGGAAAGATGTCAGAGAAGTACTATAACAGGGTGGTCTATCCCTTTAACAGGGAACAGTTGGTTCCCTAGGCTGGAGGTTTCCAATCCACCTACCCTACCATCCAGCGCCGACTGAGCAATTCCCAAAATGACTTACCTCTGCTCCCTTCCCCTCTTCCCATTCTGAAAAAAGCACTGGGACTGGGAGTAGGGAAGGGCATTGCTAGGGGACAGTGGCTGTAGGATTGCAGCTGCTCCGAACAGCAGCTCAATTCCCCAACTCCTAGAACCTAATAGCAAACATCTGTTGGGTCTGGGGATCATTGTAAGTCATGGTGCTTTCTGTTAAGCAGCATGAGTTACAACAGGAAGCTGTTTTCTGTCTACACCTTGTGTGTATGTATTTAAAGGAAGGGCTGAGGAGCTCCTTAGGGAGCAAAGCCAACCTGCGGGAGAGCAGGTTCACCAACCCACTTACAGGTACCCAAGTGAAAAAAGAAGTCATTGTATTATGAAAAATATAACTGGTATCTCACTGAAATTACATTAGCTACAATTGTTATTCAGATTACACTATCTTTCAAATAAATAATTATCATACATTCAACTTCTATAGCATCTTTCATTTATATATATATATATATATATATATATATATATATATAAAATCATTTTACCACCCTTAATTACAGTTTTTAGCAGTCTTAAGAAATATAGAATTATAAATAAGAAATAACTACTAACACTAAATAATTGCATTTTGACATTATGTAGCCTTCATGTTCTCTCCCATGATGTCTCTTATGATTAGAAGGGCTTCCACATAAATATATATTTTATAGTGAGTTGTAACCAATAGTTTTATTTACATAAATGCATGGAATTATCCAGCTACAGATATGAAACTTCTTATTTTGGAAAACTACACAATACAAATAGTTTTAATAATAAAATTAGGAACTATAGAATGCAAACAGTATGGATAAAGTATTAATAATAATACACATACTATGTAAATGTAGCAACTGATATTTAATAATACATGGAAGTAAGAATATAAAATAAATTATGTAACAAAATAGAAAGTGCTCTTTGTTTGCCATCCCTTTTGCCATTTTTACAGGATTTTAATGGGTTCATTTTTTCCTCCCCAAAGTCTAGACTTATTCACTTCAGTGATTATGCACATTTTGCACATTAAAGGACAGTGTGCATTTTTTAATGCTGACTATATCCACATTTTACCTGGCAATCTTTTTCATCTCCCCTTCACCTTTTGCCCCCGCTGTACATAAGGTTAAAATAGCTTAAATACTAGGGAACTGGAAAAACTGAAATAATGACACTTTTTTTTTCCTACTCAATGTAATTCTGTATTTTTCCTAAGAAAGTAAAATCCCTCAAAGCCCATTCAGGTAGGCCAAACATTACCAATCTTATTCATGTTGAACAGTATTTTATTACTGACATATTATGATTCAAAGCAGTGGAGCAATCCCTCCTTTTCTCCCTCCCCACAATCCTTTTGTAAGTGTGGCAGAATCTGGCCCATGGAGAAAAATCTCTGAATCATATAAACTTATTTTATAATCTTATAAATCTTATAAACTTTCATTTAGCAAGATTTGTTCATTGATTAATTTCCATTTAAATTTCTTTAAAACAAAGTTATGCCATCCTGATGAGAAATCTCTTGATTCCTTATGAAATATTTTTGAAAGTTTAGAATTATGCCATAGTATTTCAAGAGACCTGTGTTTTCTTAATACTAGCAAAAGAAGTACAAAGTTTTCTTGTGTCTGTTCACAGATTTATTTCTGTAGGAGCATTGATTAACGTTCCCCTGCAGCATATGCATTCTTATTGTGTGTATGTGTGTTTTCACATGCCTGAAAGAGAGAGCTTTTTTTTTTTTTCTCCTTTTTGGCAAGCTGAACAGAAGAAACTATTTTTTGACAGGCTGCCAATCACAAGAGGGCATAAAATCTGCATTTCCTTTCATCTGTCTGGATTAGTGGATTTTCCTGCAGTCTGCCTTGGTGACAGAGGTACTTTATATCCTTCATCTTTTAGTTCTTATAACTAATATAATAACAGGTGTGTTTCTAAGATTTGGCACATACATGGAGTGTGAGAGGCTTTATCAAATGGTTGACTGTTATCTTATAGTTATAATTATTTTTTTCTCTAGCACTCCATTTCATCAGCCAACAATACACTAACAAGGAAGTAACGCTTTATACTTTTGCTTCATTTTGTCATAAAAATACATCAAAGGCAAAGTTGGAAGCCTGCCCCTAGTACTTGATCCAGTTTCAGAAAAGGGAAAGAAAAAAGAGGGGAATTATACTGGTACAGTAAAAGTACTGTGTAGGAAGGAAAGGGTTTCTATAGTGATCCCTAGTGTAATATAAAATTTAATATAAAAAGATTTATGAAGGCCTGTTTAAGTTAATACCCCCTGCCCCCAAACTTAATTTCTTAACAGAAATTCAACACTTTTTAAAAGCAGCTCAAGTATTAAATTGCCAGAGGATAAACAGCTAATGGATACAAGTTCATCACTGGCATGGAATGCATCATTCACTATCACCCTAACCAAAAGGTCTTTGCCACTTCTTCAGGCCAGACACAGTACGGACCTCTGATTTTAGCACACATGCTCCTGGGCTAGGTGATGTGCAGCCAGTAAATGTCAAACAAGTCTGGGACTAACTCATGCAGATCACGTAGGTCTGTCTTAAACGATTAACATGGCATATCTTTTCCTGTCTTCCAAGCTGCTACAGCTCTCAAAAGTCTAAGACCATCATTTTTAAACCTGTCCAGCTACAAAAAAATGATTTACTATTTGTTCAGTTGAAATTTTTGAAAGTGCTCAGTGATGGTAATGGCTGTGACATCACAAAGAATTACTCAAGCTTCCCTAATTTCAAAACCAGCTTCATAAGGGTCAAAAATCAAGCCCCTTCCTAGTTGTGTCTTCCTAGAACGTTTGCCAGATGCTAAGGTACTACTTGTTTAGATGTCTGATACAGACAACAAAGCCATATTCTTTTTTTTACAGTTTTAGGAGTGATCCCTTGCTTTCTCAACCTTTTATTTTTAAATTATATTCCTACTCAGTCTTATTCTCTATTGTTAACCTACAGTATAAATAATTAATTCTGTCTTCACTCACATTGAATGATTTAGTAACTCTCTCCTCTATCTATTTTACCTTTTGCATTTTAGACATGCTTTATGTCATTTTTATTTTTTCCTTTCCAGAAAACTTGTAATATTCTATCTTTAGTTACTCAATTTGTTTTCTTCTCTCCACATATGTAACAAACTGATGACAGTAGTGTCTGTGAAGAGTGCTGGGACAAGGCATCATCACCATATAAGCCCTGTATTTAGTTCAAGTGAGATTTAAATGGTGCTTAGTGCTCATGCTAGTCCACTTCACCAGGGTAGGGTTTTTTTTCCTCATGAAGAGAGGTGCATTCCTTGCCTCCAATCAGCCTATTACTTGATTGAGATAATGCAAAGATGTGCTAGATAAACTTTGAACAGGACACTAATTGAAGAGTTACATTGTCTAAAGGCAGAAAAATGAACAGATAAAGGGAATAACAAATGAGCAGCTTTGTATACTAGATTGATTACTGAGAGGTGATATACGGTCTCAGTTCATTGGCTAAGAGAAACTAATCAAGTTCTATATGTCCTTAAACTATACTGTAAGTATATAATAGAAACACAGGTTGGAAGGGACCTTATGGATAGGGGTGTACCCAACTCAAGGAGTCAGCCAGACAATTTCATGGGGACACTATGGGGCGCACCACTATTTCATAGGCTGATCACAGCTGCTCCCCTCAATCCCATCCCCATGCCTAAGTTTGGCTGAAGGGCCCTCATAACCCTACACATTGCCACTGACTGGCTATGAGGGCTCTCTGTCATATGGCCCTGCCCCTCACTTATGAATGGCTGCAAGGGCTGTTCATCATGTAGCCTCACCCCTTACCACCAGTTGGTGGACAGGGCAGGGCCACACAACAGGCAACCCTGTCAGCAAATCAACAGCAAGGGTCAGGGCAAGAGCTATCTTGGCTCCCCCTTGTGTCAGTGACCCCCCTCTGGGGGCCCAGCATTATATTTTCAGTAAATTTTCTTTTTCTCCCCCTGAGAATTTTATGGCTGGATTTTGCAATTTCCATGAAATCATAGTTTTGTTAGGTCCATACTTATGAGTCACAGTCTAACTCCCAGGATGAATTCAGGATACATTCTTTCAAAAACATCCCCAACAAATGCTTATCTAGTTGGTTCTTGAAAGCCTCCACTAAAAGAAATTATCCTACTTCCATAGGTAGTTTATTCCATTGCCCTACAGTTTGACTGTAAGGGAGCTCTTTCTGTAATTTAATCTAAATCTGATTTGCTGCAGTTTAAGCCTATTTTCATCTGCAGCAAGGCAGAACCATTATTCTCCTTCTTTATGACAAATACTTGGAAGTTGCTATAATGCACTTCCTTTTCTCCAAACTAAACATACCTTGCTCTCTCAGTCTTTCTTTTTATGCTTTATATTCCAGACTATCTATCATCATTGCTGGTTATCTTCTAGAGCTTCTCCCATTTCTGTACATGCTTCTTGTGGTGGGCCAGCAGGGGGCGCTCCCGTTTTGAGCCACCCACCTCCCTGCGCCCGACCACCTTCCAGGCTCCGAGTGCCTCGCGTCCGGCCGACCCCTTCCCTGGAGCACACCCGCTAGCCTGGGGTTTCCGC